>CM049407.1:2790000-2857500 GCA_026929865.2 Hyperoplus lanceolatus
TTTACATGAACAGAAAAGCCAGGGAACTGTTCCTAAAATATAGGATACACATGTCTCACACTTAATAGACACATAGGGGAAGGTGGGGTGATTTGTGCAACTTTTTACTCAAAGTGATTTTAAAGTGAGGCCTTGACAGTTATGTCTCCAACTCAAATATGTACATATATTTCAGGATGTTGTGCATCCCTGGCAATAAAAACTTTGGATCTGGAATAAACTGTTTAAGAAATATAGCTTTCGGAAAAAAAGTTGTCTTGTCGCACAAATCACCCCACGTAGTGGGGTGATTTGTGCGTCATTGTGTCACAATGACAAAGTCACCATCATCATCTTTCTGGCCATCTGAACTCTCATCAGTGGTGTCGTTAAGTGGAATTGAGATGTCACTCTCTTCTGAGCTACTGTAGACAATCACTTTCTTTTGGTGACCAGCGTATACAGCCATGCCACTGGCACAACTCTCAGAAATGTACTTTGCACTAGTTGCTCCGTGCTTGTGGAACCAACTGCCACCTGACAAATGTGATTCCCCCTACATTTCTGCCTTTAAATCAAGGCTCAAAACCCATATGTACACCCTGGTGTTTCCTCCCCATTAACCTCTGCACTACTTACTTACCTCTGCACTACTATCTGTGTTTATGTGGATGTATGGGCTTTACGTCTTTTATTTTGGTTATTGTTATTTTACCTTCATTGTTTACCTACTGAATGCACTATGTACAGCACTTTGGACAGTGCAAACTGTCATAAATGTGCTTTTATAAATACATTTTACTTACTTACTTACTTATAACTCACCCAGGCCCTTGCGCACAAATCACCCCATCCCCAGAATTTTGGATAATAGGCATGATGCAGCAATTTAGGGTTGACATTGTGCTAACTATATAGACTCAAAGTGTAGCATACCAAAGCACTAAAACATGTGTCAAATGTTTTCAAACGTGTCTATAATTGTTCAGACACAATAATCAAAAAACCTTGATCATGGAAATTTTACTTTGAAAGGCAAAACACAGTTTTTTGAGCTTAAATGTGCTTATATCTTATTCCTTGTGTCTCCCTTCTTTACAGGATGAGTCAAATGGATGGCTCTTCTTAAATATGTGGTCACATTTCCAATTTCTTCCACGGTTTTCTAGAAACAAGGGGTTTTGCAACTTCCAAAATGCACAAATCACCCCACCTTCCCCTATAATGTTCCTCCTATTCACCTTATGTAGCCCCTCGTTCTCAGCACTATTCTGAAGGTAGTCTGGCTTGACCACTCCCGCCAGCGTCTATTAAGCGCTGGCGTCGGCAAACAACGCTACGCCTCCATTGGCTGCTTCCCGAGGTTAGCCCCGCCGTAGATGATTGTGATTGGTTTAAATAAATAAAAACAGGCCAGCCCAGTTTCCCCCCGAATAGACGGCTCTAAACGGAGTGCTTCCAGACCATACTACTTGCCGTAGTTTGGTCTGGCTTTGCGAGACTATTCTGAAGGTTATTACAGAAGGATTTGCTCATATGTTGTTAACTGTCACACTATTACAATATTATAGAACCATATTATGATAGCCTCAGTAATGTTGTAAAGTTATTAGGTTATGCACTCGGCATTTTGTCATGACCAGATACAACTTATAAGGCCTATCTATCTATCTATCTATCTATCTATCTATCTATCTATCTATCTATCTATCTATCTATCTATCTATCAATCCACCCATCAATCAATCCATCCATCTCTCTCTCTATCTATCTATCTCCCTCTCTCTCTCTCTATCCATCCATCCATCCATCCATCCATCCATCCATCAATCCATCCATCTCCCCCTCCCTCTCTCTCTCTCTATTTCTCTCTCTCTCTCTCAATCTATCGATCTATCTCTCCCTCCCTCTCTCTCTCCATATAGCCGAGATGACAGTTTGCAAAGTCACTGTGTGTTATTACCCTGTTATTATCCAACTAGCTCTGAATCTCTGAATAGACAGACAGACAGACAGACAGACAGACAGACAGACAGACAGACAGATAGATAGATAGATAGATAGATAGATAGATAGATAGATAGATAGATAGATAGATAGATAGATAGATAGACAGAGAGAGAGAGATCTGAATCTCATCTGGACGCGAACCCCCATTTTAAACATATTCGCTGACTTCGCATTTGAACTATGATTTTAATGCATATACGTCATGAATACAGCTGAAATCTAACGTGATGACGTGATGTTTATAACTCAATGCACTGAGCCTTGCTACCTTTAAAACGTCATTAATTTACATACACGTGACAGTAGCCTACACGACAGTAAAATGCGGCAGTTTGTCTATTTGACAGGCCAATGTATTGTAGCCTATATGATGTATTTTCTCTGTTAGTACTATCTGTTAAATGCAATCTCCTATGTCTAATCTTGGTGCAGGCTTTTTCATGCCCCTGTAAAGCACTTTGAATGGCCTTGTGTGTTATGCATGAATTGTGCTATAGAAATAAACTTGCCCAACACACACACACACACACACACACACACACACACACACACACACACACACACACACCCACCTGTAAATGCTTTTTTTCACCGATCAAGAGCCAAAATCCCTAGCGAGGAGCAGATCCTATTTTTCCGTTTCTAGTTGTTGTGGGAAACGAGTGTTGGCCGGTTGGAAACGTGCCGTGCGCGCGCCGGGTTCGGGACGGTGACGTAATGACGCACGACGTAAGAACGATCCCGATGGAGTATGGAACCTCGGACGGGCCAAAACAGTTTTAGTTCGACATTCAATAATAAACTTTTACTATTTCTTTTTAATAACAAGTTCCACGTTCTGGCGATGTGGATTAGAGAGATGTCAGGCTGTATTGGACTGGAAAGATTTACTTCTATTGTTATTATTAGTTAGTTATCATTTTTGTATGTATTTTATTATAGTTTTTTTTTTACTTAAGGGTGCAGTGTGTAATATGTCATCATCAAGAAAGTTCTACAAAGTTCTAGAATGCAACGCTCCCTGGGTAACCCCAACCCTTTCGAATAATAACAGAAGCTACAGTGGCCTTCAAGGACAAGAACAATTCAAAATTTTAAACAATGCACCTGATGACATTCCAACTATGACACTTTCAAGATGGCGGCACTAGGCCTTGGTCCAAAATATGCAGCAATATGGACATATATGAGACCCTTTCTAAGGGGAAAAAAATAATTCAAAAATATTTTTTCAGCTATTATGCACTAAATTAAATGTACTTATGGATATTATAATTACTTTCTACAAAATCTGCTAGGAAATAAAACCCAAAATTCTACACACTGCAGCTTTAAGTGGTTCCTTGGTTTGTGTCTTTGTTGTGATTGTGCAGATGTTTGTGTGTTTTGTTAAAAAATACATGAACATATTGTGAAAGCAAAAAAGTTCTACGCAATGTGTGGTACCAAAATGAAATCACATGATAAAATAACACAGGCTGCGTTCCGAATCTCATACTCTTTCTTTTTTCTATTCTACATACTACATCCGACGATAAAAAGAATCTAGTTAGGATGCAGGAGGCATACTATTGGGACATACTTTACTCTCTTATTTCATCAAAACATTGCGCCTTGATCTTGCCTCTTGCTTTTAGATCCGTCGCATCCCCGTTTGTTTTCATACGGAGGCTTCGTCGATGTGACGTCACTTCACGTGCGCACTGGATTGTGGGTCAGAATCTCCCCAAATAGGATGCAGTTTTCAACACTAACAATCTTGGCCGCATGAAGTAGGACATCCGGGTACTTCTAACCATCCTAAATCTGGCCACAAGAATCGGGACATCCTAAATCTTTTTTTTACATACTATATAGTAGAAAGTATGCGATTCGGAACGCAACCTTTATATATAGAGAAAGGTCAGAGCTCGGACTTGTGACTATTTCTTCCTTCCCAGACTATCTGCTGCTTTCTGCCCTTCAGTCACTATGATCCTTATTGATGTTTCTTCTGGACACAATTTAACAAGAGCTCAATATCTTGTTGACTCATACCAACCTAATCTGTCAATCACAGTAAACTGATTGTGTGTGTGTGTGTGTGTGTGTGTGTGTGTGTGTGTGTGTGTGTGTGTGTGTGTGTGTGTGTGTGTGTTTCTGTGTGTGTTTCTGTGTGTGTGTGTGTGTGTGTGTGTGTGTCTATGCCTGTGTCTGTGTGTGTATCTACTATGTGTCTGCATGTGTGTATGTGTGTGTGTGTGTGTGTGTGTGTGTGTGTGTGTGTTTCTGTGTGTGTTTCTGTGTGTGTGTGTGTGTGTGTGTGTCTATGCCTGTGTCTGTGTGTGTATCTACTATGTGTCTGCATGTGTGTGTGTGTGTGTGTGTGTGTGTGTTTCTGTGTGTGTGTGTGTGTGTGTGTGTGTGTGTGTGTGTGTGTGTGTGTGTGTGTGTGTGTCTATGCCTGTGTCTGTGTGTGTATCTACTATGTGTCTGCATGTGTGTATGTGTGTGTGTGTGTGTGTGTGTGTGTGTGTGTGTGTGTGTTTCTGTGTGTATGTGTGTGTGTGTGTGTCTATGCCTGTGTCTGTGTGTGTATCTACTATGTGTCTACATGTGTGTGTGTGTGTGTGTGTGTGTGTCTGTGTGTGTGTGTGTGTGTGTGTGTGTGTGTGTGTGTGTGTGTGTGTGTGTGTGTGTGTGTGTGTGTGTCTGTGTGTGTGTGTGTGTGTGTGTGTGTGTGTGTGTGTGTGTGTGTGTGTGTGGTGTGTGTGACTCTCTGTGCTCCCTTATCTACAGTCCAAAGTCTGAATAACAATCAGTTAACTGAAGGGAACACTGATTCAGTTCATCTGAAGTCTGCTGTGTCCGCGGCATTTGCTTTTATAATCAAATTGTTTTTGCTCTTTTTTTTTGGCATTTTTATGCTTTATTGACAGTGTAGAGACAGAGTTGAAATGGGGCAGAGAGGGGAGTGACATGCAGAGAATGACCGAGGGCTGGAATCGAACCCGGGTCCGCTGCTGGCCGAGGCCCATGGGGCGGGGGGGGGGGGGACGCCCTACCAACTGAGCAAAGGGCGCCCCATTGTTTTTGCTCTTTGACCACATTTTTTTACATTTCTTAATTAGCTAAGACGAACTTTAAAAAATGTCTGTTTGTGTTCATTCTAGCGCCCCCCTTTGGACAAAAGCGGTAGTGTTTTTACTAGGCCAGCTGTTGTTCCTGGGTGAGCGTATACCCATGACAAAGGCATTAAGAAAAACTATATAAAATTTATTAGCATTATTTACACTGATGGTCTGGTTTGCTGTTACATGTAATTTATGATCATCAGAGTGAAAACTGAGACTGTTTCAGAAATATTTAAAAGTTCCTCGTAGGACCTTCAAAGGGCCTCCCCTGGTTTGACTTCTTAAACTTTGATTTAGTAGTGTTCATAAACACAGACACACACACACACACTGTCTGTCTCTCACACACACAGGTAAATAAACTCAAAAAAGGTCAGGAAAAAAGCTACACACACACTCTCTCTCTCTCTCTCACACACGCACACACACACACGGGTAAATAAACTCAAAAAAGGTCAGGAAAAAAGCTACACACACACTCTCTCTCTCTCTCTCACACACACACACACACACACACACACACACACACTCTCTCTCTCACACACACACACACACACACACACACACACACACACACACACACTCTCTCTCCACC
Source organism: Hyperoplus lanceolatus (assembly GCA_026929865.2). NCBI lineage: Eukaryota > Metazoa > Chordata > Actinopteri > Uranoscopiformes > Ammodytidae > Hyperoplus > Hyperoplus lanceolatus. The sequence continues at coordinate 2,795,698 of CM049407.1, forward strand.
ACCACCATGATTGTGACCGGTCGTAGCTTGTGTCTCCCGTCTCCTTTTACCGTTTCTGAGCTTTTCTCCGTAGCTCGAGATGCCAGTATCATCCCCGACATTTCACTGGACCCCGACTTAACCAGTTACCTGTCTTTGGACTCGCCCGCGGCCCTACAGCACCGGTACATCGCGGCCCAGCGTACCATGAGCAGCCAGCAGCAGACGGCCTTTAGTTTGAGTTTGTCCGGGGAGTTTGGCGGCAGCAGCACGGTCACATACGGAGGTGTGGGGGTCGTTGCTCTCGCTCTGTCCATGCTGTTTGACCAGGTTTCACAACAAGTAGGTAGCAATCTTATTAATGGGTCTAACCTATACTTCACCGGTGGAAATATGAAGGTGTATTGAACTCTGAGATCCTATGTAGTATAAATGTGCAAACATGTTAGAAATCGCTTCATCCTAGCCTGAGAAAAGGCAGAAAGAGTGTTTTATGGTCTCACTGTCTAACCCTACATTTTCCCATGTGTGATGTCACACTAGTAAAAATGTAGGGTTAGGGATTAACAGGACAGCTGGGCCAAGAGAAAACCGAGGAAAGACTGAGGGAAGAAAAATCTCATTCATTATATTATAATAGCGATTTCATGATGAATGATAGAACACCGGTTCTGTATGGGTGAAGTGCTCCTTTAACTTTACAAATATTGAATGGATTGCTTAAATCGTTCTTGTTATTGTGTTCATAGGGCATGAGGGCACAGTAACCATTGACCTTTGACCACCAAAATCTATTCAGTTCATCTGTGAGTCAGAGTCAGAGAGAGAGAGAGAGAGAGAGAGAGAGAGAGAGAGACAGAGTGAGAGAGAGAGAGAGAGACAGAGTGAGAGAGAGAGAGAGAGACACAGAGAGAGAGAGAGAGTGAGAGAGAGAGACAGAGTGAGAGAGAGAGAGTGAGAGAGAGAGACAGAGAGAGAGAGACAGAGAGAGAGAGACAGAGAGAGAGAGAGTGAGAGAGCAGAGACAGAGTGAGAGAGAGAGAGTGAGAGAGAGAGACAGAGAGAGAGAGACAGAGAGAGAGAGAGAGAGAGACAGAGAGAGGCACATTAGTGCAAAGTTTGAAGAGAATCCCTCGATGAGTTCTGGAGATATTGCGTTGTGAAAGCAATATCTCATTAACGTTTCACAACAAGCAGGTAGCAACTGTTTCATTCAACTTAAAGGGACACTGTGTAACATTTTAAGTAATTTATTAGCTAAAATCAATATCCTCATTCATAAATATGTCCTCATTGGTGTAAAATCACCTCTGCCAATAATCTGAATTATATCCTCCTGAGCGGAGAATTACAAATATTAATATTACATTTTGTACATTGAGCAGGCAAGTCTTATGGAGGAATCCATGTTTTTGGAATATCATCAGGTGCATTGTTTAAAATGTAGAATTGTTCTTGTCCTTGAAGGCCACTGTAGCTTCTGTTATTATTCTAAAGGGTTGGGGTTACCCAGGGAGTGTTGCATTCTAGAACTTTCTAGAACTTTCTTGATGATGTCATATTACACACTGCCCCTTTAAGGCCTACTATAACTATAAGTACTAAATGGTTTGCTCAAAGGTGCTCCGAGGAACCCTCAGTTTGTGTTAGTTCTAGCGCCCCGTTTGGACAAAAGCGGTACACACACTGACCGACACACACAGGCAAATAAACTCAACGAGGGTCAGAAACACATAACGAGCTGCACACACACACACACGCACACGCACGCACGCGCACGCACACGCACTGCACACATGCACACACACACGCACACGCACATCACACACGCGCACACACACTGTTTGACCAGGTCTCACAACAAGTAAGGATAATCTCTTTCTTCAACGGAGGCCTACTGTATATGGTGAAGTATTTTGACTTTAATTATTGAATGGATTGCTTACAGCCGTCCTAAAATATGTGTTCATAGGGCATGAGGGCACAGTGACCTTGACCCTTGACCTCCAAGATCTAATTCATTCCCCCTCAAGTCCAAGTTGTTGCACCAAATTGAGCAAACATGCTAGATTATGGCAATAATAATGATCATGATCGCGATTCATTTGATTAATTTTGAGATCACGAGCACAATAATTACATTGAATTTGTGTCTCTCCAAACTGTCTTATAAAAGTAAGAAACCGGCCTTCGTTGCAGTGGTCGCGGGTTCAAATCCGACCCGTGGACCTTTGCTGCAGGTCATCCCCCCCCCCCCTCTCTCTCTGTCTCCCCATTTCAACTCTTTACTGTCTAATAAAGCTTGAAAATGCCAAAAAATAAACTTTAAAAAAAGCAGAAAGGCCAAAAAACTAATGTTAAAAAAAAAGAATTAGCTACACATCCCCTAACCAAATATGTTTGTCTTCCCACCAGATTCGGGCTCATGACTCAGCACACCCCGGCCAGTCATCTCAGAGTTTCCATGGCACCAGTATTTTTGGCATCAGCAGCTTTTCGAGAATCGGCCGTATGATCGACAGCTACCTTCGCCTGATTCCCGGCATCGCAAACAACCAGGACAAGATGGCGGAAACGACGGAACTTTACGACAACTGGCTCAAACTGGAAGTTCTCGATCACTACGAGCGAATGACCAACAAGAAGAGGATGAGCTCAGGGGCCATGCAGCAATGGCTTGTGGGAGCTGCGGTCCATCTACACATCAGAATTCACCAGGTCAGAAAAGAATAAGATTAATACAAAAATTTAAAAAGGCAATCAATCAATTTAAAGGTGCAGTGTGTAATATGACATCATCAAGTAAGTCCTAGAAAGTTCTAGAATGCAACGCTCCCTGGGTAACCCCAACCCTTTAGAATAATAACAGAAGCTACAGTGGCCTTCAAGGACAAGAACAATTCTACATTTTAAACAATGCACCTGATGACATTCCAACTATGACACTTTCAAGATGGCGGCGCTAGGCCTTGGTCCAAAATATGCAGAAATATGGACATATATGAGATCCTTTCTAAGGGAAAAAATAATAATTCAAAACATTTTTTTCAGCTATTATACACTAAATTAAACGTGCTTATATATTATAATTACTTTCTACAAAACCTGCTAGGAAATAAAACCCAAAATTCTACACACTGCAGCTTTAATACTCATTTTGTATTATATAAAAAAAATGGTCACACATTTCAATTCAGTATGTGACTGTGTTGATGTATTTCATGACACTGTAAAAGCACTTGGTTTTATGTCCTTGTTGTGATGGTGCAGATGTTTCTTTGTGTGTTGAGTGGAAAAAAAAGAAAAATATAAACATATTGTGAAAAAAATAAATTCTCCCTCTTTCCTACCAGGTCCGTTTGAACTCTGTGCCTCTGGGATCGGCTGAATCTCTCCGTCTGTCGTATAAATCCAGTTTGAGCCGTTTGGTTCAAGGCTACGAGGTTTATCTGCACAGAAACATCCAAGAGACGGCCGCTAAGGGCCCGCGAAGACACAGGGCTCGAACCAGGGGCCGATTAACGCAAAATCACACACACAGTCACACTTACACTGACTGCTCAAGCAATGCCTTAAACTCAAATATCTCTAGCAATGAAACTACATCTAATACAACTGCTGCTGGTGTGAAGATCAGATGTAGAAAATCCAGTGAAGATTTTGGACTTGACAGAGAGATTCTGAACAACACAGCAGCACAAAGCCTGGTGGAGGAAGCCTTCAGTAAAGGTTAGTTACGTTTTTCTTTATTTGATAATTTTTTTTTACTTAAAGGTGCAGTGTGTAATATGACATCATCAAGAAAGTTTTACAAAGTTCTAGAATGCAACGCTCCCTGGGTAACCCCAACCCTTTCGAATAATAACAGAAGCTACAGTGGCCTTCAAGGACAAGAACAATTCTAAATTTTAAACAATGCACCTGATGACATTCCAACTATGACACTTTCAAGATGGCGGCACTAGGCCTTGGTCCAAAATATGCAGAAATATGGACATATATGAGACCCTTTCTAAGGGAAAAAAAATTATTCAAAACATTTTTTTCAGCTATTATACACTAAATTAAATGTACTTGTGGATATTATAATTACTTTCTACAAAATCTGCCAGGAAATAATACCCAAAATTCTACACACTGCAGCTTTAAGGTGAGACACTGCAGGTGAATAGGTCAAATTTAACCTATTGTGTATTGTGTGAATATAGAGTGATTTAACATGCACATTAACAAAAAAAATCACTTAATTCTCCTTTAACATCATTGCACATTGTAATCTATAGGTCTATCTATGTGTGTGGGTGTGTGTGTGTGTGTGTGTGTGTGTGTGTGTGTGTGTGTGTGTGTGTGTGTGTGTGTGTGTGTGTGTGTAAAGGTGTGTCATTTGATATCTAAAAGTTAAAAAATTCCCCCTATTTACCTGCAGTTTCTCACCTTAGCTGCTTATTTTTCTGTCCATATTTTTAATTAGCTTTTATAATGTCTATTCAACACTTGATGTATTTTAATCTTGATGTATATTTCATGCCCCCTGTAAAGCACTTTGAATGGCCTTGTGTCTGAATTGTGCTATAGAAATAAACTTGCCTTGTCTTTGCCTTATTTAAATAGCCTATTTTGTGCAGAGGCCCCTACATTAAAGAACTGGACAGAACTTATGAAATATTATCTGACCATAGAAAATACATTATCCGAAGACAACAACAAAACAAATGAATTTAATGAAGTATTGAAACACATCTATGAGGCGCTATGAGTAATAAAGCTTGTAGCATTGCTGAGAAGGGAGGGAGGAACTACGGTGGAGATCACGGGACATGGATTTTTCTTTTTGTGTGTCTTTAAATGTTACGTGTGTGTGTGTGTGTGTGTGTGTGTGTGTGTGTGTGTGTGTGTGTGTGTGTGTGTGTGTGTGTGTGTGTGTGTGTGTGTGTGTGTGAGATCACGCAATAATGAACAACATACACATTTGTCCTTTTTCTTATTTTTATCCTTTTCTTATTTTTCTTATTTTTCTTTTCTTAGTTTGTATGTATTGTCTGGTGTTGTTTGTTTGTTTGTTTGATTATTGTTACAAAAAAACCAAAATAAAAAGAATCATACAGAAATAGCCTATTTTGTGCCACTTTGAGGCAGTAATTCCTTGTGCATTTTATTCTATCTATATGTTCTATATCTGTGTGTGTTCACAGGTGTGCTGGTGATCGAGCCGGGCCGTAACGTGAGTCACCGCGTGGCGCATCACGTGTGCGAGTCTCCGGCGATCCAAACGGCTCTGGTCACGCGCATCATCAACACGCAGGACCTCGAGCGCAACAGACTCTTCTTCATGTTCGGAGAGAAAGTCCTGCACGCGCTGCTGAGGCAGAGGGAAGAATTCCAGCTCAAGATATGACCAAGATTTAATTAAAATATGTGTGTGTGTGTGTGTGTGTGTGTGTGTGTGTGTGTGTCTGTCTTTCTGTCCGTCTGTCTGTCTGTCTGTCTGTATGTGTACAGAAAGACATACACAGACAGACAGACAGACAGACACACAGACACACACATACACAGACACACACACACACACACACACACACACACACACACACACACACACACACACACATACACAGACACACACACACACACGCGCGCACACACACACACACACACACACAGACTCTTCTTCATGTTTGGAGAGAAAGTTCTGCACGCGCTGCTGAGGCAGAGGGAAGAATTCCAGCTCAAGATATGATTGTCTGTTGGATTAAAACTGTCTGTCTGTCTGTATATGTATGTATGTGTCTGTCTGTCTGTCTGTCTGTCTGTCTGTCTGTCTGTCTGTCTGTCTATTAAAAAACAATAAAAGAGAAGAAAAAGAAGCGTGTCTCTTTGATGATTTATATAGCCTAACCCCCCCCACCCCCTCTCTCTCTCACACACATACACACACACACACACACACACACACACACACACACACACACACACACACACACACACACACACACACACACACACACACACACACACACACACACACACACGCACACACTTATTTTTATCCACTTATTTGTCTATTTCCTTTTTTCTATTCTTGTAAAATTACTAAACCTGCATTCCAATACCCAAACTTCTCTACTATTTAGTATGCCAGAAAAAAAAGATTTAGGATGTCCCAATACATGCACGTCAATTGTAGTATGCTGAAAATACATAAATGCCAGCACTAACACCAATAGCATTTTGCAGTATTCGTCTTTATTATTGACATTTCTCGACATAATGAAAATAAATCTTCCCTATCTGATTTTTTTTCTCTCTCCTGTGGCCCTAAAACTCTTCTGTACTTATAGACATGTGTGTGACATCACACGTGGGAAAATGTAGGGTTAGGATTAACAGGACAGCTGGGCCAAGGGAAGACTGAGGGAAATAAAAACTTATTTATTATATTATAGGCTAATAGCGATTTTATAATGATAAAACGCTGGTTCCTTATGGGTGAAATATTCCTATAGTATAGTATAGTAAAAAGAAAGAGTATGTGCTTTGGGACACAGGGATAGATGCATAGATAGTATATAAAATATATAGATGCTCCAATACAGTTAGTGGCGGTAATGCACCTTTAACGCTAGGTGTCACTACCACCCGCAAGTAAAATAATAATACGTAGAAGAAGAGTTTACTTTGATGTTTGTAATTTGGGTCCAGGGCGCATGCGCAGTTGGTCATTCCTTGTTGACGCCACAAGTTTCGACTTCCGCTCTCGAATATGAACAGCGTTTTTCGGTACATCTCACACTAACTTATTTCACGAGGTAAATATCCACGTTTATTTCACTAAATTACATTTCTTGGACCCAGTACTAGTTAAACTACTTGAATATCTGCAATGTTTCCGGTCGCGCCATTTAGTTACGGCTAACTCTCGCTAAAAACAGCAAAAAAAGTAGTCGCGTGGGGTTAAAACTATAGCCTACTATTAACACAACAACTAGTACACTTTATTCTAGACTAACAACACGTGGACTACTTAAAACACGTGTCAGTTTCAATTTAGCGGATTTAAAACGAACTAGAGACTGCATTTAAAGTAAGCTACGTACGTTAGCTCGCAGGCTAAAAAAAATGCTAACGCTAGTAAGATAACTCTAAAACAGGGGCGGTAACTGATTTACCTCGCCAGCATTTTACAACTTTAAACAATCAAAGGTTGGGCGACATTTTGTGAATCGACAATAAGTCAGTGTAATGACTCGTTTGGCGGTGTTTTACGGTATAAGGATGACGGTAGCATTAACAGGGTGACGTGTAGGTAAGTGGTTGTTGCAAGTGTAAACAACGTGATTTTGATGGTAAGATTTTGCTGTATTGTGGTGTTTTCGGGTTAAAAATTAGACAAAATGAAGGTTTTGTAATAAGGAGATAGCCCCCCCCCCTGCTTCAATATGTGGCTCATGGAGGTTTCTACGACTCTATATATGGAGAAAATCCGTGATGAGATATCAGGGAAAGCAGGGACATTTAAACAGATATGGCAGCCTTTTACTGGACAATATAGCAGCGCTGAAGTGACCTACATGACACCTTATTGACTTTATATTTTCTGCTTAACATTTAGTTTATACAATGTCCTTAGAAACCTGTAAAGTAGAGTACGCCATGTTAGCTGTTTATTTCGTCTTTTGTTTGTGTGTTCACTTTTTCAGTTGTGTTTGTGTTCTTTAAAAAAAAATGCACTTAGTCTTACGTTTGGTTCCAGGTTCCTCAGAATAATTCTGTTTTGATTTATGCTGATAGAATTATTCAGTACTAATAATTACATGTAGAGAAAATATGTTTAGTAAACTAACTGCAGGCTCTGTGAATGTAAACAAATCCCCCTCCTCTGAAACTACACAGTGACCCTTTAGGCATATTCTGTCAGCGTACTGTATGTCTCTTTTGTATTATGCTTTTCAACACATGAGTAATGTCATTGATGTGATTCAATGGAACTATGGTTAATCCACCACACACACACGCACACATACACACACACACACACACACACACACACGGAGAGACTCGCACACACCTTCACACACACACACACTTGCACCTACACACACACACATTCGCACACCTTCACGCACAAACACTCACACACCTACACACACACACACACACACACACACACACACACACACACACACACACACACACACACACACACACACACACACACACACACACACACACACACACACACACACACACAGACAGCCCCACCCACAGATTTAATAACCTGTACTCTTTTGTGTGGGAATCGTATGTAGTGCAGGGCGTGTAGTGAATAAACCGGTTATTGGAATAGGAGCGGCCATTGTTAGGAGCTTCAACAGAACAATAGTGTCTGGGAAATCCTTTTCATCCAAAGCCAAGGCTATTTTCTCCCTGTTTAAAGGTGCAGTCAGTGATTCTGGAGAACGCTTGTTGTTAAAATCACTTTTTGGTCAAAATCAGTGAATATCTCTTCATGATCCGCTACCTGTCTGTACTGTGTGTGTGCTGAAAACAAATCAGTGGTAATTAAAAAAAAAAAAAAAAAAAAAAAAAAAAAAAATTTAAATCTTTATTTATACAGGTAAATCCCATTGAGACCGAAGACTCTTTTTCAAGGGAGACCTGTTTTCCTTTCCCACGTTACCATTCACACACACATTCGTACACCGATAGCAGCAGGCTAACTATCCACATTCACACGAGGCAAGGTGGGTGAAGTGTCTTGCCCAAGGACACAACAACTATGACACAGGTGGCAGGGCGGGGATCAAACCTCCAACCCTTTGATCATTGGCCGACCCGCTCTACCACCTGAGCCACAGTCGCCCCAAAATACTATTATAATATTTAATTTGCCATGTTCCAACATATATAATACACAGCCTAAGCTCTGTAAACAAAGGTTATATGTAAACAAAAGGGGGGCACACAGTAGCTAGGAACATGCCAGTTAACAGAGCCTAGGCTGTGTATTAACAATGGATTTTTTTCCAGCACCCACACAGTATGGACAGGGTAGCGGATCATGAGGAGATATTCACTTGATTTTGACAACAAGCGTTCTCCAGAATCACTGACTACACCTTTAAAGGTGCAGTGTGTAATATGACATCATCAAGAAAGTTCTACAAAGTCCTAGAATGCAACGCTCCCTGGGTAACCCCACCCCTTTAGAATAATAACAGAAGCTACAGTGGCCTTCAAGGACAAGAACAATTCTAAATTTTAAACAATGCACCTGATGACATTCCAACTATGACACTTTCAAGATGGCGGCACTAGGCCTTGGTCCAAAATATGCAGAAATATGGACATATATGAGACCCTTTCTAAGGGAAAGAAAAGTAATTCAAAACATTTTTTTCAGCTATTATGCACTAAATTAAATGTAGTTATAGATATTATAATTACTTTCTACAAAATCTGCTAGGAAATAAAACCCAAAATTCTACACACTGCAGCTTTAATGTGTCATGTTCCTTTTCTAAACTCATTGAAAGGTGACGACAATGTTTTTTTTTTTTTTGTTGACTTTTCCGTGTGTTCACATTTCTGCGTTGGGTGCAGAGTATCACACCCACGGGGAGAATGTGTCGACACAAGGAAACTATTACTCACACTTACCAGGAAAGCAACCTTTGTACTGGACTGTAGATAGGGTTATAATATGGTAGGGCCATTGCTTCTGTTGAAAAGTACGGATTTTTACGTCTTAAAATGCAATAAACGGAGATATAGCGCTATACAAGTCCATTGACCAATAACCTCCCTGTCCGTTTCAATGTATAACTTTTAATATAATGTATAATATAACTTTTCCATGTTTGACAGGACAATTTCAATATATTTCAAAAATGATTATAATTTAATTTATTCTATAAAATGATTATTAAGTATCTTTTAAATCACTTTTACAGACATTAGTGTTTTTGACTGATGTGTGTAAGCTAAAGGTGCAGTGTGTAACTTTTGGTGTGTGTCAGAGAAGTGAACGTTTTCTAAGGTATATTCTCATAACTGAATAAACAAACTTTTTCTAGTACCTTAGAACAGCTTGACCGAAAACAATAGCTCTTTTTCGATAGCTTTTTCAGTATACTTTGAGACCGGTTATCGGCCCATGTGTGCACTGGAGTGAATCCAAATTGGTACACTGTTTTATCCAATAGATACGAGTGATTTTTTTTCTCTCTCCCAAAAACTATTTTATTTAAATTTTTTTAATTTTTACACAAACAGACAATCACAACCTCCCCACCCTATACAATCCTTGGAAACACATGAAAAATACATATAAAAAAACATAGTAAAATATATATAAGTGAAGTGAAATCAAATCAGCAGCCTGTTTTATCCAATACATACGAGTGATTTTTTTTATTTCCATTAACGATTTTTGTTGACATTTTTGAAATTTTTAAACAAGCGATCACAACCCCCCCACACTCCACACAATCCTTAGAAAAACATATATATATATTTTAAAAACATAGTAAAAAAGATATAAGTGAAGTGAATTCAAATCATCAGCATGTTTGATCCAATCGATACGAGTGAATTATTTATTTTTTATTATTTTGTTTTCTTCTCAGACTTGCAGACAACATGTCGGACTCCGACTCTGACTCGGACTATGGCAACGAATGGGATTACCACGGCGACCGGCCCACCTGTCTCGTAAGTTATTCACCAATTATAATTTCAAAATAAGAGCGTGTACTCTGTCTGTCTGTCTGTCTGTCTGTCTGTCTGTCTGTCTGTCTGTCTGTCTGTCTGTCTGTCTGTCTGTCTGTCTGTGTCTGTCTATCTATCTATCTCCTGATAGTTAGCTTGCACCCTGCATGGTAGCTGCTGCTATCGGTGTATGAATGTGTGTGTGATCGGGTGTATGTGTACAAAACAATGTAAAGTGCTTTGGGTCTGTGAAAATACAGGGAAAAGCGCCATATAAGTGGGGTCTATCTACCATCATTTCTCATTTGCTTTTCTAATGTGTATTCTATACTCAATGTATTTTAATCTTGCCCCTGTAAAGCACTTTGAATGGCCTTATTTGATGTTATTATTTATTTTTATGTTGATAGTTTTTTTTTTTTTTTTTTTTTTAAGATATTTTTTTTGGCATTTTTATGCTTTATTGATAGTGTAGAGACAGAGGTGAAATGGGGCAGAGAGGGGAGTGACATGCAGAGAACGACCGCGGGCTGGAATCGAACCCGGGTCCGCTGCTGGCCGAGGCCCATGGGGGGGGGGGGGACGCCCTACCAACTGAGCTAAGGGCGCCCCCCTAGTTGTTGTTTTCTGTTTGTCGCTGATACACTTTTGTTTTTTCCCTCTACAGAGAAGTTTGAACACACAAGTAGTTTACGATGACGCCGCTCATCTTCCACCTGGTAAGAGGCTTTCAAACCAATAAAACTAATTCATAGCAGGGCTGTACTGCATGTGCTAACATGTATATCACTGTATAATTTGAAGCATAGACGGTAACAGTATTACACATATTACACATCGAGGCATGTTTGGTAGTTTACGTCTGAAAGAAAAGTGAGCAAACTAAACAGTAATCAGTTTGTTTAACCCCGTAAGAACTCTTGTGTTAATTTTTAATAATTCACTGCTTTAGAATGACACATTTTTCACTGGAGAGATCTGTGTGTGTGTGTGTGTGTGTGTGTGTGTGTGTGTGTGTGTGTGTGTGTGTGTGTGTGTGTGTGTGTGTGTGTGTGTGTGTGTGTGTGTGTGTGTGTGTGTGTGTGTGTGTGTGTGTGTGTGTGTGTGTGTGTGTGTGTGTGTGTGTGTGTGTGTGTGTGACCCTCATTTGAAATGATGTCGAGTCAAACAAATGCAAAACAACAACACAAACACAATATGCAAATACATCAAATACACAACAAGCTGATAAAGAGAAAAAAGAAAACTATTGAAACATTTACAGACAGAGATGTGGAATGGCTGCTATTCAAATGAAATGGGTGAAAGTACAATATGCAGCTCTGGAAAAAATGAAGAGACCACTCCAAATGTTCAGTGTCTCTTGTTTTACTATTTATAGGCAGATGAATGAACATTTTGGTTTTATAATATAAACTACCGACAACATTTCTACCAAATTCCAATACATTTTTTTTGTCATTAAGAGCATTTCCATTAAGCAATGTAGAGATGAAGATTGAAGAAAAATCCAAACTGGTCTCTTTAAGAGCTGTATGTAGTCTAATTACAACAGTTACAGGTAGAGTTCGGCAGATTTAAAATAACATGTTTAAATTTGTTTAAGGATATGAACGTGGAATGACAAATGACACACTCCCTGCGTTCCAATCCCCATACTTCCCTACTATTTAGTATGTCAGAAAAAGATTTAGGATGTCCCAATACATGCAGGTCAATTGTAGTATGCTGAAAATACATGCATGCCCCACTAACTCCAATAGCATTTTGGAGTATTCGTCTTTATTCTTGACAATTCTTGACATTTCTCAACATAACGGAAAAAAAATCTTCCTTATCTGATTTTATTTTTTCTCTCCTGTGGCCCTAAAACTCTTCTGTACTTAAAGGGGCACTGTGTAACATTTTAAGTAATTTATTAGCTAAAATCAATATCCTCATTCATAAATATGTCCTCATTGGTGTAAAATCACCTCTGCCAAAAATCTGAATTATCCTCCTGAGAGGAGAATTATAAATATTAATATTACATTTTGTCCATTGAGCAGGCAAGTCTTATGGAGGCATCCATGTTTTTGGAATGTCATCAGGTGCATTGTTTAAAATTTAGAATTGTTCTTGTCCTTGAAGGCCACTGTAGCTTCTGTTATTATTCGAAAGTGTTGGGGTTACCCAGGTAGCGTTGCATTCTGGAACTTTCTTGATGATGTCATATTACACAGTGTACCTTTTTAAGTATGTAGTGTTGTAAAAAGAAGAAGTATGTGATTTGGAAACGCAGGCATAGTTTTAAGACAAACACAGTAAGTACGAGCTCCATTATTTGAGCGGTGTGATTGCGCAACACGCCCAAATAAGGTTTTGGAAAGTGGGTCAAATGTCATGGGAAATCCCTGGAACAGTTTAGTGACTTTTGGCTCAGGTGAGAAGCTGCTCACTGCAGAACTATTTGGCTGAACAAGCTCCAGCACGCATGAAAGAAAAGTGTAGGGCTTTGTTCGCAAAGCCCTACTGACGTCCTACTCATACTATAAGCCCTACTGACGTCCTACTCATACTAAAGCCCTACTGACGTCCTACTCATACTATAAGCCCTACTGACATCCTACTTATACTAAAAGCCATACTAACGTCCTACTCGTACTAAAAGCCCTACTGACGTCCTACTCATAGTTAAAGCCCTACTAATGTACTACTCCTACTAAAGCCATACTAACGTCCTACTCATACTAAAGCCCTGCTAATGTTCTACTCATACTAAAAGCCCTACTAATGTTATACTCGTACTAAAAGCCCTACTGACGTCCTACTCATACTAAATCCCTACTAACGTCCTATTCATACTAAAGCCCTGCTAATGTTCTACTCATACTAAAAGCCCTACTAATGTTCTACTCATACTAAAGCCCTACTACCGTCCTACTCATGCTAAAAGCCCTACTAACATCCTACTCATACTAACGTCCTACTAACATCCTACTCATACTTAAAGCCCTAGCAACGTCCTTCTCATACTAATGTTCTACACATACTAAAAGCCCTACTAACGTCCTACTCATACTAACGTCCTACTCATACTTAAAGCCCTACTAACGTCCTACTCATACTAAAAGCCCTACTAACGTCCTACTCATACTAAAAACCAGCTTCAGCACGCTTCACACAGAAGACATGGGTTGTGTTGTAAAAGCCCTACTAACGTTCTCCCTCCTAAATACTCTACATGTATATACTACATACTGTCTACTTAACCATCCATTGTGTATGCGAGGTTCGTCGGACTGTTTACACTGAAGTATACGGAAGCAACAAAGAATAAATTAAAAAAAACTTTAGTGTCGTTTTAAAAGACGCAATGCATTGTGGGGCGGTTGAGTAGGAGAAGTAACCAATCGATCCATACACAAAATCTTCCCGGAAGTAAGTTCTCATCCGGGCATTTCTAAAACTATACCTATCGCTGGTAATAACCGCTAGTTTTTGTAAATGTTTTGGGAGTTGTACCTTCAAGGCTTGTGCAATTTTTCAAAATAAAATACATAGGCCTACTGCAAAGAAACCAGGAAGTGCCTGTTACTGGCTGGTTTCGTTCCGGAATGTATTTGATTCTAGAATGACTTAAAGTGAAATAATAAAATATAGAACGCAACGTAACTTGGTAAATAAACAAGTCCCAGCAAGCAAAGTTTATCTTATGACTGTCAGCGGAGGCAGGCTAATGCTCCCCTTGACTACCAGTGTTTGAGCTAAGCTAACTAGCGATGAGCGACCTTTGCCCATTTCCCTTTTTTTTTTTTGTTTTAAAGGAGAGAGAGAGAGAGAGAGAGAATATGCTACCCGCTCTATCCACTACGGCATTTATCTTTTGACCTGCTCCCCTTGATTACCTGTGTCTGAGCTAGAGCTAAAAGAGAGAGAGAGAGAGAGAGAGAGAGAGAGAGAGAGAGAGAGAGAGAGAGAGAGAGAGAGAGAGAGAGAGAGAGAGAGAGAGAGAGAGAGAGAGAGAGAGAGAGAGAGAGAGAGAGAGAGAGAGAGAGAGAGAGAGAGAGAGAGAGAGAGAGAGAGAGAGAGAGAGAGAGAGAGAGAGAGAGAGAGAGAGAGAGAGAGAGAGAGAGAGAGAGAGAGAGAGAGAGAGAGAGAGAGAGAGAGAGAGAGAGAGAGAGAGAGAGAGAGAGAGAGAGAGAGAGAGAGAGAGAGAGAGAGAGAGAGAGACCTGTATCGCGACCTTTTTCCATTTCGAAATCAGAAAACTGCAGTTACAGGAACGGGTTTTGACGCCCTTTCTTGTGCCCATAGAATGGGGGGGAAAAGCAAAATATTAAAAAAACATTGGACTATCCTTTTACTATGAATTTACTCCCAAAAAAATTTAAATTCACCTGTGGCCCTCAGGTAAAAAAGCTGCTGGCTGCTGGTCCTGCCTCATCTGCATACAGTTTGCTTCACATCTGGATCTCACCACAAACCACTCAATTGAACAATAACTGCTTTTACAAACAGTTTGAGTAAAGCTACGATAGTGGTGCCTAAACGTGCTAGCTCATGTTAATGTGTAAGCGGGTTAATGATGCTAAGGTTAGCATCGTTAAGCTAGCGTAGCATAACCACCTATAGTTGACATTTTTATACAACCAACAGTCTGTGGCTGGGACTGCATAATGTTCAATGCAGTAAGAACTTTTTTTTTTAAATTTTTAATTAAAAAAATAATATTTTTGGGAATTTTTTATTTATTTGACAGTTTTTTGGGGTGAAACCGACCCAGGCCGGATTTGAACCCGGGTCCGCTGCTACTAGGACAGAGCCTTATGCACTCTTACCTCTATACCATGAGCGCCCCCTATTTAAAAAAAAATATATAAATTTAATTACACAATTGAAATATTATGTACAGAAAACAAATTAAAGGAAGTCAAAGAAGTTATAAACTATTTCATTAGGAAATTAAATTAGTGCCGTAAAAATTTAGTTTAACTCTCACATGAAAAACAAGCTGCTACCGACTGACGCTATGTTCCAGTTACTGTCTCCTTCAAAATAAAAGCCAAGCCAAGTTTCGCCATTTAAAGGTGTAGTCAGTGATTCTGGAGAACGCTTGTTATCAAAATCACTTTGTCAAAATCAGTGAATATCTCCTCACGTTCAGAAAGTTGTCCGTACTTTGTGCGCGCTGAAAAGAAAATCCAGTGTTAATACAAAGCCTAGGCTCTGTAAACGGACATGTTGCTATAGCTACGGTGGGCCCCTCTTACATGTTTAGAGCCTAGGCTGTGTATTAACGCTGGATTTTTGTTTATCAGCGCACACACAGTACAGACGGGTAGCGGATCATGAGGAGATATTCACTGATTTTCACAAACGGAGATTTTGTCAACAAGCGTTCTCCAGAATAGCTGACTACACCTTTAAATGCTTTTATATGAAGGAAATGTTCTGTTTGTATAAGAAGTTACGGTACGATACAGATAGGCTTTATTCACGTAGATAGCCGATTGATTTTTGGTTGTTGTTTTTGGCGGGAGTGATGATTTGATAATTGATCTTAGGCAACTGTGTGTGTGTGTGTGTGTGTGTGTGTGTCCATCCGTCCGTCGCCTACTGAAATAGTACTCCCAGGTGACTCAGCAAACTTTGAACACATAACAGTTTATTTTTAGTTTTAGTTAAACATTACAAAATGTTGGTTCTTTTAAAACAAATTCAACACAATTTAATCGGTCCAAGTTTGTCCCACTTAACACTTTTTAATTTTATTTATTCTTCTGTTTTCAGAAAATAATAAACTCACTCACTCACTCACTCACTCACTCACTCACTCACTCACTCACTCACTCACTCACTCACTCACTCACTCACTCACTCACTCACTCACTCACTCACTCACTCACTCACTCACTCACTCACTCACTCACTCACTCACTCACTCACTCACTCACTCACTCACTCACTCTAATGTTATTCATACTCTTTGTTGTCTCAGAGGAGATATTCGACCGTTGGAGCTGCATACCCATAGACACTCGTAAGGAGGCTGCTCAGATGATGAAGGTTTGTGCCTTCTGGCTTCCCATCCTGCTGCAGCGAGAAGTCTCCACCTCCACAGTGGCATGGGCCTTTCAGATCGGCCTCATCGACTCAAAGTAAAAATACATATAAGTGTGTGTTATTTGGTAGCTGAGTATATATTTTTTTTAATTAATTTTTAAGACGTATAATTATTATTTTGTTTTAAATTTTTATAACTTTTTTTTTTATTAGTTTATTTAATTTAATTTTTAAAACTTTTTCTTGTTTTTTATTTCATTTTTACTTTTATATATTTATTTCATTTAAATTTTTTATTTGTTTATTTTTTAAATTAAATTTGTTATCCTTTGTCTTTTTTTTTTAATAGTTTTTGATCGGTCTCATCAACTCAATGTATAAATACATATACGTTTTATTTTGTATCTGAATATTTTCTTCCACAATTTGTTTGTAGGCTATTTATAATTATTTTATATTTTGAACTTTTTTTTAACTTATTTTATTATATTTATTTATTTAAAAAAAAATTTTATTACTTTTATTATTATTCTTTTATTTAAAACATTTTATTGACAATTTTTTTAATTTGAACATCACACCCAATCATGCAACATACATTTGCAATTTCCACTTGCTTTTAGTTTCAGCAGTCCATCCTTTCATATTAAATCTTCAGTGTTTGTAATTGGTGAATACTTTCGTTCACAATTTCTTTGTATTTATTAATTTTTATAATATTCTAACAGTTTTTCTTTCTTCTTACAGTCCAGATCTCAGCCTGAAGCAGATTCACAAGATCGACATATTGGAGGCCATTCTCAAAGCTCTGGAAATGGGAACTGTAAGTTTACTGTGTAGTGGTTTTTAATAATTTAAAAAAATTGGCCAGTAGAATCCATTTTACCAACGTTGGTATGGTTGCTGCAGAAGCACTCACCCATTACTTACCTTTTTTTTGAAAGATTATTTTTTGGCATTTTCCAGCTTTATTAGACAGTACATAATAGAAATGGGGAGAGAGACAGAGAGAGGGGGGTGGGGATGACCTGCAGTAAAGGTCCACGGGTCGGATTTGAACCCCCGACCACTGCAACGAAGGCCGGAGCCGATATGGTACACGCTCTATCCATTACGCCCAACCCAATACATAACTTGCCAACATTTGCACTAAACGGGATTTTGAAAATTGGGGGAGACAAATCCCTTCTGTCCCCAGTGAAAATTACGCCAAATGTATATCGTTACATGACCTGGCAACGCTGACACAGCTGCCAAAATGCACAAATGGAGAGAAGTTGCCAAAATGACACACACAACTACGCAAGGCAAGTTTATTTCTAGAGCACAATTCAGACACAAGGCCATTCAAGGTGCTTTACAGGGGCAAGATAAAAGATAGAAATTACAGGTTAAAATGGAAACAGAAAAGTTTTCAGACTTGATTTATAAGAGCTGAGTGTTGCAGCAGACCTCAAGTTCTCTGGGAGTTTGTTCCAGATTTTTGGTGCATAAAAACTAAAAGCTGCTTCTCCTTGTTTAGTCCTAACTCTGGGGACTGTAAGTAGACCTGTCTGTCTGTCTGTCTCTGTCTGTCTCCTTGTTTAGTCCTTACTCTGGGGACTGTAAGTAGACCTGTCCCAGACGACCTAAGGGCTCTGGACGGTTCATAACGTATCAGCAGATCAGTAATATATTTTGGCCCTAGACCATTTTAGGGCTTTATAAACCAACAACAATATTTTGAAATGAGACATTAAACTGACTAATGTGTTTGTTCTTTGTCCCTTTCAGTTGAAAAAAGACGCAACAAAGCACGTGATGTGGATAAGCAACATGTTTAGTAATGTAAGTCTGCAGAAATAGTGACTTTATACAGCAACACTAAGGTTTCTGTGTGTGTGTGTGTGTGTGTGTGTGTGTGTGTGTGGCAGCTGTGGGGAAGAGTGTAGGGCGGTCGTCCACTGGGTTACAGGGTCGGTGGTTGGATCCCCCGTCTCCCCGCCTCATGTCCAAGTGTCCCTGGGCAAAGAGACACTGAACCCTAAACTGCTCCTGATAGTTAGCTTGCACCCTGCGTGGTAGCTGCTGCTGCTATCAGTGTATGAATGTGTGTGTGAATGGTAGTGTGTGAATGGGAACAGGTCTCCCTTGAAAAAGAGTCTCCGGTCTCAATGGGATTTACCTGTAGAAATAAAGGTTGATAAAAAATTAATTTAAATTCAAGTTGAAGTACATAAAACTGTATTTGTTCCAATAATCTAATGATTAAGTTTTTTTAATGCATTGTTGATACACATCCTAGGCTCTGTAAACAGGTATGTGAAGGAATACTTCACCCATACAGAACCAGCGTTCTATCATTATAAATCACTATTATAATATAATGAATTAGGTTTTTCTTCCCTTGGCCCAGCTGTCCTGTTAATCCTAATCCTACATTTTACCATGCGTGATGTCACACATTAGCCTGGAAATCCAGACCCTGATATCTTGAACGATAGAGGGTCTGGCCACGATCAGTAGTAATTTCCAACTCAAGGGGCGGCTCCTACTCGTGCATTTCAAATGCCACTGCACGCAGTTGGATAGCACTACAACCAATCAGAGCGATGCACAAGGTGACGTATTAAGCCCTGTTCGTTTAGCGAACAGCTGTTAAACCTGTAAATTAAACGTTTGCCGTTGTCGGTCGGCAAAACAGAACATTCCACTTACTTGCTAATGAAAGATTTGAGTGCCGTCTTCCAAATCGTAAAGGGTCGAGGCCAAAGCAGTCTCAAATTCACACAACATATCCACAGCCATCTTTGATGTTTACTATCACGGCTTCAACGTCGCATGCACGTCACTGTCGTCATCCGGTTACGTCCTCCCCAGAGTACCATATAAAGGGCTCTGGCGCGCCCATATGAGATAGAACCAATTGAAACGTGAGTCTGGATTTCTGGTCTTCTTGAAAAAGCTTCAACGGAGAGTTTCCAGACCAACAGGCGCAGCAAATTTAATTCTGGTCTGGGAATGCCAGGCTAGTCACACATAGTAAAATGTAGGGTTAGACAGTGAGACCATAAAACACTCTTTCTGCCTTTTCTCAGGCTAGGATGAACCGATTTCTAAAATGTTTGCACATTTACACTCCATAAGATCTCAGAGTTCAATACACCTTCATATTTCCACCGGTGAAGTAGGTCTTTAACTTTTTATTGTTACTTTAAATTCTAGCGTTCCCCGCCGGCGCTGGAAGACGCTCTGCATTGGTTGGAGCGAACCGGAGAACCAGCGATCAGACGGAGAGTCAACGAGCTCGGACACCAACACTGCTGCTTCACTGCCCTGGCGCTCATATTCACTGAGTGTAAGACAGAGAGACAGACGGAGGACAGGCACATAGACAGACGGACGGGCTCACATACAGACAGACAGACGGACAGACACGCTCAAAAACACTCTCTCTCTCACTCACACACACACACACACACACACACACACACACACACACACACACACACACCATGCAGGCACATTCATTCACAGACTCACTTACTCTAACACAATTAAAATAACTCAATTTCAGCTATTTTACATAACAGAAATGTGCGGAGTTTTGACACCATTTGCAAACACTGAAGCCGGTAGAACTTGTATGTTGATATAGTTAACAAACACACACTCTCGCTGACAGACAGACAGACAGACAGACAGACACCAACACTGCTATGTTGATGGTTTACAAACTCACACACACTCTCTCGTTTTGCTTCCCAACAGTTGCTAAGTATATCCAGGACATGGGTTCGGACTTGGAAAAGACAATGAAGGCGCTGATGGCTCAACCACCAGCCAGTCTTCTGAAGGTAACACAAACTACGCACACATGTCTTTAACTTTGTATTAAAGCTGCTCCAAGGAACTTTTCAGTTTTGTTAATTCTAGCGCCCCCTTTTGGACAAAAGCAGTAGTGTTTTTACCACGCCAGCTGTTGTTCCTGGGTGAGCGTATACCCATGGCAAAGGCATCAAGAAAAACTATATAAAAATAGCATTCTTTTACACTGATGGTCTCGTTTTGCTGTTACATGTAATTTATGATCATCAGAGGAAACATGAGACTGTTTCAGAAATATCTAAAAGTTCCTCGTAGCACAGAAACCACTGTAGTCTATGGACGGAAAATGCTGTTTTTCCAAAAGACCAAAGTGTGATAACAAAAATGATGCATACACAAAATAAACCCCAAGTCTGGAAAAAACCCGCAAATAAAAGCAACAAACACGCAATGTTAAAGGTGCAGTGTGTAATATGACATCATCAAGAAAGTTCGACAAAGTTCTAGAATGCAACGCTCCCTGGGTAACCCCAACCCTTTAGAATAATAACAGAAGCTACAGTGGCCTTCAAGGACAAGAACAATTCTACATTTTAAACAATGCACCTGATGACATGCCAACTATGACACTTTCAAGATGGCGGCATTAGGCCTTGGTCCAAAATATGCAGGTTTAAGGAAATAAAAAGTTGCAGCCCTAGCCCTCCTTATGCTCTCCTGTGTGTGTGTGTGTGTGTGTCTGTCTGTCTGTCTGTCTGTCTGTCTGTCTGTCTGTCTGTCTGTCTGTCTGTCTTCATCTAATAATAATAAATATTTTTTTTTCCTCTTTCAGAAAAGTGAAGAAATGAAGAAGCTAGGAAATGCTAACTTTGCAAGAGAGAAGTATGACGACGCTGTTCGTTATTATTCCAACGCCATCAAATTTTTGTAAGTAGCAATTTAAACATAACTCACTCACTCACTCACTCACTCACTCACTCACTCACTCACTCACTCACTCACTCAGACACACAGACAGACAGACACACACACACTCACTCACACAGACACACTCACACACACAGAGACACTCAGACACACACAAACAGACACTCACTCACTCACTCAAGGCTCACATACTCCGCGAGAAGAAAGAACAAAGTTCTCGGTGACAGAGCTGAGAGAAGAAAAAGACGTCATTTTCTTCTCTCAGCTCTTGTTCAGCTTGTTCTCGCAGCTTGTTCTCGACACATCACCCGGGCCGAACTTTCTTCTCGCAGCTTGTCCGAGAACTATTGTGTGATTGGTCAGTCTGAAGTCAATGAGGAAAGCGAAGTGAAATCAGCTGGCGCTACTGAGTCAATTACCATGGTAACAATGCGCCGCGGTGAGGAGTTTGGCAGTTGAGTTCTCGTGAAGTATGTGATGTCAGACCAGAAAGAACTTCTCTCAGCTCTGTCACCGAGAACTTTGTTCTTTCTTCTCGCGGAGTATGTAACAGCCTTAACTCACTCACTCACACTTTCTCCCCCTCCCCCACACACAGCAAAATGCTTATTCCATCCACACCTCTCAGACAGATAACACCTTGTCTAGTGTTGTCTATTGTTTCATACCAGACTCGCCCTCCTGTGCTAAATCACTATATCGTCAGACCGTCGCAGAGCATTTTTCACCTCAAATTGGTCAAATCTCCTCCTACCCAGGGGGCAAAGTGATTTTATGGACATGGAGCGTTGTAAAAGGTTGTTCACCAAAAATGACATCTAGGACCTTCCACGATCACAACCTGGGTGGACAACCTGGTCAACAAGCTGCTGGAAAGCTACAGCGGGCCGACATAGCAAATCAGAACCACTGTTTAAGTGAATGGGGGTGAATGGGGGTGAATGGGGATGGGCTAATGGGGAATTTATTAAACTTATAGATATCATTATGAAACTTTGCCAGTTGATTACTGACATTAAAACAACTTTTTGTATTACAGTATTTTCCAAAATGTTTGAATAAATATGAAAAATCATCAATATCTTACTAATGATGCGTACATTTGCATATCTGCAAAGCCCCAAAATCTAGATGTTGGACAAAAACCAAGTCAATTTGTTTTTAAATTTTGAAAACAAAACAAGTGTCCAACTGCCTGAAGCCTTTCCTAATCACAGTTCAAATTTGATCAATAACCCATAGAATTTTTTTTTCGTCCTGAATCTTTGACCCTGTTTCCACCTGGCATTAAAGAGGACCTATTATGCTACTTTGCTGGTCTTAATTTCTTGTTTTACACTGCTATAGAGCAACCTGACACGAATCACATCACAAAAAACTATGTAGATTTTCGGGAAGCTCTTTCTCTTATTTTGGCGATCCAGCACATCCTGTCAACACTTGAGTGTGTGTGCTTCAGCTCCCCTCCTGCCTGCGCTTCTGGCCATCTCCGCTCCCCTCCCCCCCTCCTGCAAACCCCACTCACTTTGTTGTGATTGGTTACCTTCCTTCCGGAACACTTTCAGTGGCGGGAAGCGCGAGCATGGACCTATAAGGCCGCGAGGCAGACGCGAACAGGGAAGTGACAGCATTACCTTACATGGAAACATCCGCGTGGAGACGTGACAAAGTTTTATGCGACGTCACAAATTATGAAAGGGTAGACCGCTTTGAAGACGTGACTTCTCGACTGGCTAGAATAGTGTTTAGTGCTCTGCACAGACACCCCAGACGGTCAGCAAGGAATATGTCGAAATGCATGTAAGTCATTATTTGATAATTTAGTATGGTTAAGCATGACTATGAATCATCATAACAACATTTATAGGTCATAAAAGTCAAAAAGCATCATAGGTCCTCTTTAACATCTGACTTTTTGAATCTGGTTACAAGTGGACAGCTCTCAGTCCGTGTGTTCCCACTTGTATTTTCAAATGTGACTTCTCTGTCTACTTGTGATCGGATTCCATTTACCCGCGCTGTATTTAAATCAACACGTTCATCATTTCCGTTTGCATTGGTGTTTTTAACCGGTGGGGTTCAAACAAGTAAACCACCTCCGAATGTGGTTTTTGTGATCCGATCTCAATGCGTCTTGAGAGTTCTCACCTGTAGTTAGAGCTTTATTCATGTGATCGGATCACAAAAACCACATGTCAATGCCAGGTGGAAACGGGGTCTTTCTTCTACCATATTAAATAGTCGATAGTATGCGATTCGGAACGCAGGGAGAGTGTGATTTGGAATGCAGGGTTTATTTGAAGTCGCCATAAAAGTCCCAAACCAGACATTGCAGGTTCCAGGCACCCTGCTGTTTATACCCCATCACCTCTCAACGACACAAGCTTCAAAGCACAGTCTCTCTCTCACACACACACACACGCTCATTCACACACACACACACACACACACACACACACACAGCACATGCTCATTCACACACACACACACACACACGCTCATTCACACACACACACACACACACACACACACACACACGCTCATTCACACACACACACACACACACACACACACGTGCTCATTCACACACACACACACGCACATTCACACACACACACACACACACACACACGCTCATTCACACACACGCTCATTCACACACACACACACCCACACACACTCACTCTCTCTTACACTAAGCATCTCATTGGCTGCTTGCTGATAAGACAAACCCTTCTGATTGGATGAGAATGCATTTGGACAACTAGAAGAGACAGTGCATTGCTCTCATCCTTTGCCATTCAACTTTTGCTGTGACACAAAGTATCTCACGCTTTACCTGAGAATTGAAAGTTCCTCGGAGCACCTTATTTATTTATTTATTTTGCATTATTTTTTCATGGGCTTTTTCAAGCAGTACAAAGTTGATATGGGGAGACGGACAGAGAGAGAGGGGGGATGACCTACAGTAAAGGTCCACGGGTCGGATTTGAACCTGCGACCGCTGCAACGAAGGCCCGAGCCGATTTAATACGCTCTCTATACACTACGCCACTGCAGCGACCTTTTAACTGTCTCATTGTGTTCGATCCTCACAGCCCTGACAACCACATCTATTATGGAAACCGAGCTCTCTGCTTTATCCGGAGTAAGAAGTATTTGTAAGTACATCGTTTCATTTCCAAATATTTAAACCAAGTTTAATTTAGAAAAGCTTTTTTTGTCCTGCACCATATGTGCAAAATTGTTGAAAAAAAACAACTAATAAATACGAACATAGAATAATATTTATTTATTTATTTTATTATAATATTTATTTATTTATTTATTTTTATTATAATATTTATTTATTTATTTTATTTTATTTTTATTTTTTGTTTGATTGTGTGTGTTGTGGAAAGTAAAAAAAAAAAAAAAAAAACGCTCAGGAGGATAATTCAGATTATTGGCAGAGGTGATTTTACACCAATGAGGACATATTTATGAATGAGGATATTGATTTTAGCTAATACATTACTTAAATTGATACACAGTGTCCCTTTAAGAAATGTTTTAACCACAAATTTAAATTTTTTTATGTCATTTTTTTTTATACAGAAAAGCAGTTGGTGATGGAAAAAGAGCTATTCTTATAAAACCGCTCTGGGCCAAGGTAATTATTTATTTTTATTCTGGATGTAGATTTAGACTTTAAACTATGGAAGGGTATTATGGCCACAGGAAAGAGAGAAAGTCCATTCACCATTTTACTATTATTATGGACAATATAAGACGAATCCAATGTTGATAATTCCAGACTGCGGTAAAGTTGTTCACAGATTCTAACTATCAGGATCAAAAACTCATAAACAAACTACATTTTTTGCTGGTGATCGCTTGGTATGACTTTAATTTATCATGTTACACCAAAAGAACCATTTTGGATTAATAGTTTTAGAGTTAAAAGTATTAAACCTGCAGTGTGTAGAATTTTAGGTTTCATTTCCTAGCAGATTTTGTAGAAAGTAATTATAATATCAATAAGTACATTTAATTTAGTGCATAATAGCTGAAAAAAATGTTTTGAATTATTATTTTTTTCACTTAGAAAGGGTCTCATATACAGTATCTCACAAAAGTGAGTACACCCCTAACATTTCTTCAAATATTTCATTATATCTTTCCATGGGACAACACTGAAGAAATGACACTTTGATACAATGTAAAGTAGTCAGTGTACTTGTATAACAGTGTAAATTTATTCCCCTCAAAATAACTCACACACAGCCATTAATTCTAAACTGCTGGCAACAAAAGTAGTACACCCCTTAGAAAAATTTTACAAATTGGGCCCAAAGTGTCAATATTTTGCTTTGCCATCATTATTTTCTAGCACTGCCTTAACCCTCTTGGGCATGTAGTTCACTAGAGCTTCACAGGTTGCAACTGGAACCCTCTTCCACCCATTTATGACAGCATCACAGAGCTGGTGGATATTAAAGACCTTGCGCTCCTCCACCTTCTGTTTGAGGATGCCCCAAAGATGCTCAATAGGGTTTAGGTCTGGAGACATGTTTGGCCAGGCCATAACCTTTACCCTCAGCTTTTTTAGCAAGCCACTGGTCGTCTTGGAGGTGTGTTTGGGGTCGTTATCATGTTGCAATACCACCCTGCGGCCCAGTTTACGAAGGTTGAGTGCACGTGGTCAGCGTCTACACAGAGGTTGGCTTTGGAAAATAGAGTATGAGTGCTGCCAGCATTGCTGAAGGGCTTGAAGGGGTGGGGGGTCAACCTGTCAGTGCTCAGACCATACGCCGCACTCTGCATCATACTGGTCTACATGGCTGTCATCCCAGAAGGAAGCCTATTCTAAAGATGATGCACAAGAAACCCCACAAAAAGTTTGCTGAAGACAAACAGACTACGGACATGGATTACTGCAACCATGTCCTGTGGTCTGATGAGACCAAGATACATTTATTTGGTTCAGATGGTGTTAAGAGTGTGGAGCGGCAACCAGGTGAGGAGTACAAAGACAAGTGTGTCTTGCCTATAGTCAAGCATGGTGGTTGGAGTGTCATGGTCTGGGGCTGCATGAGTGCTGCCAGCACTGGGGATCTACAGTTCATTGAATTCTAACATGTACTGTGACATACTGAAGCAGAGCATGATCCCCTCCCTTCATAAACTGGGCCGCAGGGCAGTACTGCAACATGATAACGACCCCAAACACACCTCCGAACGACCACTGGCTTGCTAAAGAAGCTGAGGGTAAAGGTTATGGACTGGCCAAGCATGTCTCCAGTCTTAAACCCTATTGAGCATCTTTGGGGCATCCTCAAACGGGAGATGGAGGAGCGCAAGGACTCTAATATCCACCAGCTCCTTGATGTCGTCATGAATGGGTAGAAGAGGGTTCCAGTGGCAACCTGTGAAGCTCTAGTGAACTACATGCCCAAGAGGGTTAAGGCAGTGCTAGAAAATAATGATGGCAAAACAAAATATTGACACTTTGGGCCCAATTTGGACATCTTTTCTAAGGGGTGTACTCACTTTTGTTGCCAGCAGTTTAGACATTAATGGCTGTGTGTCGAGTTATTTTGAGGGGACAGTAAATTTACACTGTTATACAAGCTGTACACTGACTACTTTACATTGTATCAAAGTGTCATTTATTCAGTGTTGTCGCATGGAAAGATATAAAGAAAAATGTGAAGAAATGTGAGGGGTGTACTCACTTTTGTGAGATACTGTATGTCCATATTTCTGCATATTTTGGACCAAGGCCTAGTGCCGCCATCTTGACAGTGTCATAGTTGGAATGTCATCAGGTGCATTGTTTAACATGTAGAATTGTTCTTGTCCTTGAAGGCCACTGTAGCTTCTGTTATTATTCTAAAGGGGTGGGGTTACCCAGGGAGCGTTGCATTCTAGAACTTTGTAGAACTTTCTTGATGATGTCATATTACACACTGCACCTTTTTAAATCTATTTCTGTGAATTTTGTAAAGGATCAAATCTTTACACACAGGGACACGGGGAACTAATTGTTGTTGAATGCATTGCGGGCGGGCAGGGCGGTCGTCCACTGGGTTAAAAAAAAGTGTCAAATGTACCCTTTTATTAACCAAAATAGCTACCCCTCTGCCTTGCCTTTTTTTAAATGTGAATGCATTGTGCTTGTTAGGGTGTTTTCAATGTGTGTGTGTGTGTGTGTGTGAATAGGTGAATGTGTACAAAACAATTAAAAATGCAAAGCGCTTTTGAGTGTGTGTGGAAAAACCAGGGAAATGCGCTATAGAATGCACGCAAAATTCCAAGTATTGAGATTTTATAATGAAAGCGGATGGGACGGAATCTTCAATGCTACAGTGAAGGACCAATTGACAGCGAAGAAAAATGAAAATGTTCAGCTAACTCTCACTCGCTCAAATCTAACTCCACACGTATAATTTTAATATCAAAATGTAGTTAATATTACTCCAACCGCTATAGAAGTGGAGGCTATTAACCATTTATCATTGCATTGGTTTTTTTTTTTGTTTTTAGGGTCACTACCGCTACTGCGAGGCCTTGTTTTCCCTGGGAGAGGTGCAGATGGCGGTGGAAGCTAATCGTTTAGCGCGTAGTCTGTGTAAAGGCAACGCAGAGGGGATCAGAGACCTCGAACAACAACACCAGAAATTCATCACGGAAATGGAAACGCTCAAAGGTATATTCCTCTAAAAAATTAACACTGCTTTTTGAACTAACAATGACCCTTTTAATCATATAATAATTGAGTTCTCCACTACTTTATATATGGAGAAAATCCGTTATGAGATTTCAGGGAAAGCAGAGAAGTTTAAACCGATATGGCAGCCTTTCCTGGACTATAATGTAGTACTAAATGACACCTTGTTGACTTTTTTTCTGCTTAACACTTACCTTTTAGTTTAAACAATGTCCTTAGAAACCTGTAAAGTAGAGTACGCCATGTTAGCTGTTTATTTTATTTAGAAACCTGTAAAGTAGAGTACGCCATGTTGGCTGTTTATTTTATTTAGAAACCTGTAAAGTAGAGTACGCCATGTTTTGCCTTGTTTATTTTATTTAGAAACCTGTAAAGTAGAGTACGCCATGTTGGCTGTTTATTTTATTTAGAAACCTGTAAAGTAGAGTACGCCATGTTAGCTGTTTATTTTATTTAGAAACCTGTAAAGTAGAGTACGCCATGTTAGCTGTTTATTTTATTTAGAAACCTGTAAAGTAGAGTACGCCATGTTGGCTGTTTATTTTATTTTGTCTTGATTTTTTTCAGTTGTTTGTTCTCTCTAAATTTTTAAACCGGATTTTTTTTTAGCAATTCCCTAAATCGTACGTTCACTGTCGCTCTTAACTGACTCTAACTTGTGCTTTGATTTCAGCTACACAACTTAAGAAAATTCAGAGTAAAAGGTATGTGTGTGTGTGTGTGTGTGTGTGTCTGTCTCTCTCTCTGTTTCTGTCTCTCTCTCTCTCTATGTCTTGTGTGTGTGTGAGACTGACTGTCGGTCTGTCTGTCTCTCTCTCTGTCTGTGTGTGTGTGACTGTCTGTCTGTCTCTCTCTCTGTCTGTCTGTGTGTGTGTGTGTGTGTCTGTCTCTCTCTCTGTGTGTGTGAGACTGACTGTCTGTCTCTGTGTGTGTGTGTGTGTGCTCTCTCTCTGTTTCTGTCTCTCTCTCTATGTGTGTGTGAGACTGTCTGTCTGTCTCTCTGTGTGTGTGTGCGTGTGTGTGTGTGTCTCTCCGTCTCTCTCTCTGTTTCTGTCTCTCTCTCTATGTCTGTGTGTGTGTGAGACTGACTGTCTGTCTGTCTGTGTGTGTGTGTGACTGTCTGTCTGTCTGTGTGTATGTGTCTGTCTGTGTTCTACCTTTTTTACTACACAACATTAGATAATGCTGATAAATAATTACCAATGATCTAATATGTATCTTTGTTATTTTTTTCCTTATAAACTCGACAGCGCTAAAGACAAAGCAGCAGAGCCCCGGTCTCAGTCTGTAAAACCTTTAAACAGCGATTCATCAACTCGTTCATCTCCACACAATAAGGTCAGTAGATATTTTTAACACACACACACACACACACACACACACACACACACA
The DNA here is from genome assembly GCA_026929865.2 of Hyperoplus lanceolatus. Lineage (NCBI taxonomy): Eukaryota > Metazoa > Chordata > Actinopteri > Uranoscopiformes > Ammodytidae > Hyperoplus > Hyperoplus lanceolatus. The sequence goes on from CM049407.1 coordinate 2,825,267, forward strand.
CACACACACACACACACACACCCTTAGCTAAAGAAATATTAAAAACAGCTTTTTTTAAAGACCTGTATAAGAAAATATTTTGGGGCATTTACTGTTGCATACTAAATTTAGTCATTAATGTGTTACAATTGGTGTTGAGTGTGTGTGTGTGTGTGTGTGTGTGTGTGTGTGTGTGTGTGTGTGTGTGTGCGTGTGTGTGCGCGTGAACACGAGAGTAACTATGGTGACAGAGTGTATTCTTATGTGTTATATTGATGGTTGTGTAACAAAGATAAGGCAAATCCTGTTTGCCACAATATAAATAGTTAGTTTAGTTTAAGGGAATTTGGTGTGATTGATATGAGGCGCCATGTTATTTTCTGTCTTATTTGAAGCTGGTTCTTCCAGCATTTTTAACCGTTTTTCTAATCTGTTTTTAACTGTTTTTCTAATCTGTTTTTAACCGTTTTTCTAATCTGTTTTTAACGTTTTTCTTTGTAAATAGGCTCCCTACACATTTTGTATTGGAAACGTCAAGAAGGTTGGCTCACTAACTTGTTTTGCTCATTTTACTATTCATCTGACAATGTTTTTTTTGTCCTTAATTCTCTTCACCAGAATACACCAAATTGCTTCTCTTAAATGTTCAAATCACAAAATAAATATTCTGGGGGGGGGGGTGCCCCTAGACCCCCCTACCGGTGTTTGTTTTCGGACTTCTCACCTTTTTCATGGCTTATGAGTTTGCATGCCTGATATTGTCATTAAAGAGCATTTCCATTAAGTAATGTAGAGATGAAGATTGAAGACACATCCAGACTGGTCTCTTCATTTTTTTCCATAGCTATATATATGAAATATTATTGGTCACAGTAGCTTTCTTTAAGCTGATGTGCGATAAATATGTTAGCACTTACTATATGGCCTACACTCTACAATTCTATGCAATGCAGAAAAGTGCACTTTGACTTTTTGGCTCTGTGTTTTTTCGATGTTCAAATGTTGGTTTGTCTCTTTGTTTTGTGCTTGGTTGTTCTCTCTATGAAATATGTTTTTATGACGCAATCATGCTCTGAGCTCAGGCCACAGTTCCCCATGGGGACAATAAACTTCAACCGAACCAGACGATTAATCGATTAAAAAAAAAAAAAAAAAAAAAAAAAAATCTGTATTTGTAATTCTACCTTTTGTAAGTGTGAACGGCCATATTTTCGAATGTAATAGACAAGTAAAAGGCAAAATGGGGAAAATCTTAACATATAATTTGAGTCTCCCCCCCTGTCAGTTTTCTGCATGTCATTCCTCTCTCTGCCCCATTGCACCTCTGTCCCTACGAAGTCTGTCTAATAGAGCAAAAATGCCCCAAAAAAATATATATCTAAAAAACAAACGTAGATATATTCTAGTGGTTCATGTTGACCCTTAAAGGTCCACAGTAGGCTCTTGTTTGAACACTGAGTTTGTTTGGTTATGTGTTAATCGTTAACTTGTGTGTTGACAGGTGACGCAGGTTAAAACGGACAAGCAGTCAGGTGAGTTTTTTTTTTTTTAACCCACCAAAAGTCAAAAATGGCAATATTGTGTCTCAGTGCTTGAAAAAAAAAATTATTATAAAAAATTTAAAAAGGTTTTTTGCCTCCTGTGTGTCTGACCTTAAGATATTAAAAAACATGTTTCTCTGCAGGTAAAACTGAAAAGACGTCTCAGGCAGATATCGGCACTAAAGACAGTAAACCATCTAAGAGGTGAGTATTAGTTCTTGTACTAATACATCAATATATAACAATATAGGATATACGAATATAGAGTCTCAGTCCTCTTCACAGCAGACCCGGGTTAGAATCCAGCCCGGGTCGTTCTCTGCATGTCATTCCCCTCTCTGACACATTTCATCTCTGTCTCAACACACTGTCTAATAAAGTATAAAAATGCCCCAAAAAAATTAAATAATCATAAAATATATAAGAATATAATGATGTCACCGCTTTTAAGATCTGCTGTTCTGAGTCCACTAAATTCCCAACATCAGCCCAAGCTTTTTAAATATACAGTTAATACATGAAAATGCACAAATGATTTTACTGTGGGGGGAAAAAAATCCATTATTAGAGACATCAGTAATATCCATAAATTTATAAACTTTCTGCTCTCGTTAAAGGTGAAATAAGCGGTTTATTTATGTTAACATAAGTGTTAAATTGCTCTTTATTCATACAGTGATCACTTACACAATGTGCGTGTTTCATAAAGCCGATCTCTCTGTCAGCTGCTCTGCATGTAATCGGCAAATAAACTTTTAGTTTTTGCCGACAGTTAGCTAATCTGACCATTCCGCTTACTGAACCTTTTAGGGCTGCAACTAACGATTATTTTGATAATCGATTAATCTTTCGATTATTTTCTCGATTAATCGATTATTAATCGATTAGTGTTTTGGTCCGTAAAATGTCAGAAAATGGTGAAAAATGTTAATACATTTTCCAAAGCCCATGTTGACGTCCTCAAATGTATTGTTATGTCCAAAACACACAGATATTTCAGTTTACTGTCATAATAGGATTAAAAAACTGAAAATATTCACATTTGAGAAGCTAAATCAGAGAATTTGGACATTTTTTATTAAAAAAATTACTCAAACGATTAATCGATTATCAAAATAGTTGGCGATTATTTTAATAATCGATTAATAATCGATTCGTCGATTAATTGTTGCAGCTCTAGAACCTTTAACATCCTGCAGTCTGTATCCACTCATCACTTACCTCAATAAAAAGGTTGTAAATGGCTTCAAGTATGAGGAATTATAAGGTAATTGTTGTTTTGCGCCCAAATAAAAACAGAATTTGGGGGGAGCCCTTAGCTCAGTTGGTACGGCTTCTCTCCCCCCCATGGGCCTCAGCCAGCAGCGGACCCGGGTTCGATTCCAGCCCACGGTCGTTCTCTGCATGTCACTCCCCTCTCTGCCCCATTTCGACTCTCTCTACACTATCAATAAAAGCATAAAAATGCCAAAAAAAAAAAATCTTAAAAATAAAAAAATTAATGTGACTGTCTCTGTATTTTTGGATGTGATTTCAGCGAGTTGTCGGCTAGGAACGGTAAAGGAGAAGCCAGCGCTGCTACAAAGAAGAAAACCAAGAACAGGAATTCACCCACTGAAATGAAAGAGGAGGTAACGTTGTGCTTAGTGTTTCACCCAAACACAACTGCCAATAATAATTTTTTTGGAGCGTCTGCGTCTGCCACTAATCATTTTTACACACATAATTTTATCCTGTTTTAATTGCATTTTCTTTTGGCATTGATGCCCTGGGGGACTACAGATGAAAAAATAGACTTCTGGCTAATTCTGGCATTTTTACCCCATGTATGATCATGTGTTTTGTTAATTTGCACTGTCCCCTTCTGTAATGAACTGAATTGAATTGACTCAAACATGTTGATTAGTGGCAGACGCAGAGCTAAAAAAGCGCTAAACCTGCGATTTTTCTCTGGCTTAGCTGAAAGTTCTAGTTATATAGTAATAATGTTTCACGCAACACAACTTTAACTGTGTCGGCCACTAATTGAAAATGTTGCATCTTGGTCTTAGGGATTTTTCACACAGAAGCGGTTGATGTTTTTGCTCCATTGTGTAGAATTTAATTTAATTGAATTGATTTTTATTTTATTTTCGAACAAGTAAAGAAAAAGAAATGCAATAAACAATAAAATTAAATAATGAAGCAAGTGGACACCGTGACAATAAAGTCATTTTTTTACACACAATGAAAACCACAAATTAAAATAAACTGTCAAAGACTTACTTTACTCGGTGAGAAGAAGAAAAACTTTTGACTCGGTTAGGTTTGGTTGCAGTTCTGTAAGCACACTAAAGAACTTTTGGGCGGGAGGTTTTTCTAGTTATATGGAAATATTTCTGAAACAGTCTCATTTTTCACTCTGATGATCATGAATTACATGTAACAGCAAACGAGACCATCAGTGCAAAGAACGCTATTTTTATATAGTTTTTCTTAATGCCTTTTGTCATGGGTATACGCTCACCCAGGAACAACAGCTGGCGTGGTAAAAACACTACCTGCTTTTGTCCAAATATGGGCGCTAGAATTAACACAAACTGAAAGTTCCTCGTAGCAGCTTTTTTAACTTACTGTGATGTATTTATTCCATCAGAACCAGAAAATCGTACAGAACCAGAAACCTGTCCCGACGGAGAAGCCAGAGGAGAGTACAGCGGGGAAACCTGGTAAAGCCGGAGTGCTCATGGAGCTCAGGTCTGTGATGCAGGACGCTCACTCTGCTCTAACAGACCAGCGAAGTCGCAACGCAGAACAGGCTTTCAACCAGGCGCACTCCATACTCAACACCAACACACACAAGGTAAATATTCAGTTCAGTTTATTTCGATCACACTTAGATTATTATTATTAAAACAAGTATATATATATATATATATATAATAATTAAAAAAGATCCTGAGGGACCAACGAAAAATGAATAAATAAACATAACGTAAAAAGAGAAGGTGCAATAAGCTAAGGCTTCAGCTACACCTTTTACATCAATACTATTTATGAGAAATCAATGTATAAATTAAGATGACAACTGTGTGTTTTTTTTGTGTGTGTTTTGTTTTCTTGCTTATGTAAGTGACGTTGTGAATCTGTGTGATCGAAAATAAACTGAAACTGAACTGAAGATTTAGAACGTATACATGAGTAAAAAAACAAACACAAAAACTACTTCCCCAAAAAACTTGTAAAGATACTTTTTATTTATTTATTTTTATTTTTTTTATGTGAAACAGTACAAGGAACCACACAGTGATATAAGACATACATAGCACAAACCATAAACAGACAGTCACATCAAGAAATAAAGATACTTTATAACTTAATTCTTTTTTAAGTGCTTGGAAAAAAATGAAAAAAAAAATTATTTGTTTTTTTCCTTTTTTTGTCTTTCTCAGGAACTTGGTCTTTCCAAACTGGACGTTCTGTTGCTTCTGTACGGACGAGCCACGGCGCTGACTGACATCGGACAGCCGGAGGTAAAACCAAATTTACAAACGCTCAACTAAATTTAACAGCTTTTTAGATGTCAAACCGGCCAAAGATTAATGGATGCACAAACAGCTACATTTAATAGCTTTTTTCATTTTATTTTTGGATTTCTTAAGAAACAACTAACATGGCATAACCTACCTTTTTAAAGGTTTGTAAGTACTTCTAATTACATTGTTTAACTACTTTTCAAAGCTTTTTAAAATTTCAAAACGGTCAAAGTATGATGGGGGAAAAAAAAAAACGAAAAATTAAACAAAAGCCTACGGTTATTCTTTTTAAGTAAATTAATTTATGGACATTGCACATTTAGTGGATTATGAGCGATTCTTAACATGTGTTTGTTGCCTTGTCTCTCAGGCCCTTTCACTTGTGTTTGTTGCCTTGTCTCTCAGGCCCTTTCTGAAGCGCTGAGCGTTCTGGAGAACATCAAAACGTTTGAGGAGAGAACCATTCAGTCCATGATCTTCTACGCCATCGGCAGGATTTATCACAGAGAGAACCGGTACGTTCCCCTTCTTTTTAAACCACAGAGAGAACCGGTAACCTGGCTTCTACTTTCAACCACTTTCAACAATATAGGTGTCAAATTGCTGGTTTCATAATGATACGATATTACCGTAGATTGATTCATTGGACCAAGATTTAAAAAAAAAAAAAAAAAAAAAAAAAATCACAGCGATATGACTTTTATTTTAGGGGCCTGCGATCGAAATGAGGCGGTTTAACATTTCTATTTCTGAGTTCTTCCCTATTTAAATGTTAAACAATTCAATGTTGCCCATCAAATAATGAGCGAAGATACCCCCCCCCCCTCCCTCCTCCCCGCTCCTCCCCCAACCCTCCCAGCTTGTCCCTTTAAAGTCCAGATCTTCACAAGAATGATTGTCTGTCTATAACTGTCTGTTGAAGTGTATGTCCAAAGAAGGATTACAGAAGGAGCATATACAGTTTAGTACAATGTTTCAAATGAAGTGAGGATTCAAAACCTTTTATTAGTTTATTGTGTAACACATGCATCTCTTCCCCTCCCCAGGTTCTCTTGCGCTCTGGAGCAGTTTTCGGACGCGCTGCAGGTGATAAAGAACCAGATAATGCCGGGGAAACTCACCTGGCCGCTCACCAAAGAGATCGTCAAGGAAACACAGACAGACTATTTAAAGGTAAGTGGTAAATGTGTTTTTATATCGGAACAACATTAAGAACTTTAAAAGATGCGTATTTAAAAAGTTTCAGTAGGTTTTTAATAGTGTGTCATCGCTTGAAAATATAATATATATTTTTTCTTTCTACGTTTTATATTAATTATGATTTTTTTATTATTATTTTTAGGAGATTGTGGAGAGTGCTATTGAGTCGTGCCGGTTCCCCCCCGCCCCGGACGCCACCTGTCGACTGGAGAAATGCCTCCGTCCGTTCAAAACTGAAATATACTTCACCGATCCAGATTTTAAGGTAAATACAATGGGAGCTTGTGAATCGCAGCGATGGATAGTTTTGGGTTTTTTAAATATTAAAAGTAACAATGAATTAAAGTGTGTGTGTCTGTGTCTCTCTCTCTCTTTCTGTGTGTGTCTCTCTCTCTCTCTGTCTGTGTGTGTGTGTCTCTCTCTGTCTGTCTGTCTGTCTCTCATCTCTGTCGTTCTGTCTGTCTGTCTGTCTCTCATCTCTGTCTGTCTGTCTGTCTGTCTGTCTGTCTCTCTCTTTCCTCTCTGTCTGTCTGTCTGTCTGCCTGTCTCTCATCTCTGTCTGTCTGTCTGTCTCTCTTTCCTGTCTGTCTGTCTGTCTGTCTGTCTGTCTGTCTGTCTCTCTCTTTCCTGTCTGTCTGTCTGTCTGTCTGTCTGTCTGTCTGTCTCTCTTTCCTCTCTGTCTGTCTGTCTGCCTGCAGGGCTTCATTCAGATCTGCTGCTGTCAAAGCTGCATTGTTGAATACCACATCGCCTGTTGGAAAATCTTCAAGACGTCAGAAAAGAATGAAAAGGTAACTATAGTAACTCAGGGTAATATTGCTTAACAGCCTTTGCCTATAAATGTGAAAAATGTGGCCATGTTCTTTTATTTTCTATACTGAATCTAGGCTTAATTCTCCTCAAGCAACTTATAGTCTTATAGTCATTATAATATTTTTTCATTAATTTTTTTATTTTTTTGAACTCGTAAGCAACTGAATTCCCCCTATTTTTTAATTTTTTTTAATTTAATTTAATTTAATTTAATTTAATTTAATTTAATTTTAATTTATTTTTTAAAATTTAAAATTATTATTATAATTTATTTTATTTATCTCTACTATATTTTCAAATTTATTATGTAATTAAATTTCAGGTACATTTTTTCCCCTTTTGTCCAATTTATAAAACAAATTATTTTCAGTGTCCTTATTAGGCTATATTGTACTTTCACCCATTTAATTTTAATTGCTGCCACTCTTCACCACTATGTAAATGTTTCAATTGTTTTTTTCTCTCTTCACCTGTTGTTTTGTATTTGATGTATTTGCATTGAATATTGTGTATGTATTGTTGTTTTTCCTTTGAATTTATTTACTCGACATCATTGTAAATGAGGGTCACCCCTCAATTGGTCTCTCTAGGATAAATAAAAGTTAAATGAAAAAAAAAAAAAAATGAAAAAATAAAACTTACAAATTATTCAATTAAATAAAACAATTGAACATTTTGATTTAATCCCACACACACTCTTGGATCATCTTCATACTTCAGTCTAAATATTTGTCTTAATATTTTTCAGGATTTTCTCCAAGACCCCTGTCTGACTCCGGATTGTATCGGTCAAATCTGTTGTATCAAAATCATCGATCCAACAGGACTGGTCAAGTGTAAGGTAAGACGAAAAAAGCTTTTGACGTTATTTACTAAAAAATATATTTTTAGAATTTTTTGGGCGACTGTGGCTCAGGTGGTAGAGCGGGTCGGCCAATGATCGAAGGGTTGGAGGTTCGATCCCCGCCCTGCCACTTGTGTCATGGTTGTTGTGTCCTTGGGCAAGACACTTCACCCACCTTGCCTCGTGTGAATGTCGATAGTTAGCCTGCTGCTATCGGTGTATGAATGTGTGTGTGAATGGTAACGTGGGAATGGGAACAGGTCTCCCTTGAAAAAGAGTCTCCGGTCTCAATGGGATTTACCTGTATAGATAAAGGTTAAAAAATAAATAAAGAAATAACAATTAAAAATATATTTAACTGAGTCCTTTCTTTTCTCTCTCTGTAGTTTGAAGCTGCCATTTCCAAACTACCGACTCCAAAGAAGATTAAAGTGAGACAACAATGTACAAGGTGAGTTTGTATTCAAGTACAGTTCAAGATGTGGACTGTGTCTAAGGCCCTATGACATCTGCTTTCATTTATTTTTTCCAATTCCTATTTGGTCCTCCCTCCCAAATTATTATTTTTTTTTCCCTTTTTTGATTTTCAATGCATCAAAGTCCTGAAAAAACTTGAATTTGCTGAGCTAAAATGTATTTAATTTATTTTGACAACCTCTGCTTGACCCCCCCCCAAAAAAAGATTATTGCAGCCCGTAGGTTGATAGTCGCCGGTTTAGATAAAAACTCCTTTGTGTGTGTGTGTGTGTGTGTGTGTGTGTGTGTCTCTCTTTGTGTGTGTGTGTGTGTGTGTTTCGAAAGTTCCTTTACATTTTATTAACTTCATTTTTATATTTCCAGTTTGAAGAAGTTAAAGTCGAAGGAGGAGCACAGACTCAAGAGGCGGCAGCATAAACAGTCGTTCCAGGAAAAGCAATCGATCAACGATGAAATCCTGCAACAAGACGACGACTCGGCAACACACAGTCAACACAAAGGTACTGAGGCTAATATCAGCTCTCCTGTTCATATTAAAGATGGGAGTCAGTGCCTGTGTTCCAATCCCCATACTTCCCTACTATTTAGTACGCCAGAAAAAGATTTAGGATGTCCCAATACGTGCACGTCAATTGTAGTATGCTGAAAATACATAAATGCCCCCACTAACTCCAATAGCATTTTGGAGTATTCGTCTTTATTCTTGACATTTCTCGACATAATGAAAATAGATCTTCTTTATCTGATTTTTCTCTCTCTCCTGTCTGTGGCCCTAAAACTCTTCTGTACTTTAGTATGTAGTGTAGTGAAAAGACTAAAACTCTTCTGTACTTTAGTATGTAGTGTAGGAAAAATAAAGAGTATGTGATTTGGAATGCAGGGAGTGTTTTTGGAGAGCTCTTTTTGTCAAAATCACTTTGTCAAAATCAGTGAATATCTCCTCATGATCCACTACCTGTCTGTACTGTGTGTGTGTGCTGGAAATATACAAATCTGACGTTAATACAAAGCCTAGGATCTGTAAACTGTTATGTAAACAAAGGGGGCCCACCGTAGCTAGCAAAATACCAGTTTACAGAGCCTAGGCTGTGCATTAACAACAGCAGGGAATGGATTGATAATTGAAATTCCTTCTATACAAGCGAATACACGGCCAATAAAGATAAGGTAGGTAAGGTTTGATGTGAATTAACTTGGTACTAACCACCAGTAACATTCATGTCCATGCTACTATCCTAGGCTGAAAATGAAAGTAGTTACGTTGTTTGATGTGCATGGAATAAATGTGTATGTTTGTCGGTGCTGCAAAGGCCTTAAAGGGGCAATGTGTAACATGTTAAGTAATTTATTTGCTAAAATCAATATCCTCATTCATAAATATGTCCTCATTGGTGTAAAATCACCTCTGCCAATAATCTGAATTATCCTCCTGAGTGGAGAATTACAAATATTAATGTTACATTTTGTACATTGAGCAGGCAAGTCCTATGGAGACATCCATGTTTTTGGAATGTCATCAGGTGCATTGTTTAGAATTTAGAATTGTTCTTGTCCTTGAAGGCCACTGTAGCTTCTGTTATTATTCAAAAGGGTTGGGGTTACCCAGGGCGAGTTTCATTCTAGAACTTTCTTGATGATGTCATATTACACAGTGCCCCTTTAACAAAGAATAAAATTGCTCAAATATCCCTTAAACTCTTGTTTCTCTCCCAGTTCCAATGATGATTTATTTCTGTTTTAATGTAAAATATTCTATGCACTTAATTTCTATACGGCACTATAAAGCCTTTGAGATGCATTTCTGTTATGGTAGTTGCTATAAAGTATATAGATTATTATTGCTTTTACACAAATGTCTATAACTAACTCCCGGTTGTTGTACAGAGAGAGAGAGATGTTGTGTATTGATCGATAGGAAACTTTTCCTACTCAACCGCCCCACAATGCATTGCGTCTTTTCAAAACGACATAGAAGTTTTTTTTTTTTTGCTTCTGTATACTTCAGTGTAAACGGCCCGACAAACCTCGCATACACAATGGATGGTTAAGTAGAGTAGTATATACATGTTGAGTATGTAGGAGGGAGGATGTTAGTAGGGCTTTTAGTATATAGTATATACATGTTGAGTATGTAGGAGGGGGATGTTAGTTGGGCTTTTAGTATGTAGTATATACATGTTGAGTATGTAGGAGGGAGGATGTTAGTTGGGCTTTTAGTTTGTAGTATATACATGTTGAGTATGTAGGAGGGAGGACGTTAGTAGGGCTTTTAGTTTGTTATTACATGTTGAGTATGGGGGGGGGAGGCTTTTAGTATGTAGTATATACATGTTGAGTATGTAGGAGGGAGGGTTAGTAGGGCTTTTAGTATGTAGTATATACATGTTGAGTATGTAGGAGGGGGATGTTAGTTGGGCTTTTAGTATGTAGTATATACATGTTGAGTATGTAGGAGGGAGGACGTTAGTAGGGCTTTTAGTATGTAGTATATACATGTTGAGTATGTAGGAGGGAGGACGTTAGTAGGGCTTTTAGTATGTAGTATATACATGTTGAGTATGTAGGAGGGAGGACGTTAGTAGGGCTTTTAGTATGTAGTATATACATGTTGAGTATGTAGGAGGGAGGACGTTAGGGGTTTGTATGTGTTGGTGGGGGGGTGTTAGTTGGGCTTTTAGTATGTAGTATATACATGTTGAGTATGTAGGAGGGAGGATGTTAGTTGGGCTTTTAGTTTGTAGTATATACATGTTGAGTATGTAGGAGGGAGGACGTTAGTAGGGCTTTTAGTATGTAGTATATACATGTTGAGTATGTAGGAGGGAGGATGTTAGTTGGGCTTTTAGTTTGTAGTATATACATGTTGAGTATGTAGGAGGGAGGATGTTAGTAGGGCTTTTAGTATGTAGTATATACATGTTGAGTATGTAGGAGGGAGGACATTAGTAGGGCTTTTACAACACAGCGACTAACTCTTTTCCTTTCTTCATGCCATCACCAGCCTGGTTGCTGTACAGAGACCGAGTCCTCCTGCAAATCTACCAGCACATGGACCTTCTGTCGGCCGAGAAAAACCTCCATGTTTCAGCCCTCACGCTCTGCCTCAAGCCCTGGCTCGAACTGGACTCACTGCGGGGGAACCAGCTAGCCCAGAGGATGCTCCAGTGGGGGGGCAATCGCGTGGAAACCGTGGCCCAAAACGTGGAGCTATTGCTGGACAGACAGAACCGCGTGTGGGCCCGGGTCTTCATTGAGATGCTGAGCGGATGTCTGGATATTAACCCCAAGCTGCACAGCTGGGCCTGTCAACTCAACGACGCTGGTAAGAGTTTGTCATGTGGCTTTTAAATATATTAAATTATTATTAATTAGGGCTGTCTTAACTATATTTTTTAATCACTTTTAATTGCATATTTTTTTTATATTTAAAAGGTGCTATGAGGAACGTTGTTTGTGTTCATTCTTGCAACCCCTTATGGACAAAAGCAGTAGTGTTTTTACCATTTAGCATCATGAAAATAGAATTCTTTACCCTGATGGTCTCGTTTGCTGTTACATGTAATTTAAGAAAAATGAGACTGTTTCAGAAATATTTAAAAGTTCCTCGTAGCTCCTTTTTAACATGAACAAAACATTTCTTCATAAAAAAATGTATGCGTTTCCATGCTAAAGTCTTACCAAACTACATTCTCTCCTTTCTTCCAGGCCTGTCCGCTGCCAAATCCTTCATCGATCTCTACGCGGGACACCTTGAGACGCTGGATTTGGCCTCTCTGCTGAACTTTGAGCCTTTGCAGGAGGTGATTTTACAGAAGCTAGGCACTAGGCCGGAGCTGTTTTCAACCATTGGAATGACTGTGACAGAATACCTAAAGCAAGCGCCGCCACAAGACATGAGACTGTTTATCTGGACACTCGAGGAGCATAGAGACGCCTATGAATCCTGTGGCAGTATTCTGGATGAGTATTTTGATATGATGGGTATGTGTGTGTGTGTGTTTCTAACTCCATTTTAAAGCTATAGTGCGTAACTTATGAGGAGTAATAACAACAACTGTGGGAGCATCTACAAGAGGTAAAGCCTTCAGTGATGGCACATGGATTTTATACCTTCTGCTGTACGTCCAGATTTTTTTCTTAGCAGTAGAATCAACAACTGAAACATTTCTTTTTTTTTTTGCGCTTCTTGGGGATTTTTCTGAGCTCCTGCACCAGTGTCGGGGGGGGGGACACCAGTTTGTAAACGCTGCCATACTGAGAAATACAAAGAGAGTTTTGTAGGGAGCTGATAATAGGCTTAATCAACTTTGTGTCAACTCATTTGGCGATGGCTTTGAATGTAACCGACAATTAATTATATGAAAAAGTTACGCTCTATAGCTTTAATATTTGATTTTAAAGACATTTCATTTGCCGATATGTTTGGGTCTGACTTCAGTTTTTGGTTTGTTTTTTTCAGATGGAAATTGTTCAGTCTTAAAAAAGTCTGATGAAAATGAAAATGTAAGTCTTCAGCAAAAACAGCGTTTTGGATTATCGGGGATAGATGGAGAGAGATGGATGGATGGATAGATGGAGAGAGATAGATGGATGGATGGATAGATGGATAGAGAGGGATAGATGGATGGATGGACGGACAGATAGATAGGGGGGGGGAGAGAGGGGGGGAGAGAGAGAGAGAGGGAGAGAGATGGATGGATGGATGGATAGAGAGATAGATGGATGGAGAGAGATGGATGGATGGATAGAGATGGATGGAGAGAGATGGATGGATGGATGGATGATGGAGAGAGATGGATGGATGGATGGATAGATGGATGGAGAGAGATGGATGGATGGATGAGAGATGGATGGATGGATAGAGAGGGATGGATGGATGGATGGACAGATAGTTAGTTAGATGGATGGATGGATGGATGGATAGATGGATAGTTAGTTAGATGGATAGATGGAGAGAGATGGATGGATGGATGGAGAGGGATGGATGGATGGATGGATGGACAGATAGATAGTTAGTTAGATGGATGGATGGAGAGAGATGGATGGATAGAGAGAGAGAGGGAGAGAGAGATGGATGGGTGGATAGAGAGAGATGGATGGATGGATGGGTAATATATATATAGTTTGGCATAAACACTAAAAACAACTATAAACACCTCGCACACCTTAAAAAAAATGCTTTCCTAAATAAAGTAAATTTACTCGTGATTATTGCTTTAAACAGCTGGGGAAATTAAATATGCATAACTTATTGTACTAATACAACTATTAAGTATTTTTTCCAGTTTTAAACCTGCAGTGTGTAGAATTTTGGGTTTTATTTCCTAGCAGATTTTATAGAAAGTAATTATAATATCCATAAGTACATTTAATTTAGTGCATAATAGCTGAAAACATTTTTTTTAATTATAATTTTTCCCCTTAGAAAGGGTCTCATATATGTCCATATTTCTGCATATTTTGGACCAAGGCCTAGTGCCGCCATCTTGAAAGTGTCATAGTTGGAGTGTCATCAGGTGCATTGTTTAAAATTTAGAACTGTTCTTGTCCTTGAAGGCCACTGTAGCTTCTGTTATTATTCTAAAGGGTTGGGGTTACCCAGGGAGCGTTGCATTCTAGAACTTTGTAGAACTTTCTTGATGATGTCATATTACACATGATGTCATATATTTTTCAGAATTTATTTCTCATTCAATTTGTTTTGTTTTCAGAATTCTCCTAAGAAGAGTCGGAGAAAGAGACCGAGAGAGAACAGGGTGAGCAGGAGTGGTGTTTGTACTATTAATTTTGTTATGAACTTTTATTTTAACAATGAATATTCCCACTCATATTTAAAATCTCTCTTTTTTTTTTAACTTAAATTTTTATTGAGTTTTTTGCACATTTTACAAATATCAAACCACAGATATGCAAAAAATACATCCAGAATAATAGTCTCAAATAGAGCTGCATGTGATTGGATTAACCATTCTTATACATACATACCCATATATTTAGGTCAAAAAGACATTGACAGGAAACAAAAGACAAATCAAAAGCCACAACAAAAACAAAAACAGGAAAGTAAAAGACAATAAAAAATAATAAATAAAAATAACAGTGACATGTAAGCGTTCTTCCTTACTTGAAATGAAACGTCATGATCTTTAAAATCTCTTTTGCAAGAGTTTAACGTGATCCTGTAGCTTACACGTCGAATAAAGTATATCTGCATTTGAATTTTTTTATAAATTGTATATTGTGGTATTGTTTGTATTTTATATATTTATTATTTATTTTAGTATTTGTTCATATCTGTGTATTAAAAAAAATTCAAATCGTTTATTTATTTGTTTTTTCCAGAAAGCTCAGTTTTGGTCAAATGGGTCGAGGAGTCTAGCACCAAGAGATGACATAGACCAAGACAATTTAGAAGATGAAGCTTTGTAAGTCACTATACGCACACTCACTCACTCACTCACTCACTCACTCACTCACTCACTCACTCACTCACTCACTCACTCACTCACTTACTGACTGACACACTCACTTACTGACTGACTGACTCACTCACTCACACACTCACACACTCACTCACTCACTCACTCACTCACTCACTCACTCACTCACTCACTCACTCACTCACTCACTCACACACTCACACTCACTCACTCACTCACTCACTCACTCACTCACTCACTCACTCACTCACTCACTCACTCACTCACTCACTCACTCACTCACACACTCACACACACAATGTATTCAAAGGTGGAGTCAGCGATTCTGTAGAATTTTTGATGTCGAAACAGGAGCAGTCATAATGTCATAATCAGTGAATATCTCCTCATGATCCACTACCTGTCCGTACTGTGTGTTAATATACAGCCAAGGCTCTGTAAACTGGTATGGTTGTTAACTTTACATACCAGTTTACAGAGCAGAACTGAGGGAAGAAAAACCTCATTCATTATATCATATTAGCGATTTTATAATGATAGAATTCCGGTTCCGTATGGGTGAAGTATTCCTTTAAACATTGTCATTTTGTATGTTCAGATCATGGCTGGACCCGGGCGATTCCTTCACGGTTCCCAGTCACCTTAGAGAGCGAGTGGCGGACTTTGAGGAGAGATACAGCAGCTCAAAACACACCAGTCACTATAAAAAGATATTGGACAACAACCCCGACCCCACCAAAGAGAGTTTGTATGAGTAAGTACAAGCCAAGCACATTTTTTCCCTTTTTTTTTTTTTTTATTGAAAACCAAACAATAAAAAAATAAGATATATAAAACAGATTAGTATTTAGTAGGCTCCAAGTATTGGTCCACCTTAAATGAAATGTGTTATTGGGAATGTTTTGGGAGTATAATTTCAGTTCCTGTGTCTGCTTCAAAATAAAAGTCAACTCACGTTTAGCCAGTTCAATGTTTAATTAGGGCTCTAACGATATGTGTATCAAACTGAAAATCGCGATACACCGAGCCTCGATCCTGCATGTAGCAAGAAGGCAGATCGCATTTTATTAATTAATTAATTAATTAGTTGATTAGTCAGTCAGTCAGTTAGTCAGTCAGTCAGTCAGTCAGTCAGTCAGTCAGTCAGTCAGTCAGTCAGTCAGTCAGTCAGTCAGTCAGTCAGTCAGTCAGTTAGTTAGTCAGTCAGTCAGTTAGTTAGTTAATTTAGGCTTAAGTTTTGGAGAAAAGGTTCGGTGAGGAAGCTGTAGCTCTTTAGTGTTTATTTGTTTTCTAACTTGATTTTTGGTTTACAGCCAAGTTCAATATCGTCACCCTCTTAAAATAATGGCCTAAGTCACCTTTTGGCTAAAATGATTTTTTTGCTTAAATCATCTCCTCGTGATGCTGGCCACCTCTGGTAAAATGGCCTAATTCCTCAGTTGAACAGATCATGTGATTTTACTTGACATAGGCCATTATACCATATTACCAGAATGTCAAGAGTGTGTTTTAGGCCATTTTATTTTGCCTAAGTCAAAATTTACCGTTAATTTTTTTTTTTTTCAAGGACATTTCACAAGAGTGTAAAATGGCTTAAGTCACAAGTTAAACATTAATATAAAGGGTTTATTCCTATTGTGTTACATAATTGACATACATTTTTATTACAATGTCAAGAGTCATCTTTTGACAGAACCTGTTTGAGTGGAATTATTAATGAATATCATATATTCAATCTTTGCTGAAGTTTTTTGTGTTTCCTGAAAACTCTGAAAAAATGACTTAGGCCGTTATTTTAAGAGGGAGACGATATTTTAAAATCCTTTTAGTGGACTCCTGCTAATTGACACTGTGTTCCTACTAACTGAATCATTCTCTCTCTCTCTCTCTCTCTCTCTCTCTCTCTCATCCCCATCCCCTCTCTCTCTCTCTCTCCCTCTCTCCATCCATCTATCTCTATCCCTCTCTCTCTCTATCCCCCTCTCTCTCTCTCTCCCTCTCCCTCCCTCTCTCTCTCTCTCTCCCTCCCTCCCTCTCTCTCTCTCCATCCATCAATCTCTCTCTTTCTCTCTCTCTCTCTCCATCCATCCATCCCTCCCCCTCTCTCTCCCCCTTCCCTCCCTCTCTCTCTCTCTCCATCCATCCATCCCTCCCTCCCTCTCCCTCCCATCCCTCCCTTGCAGCTACTTTGCTCAGATCCTTGGTGAGCACGGCCCTCTCGTGGCAGACGACGCTTTGCTAGTGGGCGAACTCATAAACTTCCCCCCGGTCGCCCAACACAAGATCCAGGAATGTGGCGGCTTCGAGACATTCCTCCTCGAGTCCCTTCGCTTCATAAAAATGGGCCGTTGCATCGGACTAGCTAAGCACGCCGTATCTTTACAACAGGCGGGGCACGGAGGTGGTGGCGGGGGGGCTAGCCTGGACGATTTGGACGATTTTGAGGACACAAACTCTTCCTCTAGCGACTTTTCACAGAACACTGGGTTGAGTAATGGTGTTCTCGGGACGCCAACTAAGGTATTTCCGGTGCTGCCTAACCCCTATTTATTTAGTGCAGTGCCAGCCCCTCCCAAAAATCCCTTTTTTCCCACGTGGAAATACAATGGGGGTGGAGGTGAAGGGGGCGATGGCGATGGCGGCAGTGAGGAATTGGATATCTACAGAGCGGATGAAGAATATATGGATTTTGATTCACTTTCGGATCAAGATTCGAGCTCGGAAGCAGAGAACTGGATATCGAAGAAGCATGCAGAAGTACAGGTAAAATATTTATAGCTTATTTTCTTAATCATCTCGTCTTATTGACTTATTTAATTTTTTTTTGGATTGTCTGTCTGTCTGTGTGAGGGAGGGGGGAGGGGGATGGGGAAGGGGGGGGAAGGGGGGTTGGGGGAGGGGGTTGGGGGTTGTGTGTGTATTGTATGTGTCTACTTATTTTGTCTTTTTGTCTGTATATAAAAAAAAATAAAAAATCCCATTTAGAATATAAGTTAAAAAAATTTTAAATAAGTACAATAAGTATAAGTAAAATAAATAAGATAGATGGATGGATGGATGGAGAGAGAGAGAGGGGGGGAGGGAGAGAGAGAGAGAGAGAGAGCGAGAGAGAGAGAGGGGGGGGGATAGAGATAGATGGATGGTACAGGTAAAATTAAATGCCAGCTATTTTTTACGGCTTTTTAAAAACAATTAACAGTGTTTCAACTATATATTCATTTTATACAGGGCCCTTAAAGGGGCCATACGATTAAATAAAATGCCAGGCAGCAATACTCTTGACTTTAAAGGCCTGACACTGCAGTCAAAAATATGATTTTTTTTTTTAAAGACATTTTTGTCTATGTTGCTTCCATAACATGTCTTCTTTCATACTAATATGTACATGCAGAATTCAGGTCAACGCTAGCAATTTCACCGGCTTTTTAAAATCAACATAATATAACCTATATTATAATCTATATTTATTTCAAAGTGCCCTAATATAACCTATATTATAATCTATATTTATTTCAAAGTGCCCTAATATAACCTATATTATAATCTATATTTATTTCAAAGTGCCCTAATATAACCTATATTATAATCTATATTTATTTCAAAGTGCCCTAATATAACCTATATTATAATCTATATTTATTTCAAAGTGCCCTAATATAACCTATATTATAATCTATATTTATTTCAAAGTGCCCTAATATAACCTATATTATAATCTATATTTATTTCAAAATGCCCTAATATAACCTATATTATAATCTATATTTATTTCAAAGTGCCCTAATATAACCTATATTATAATCTATATTTATTTCAAAATGCCCTAATATAACCTATATTATAATCTATATTTATTTCAAAATGCCCTAATATAACCTATATTATAATCTATATTTATTTCAAAGTGCCCTAATATAACCTATATTATAATCTATATTTATTTCAAAGTGCCCTAATATAACCTATATTATAATCTATATTTATTTCAAAGTGCCCTAATATAACCTATATTATAATCTATATTTATTTCAAAGTGCCCTAATATAACCTATATTATAATCTATATTTATTTCAAAGTGCCCTAATATAACCTATATTATAATCTATATTTATTTCAAAGTGCCCTAATATAACCTATATTATAATCTATATTTATTTCAAAGTGCCCTAATATAACCTATATTATAATCTATATTTATTTCAAAATGCCCTAATATAACCTATATTATAATCTATATTTATTTCAAAGTGCCCTAATATAACCTATATTATAATCTATATTTATTTCAAAATGCCCTAATATAACCTATATTATAATCTATATTTATTTCAAAGTGCCCTAATATAACCTATATTATAATCTATATTTATTTCAAAGTGCCCTAATATAACCTATATTATAATCTATATTTATTTCAAAGTGCCCTAATATAACCTATATTATAATCTATATTTATTTCAAAGTGCCCTAATATAACCTATATTATAATCTATATTTATTTCAAAGTGCCCTAATATAACCTATATTATAATCTATATTTATTTCAAAGTGCCCTAATATAACCTATATTATAATCTATATTTATTTCAAAGTGCCCTAATATAACCTATATTATAATCTATATTTATTTCAAAGTGCCCTAATATAACCTATATTATAATCTATATTTATTTCAAAGTGCCCTAATATAACCTATATTATAATCTATATTTATTTCAAAATGCCCTAATATAACCTATATTATAATCTATATTTATTTCAAAGTGCCCTAATATAACCTATATTATAATCTATATTTATTTCAAATGCCCTAATATAACCTATATTATAATCTATATTTATTTCAAAGTGCCCTAATATAACCTATATTATAATCTATATTTATTTCAAAATGCCCTAATATAACCTATATTATAATCTATATTTATTTCAAAATAACCTATATTATAATCTATATTTATTTCAAAGTGCCCTAATATAACCTATATTATAATCTATATTTATTTCAAAATGCCCTAATATAACCTATATTATAATCTATATTTATTTCAAATGCCCTAATATAACCTATATTATAATCTATATTTATTTCAAAGCCTAATATAACCTATATTATAATCTATATTTATTTCAAAATGCCCTAATATAACCTATATTATAATCTATATTTATTTCAAAGTGCCCTAATATAACCTATATTATAATCTATATTTATTTCAAAATGCCCTAATATAACCTATATTATAATCTATATTTATTTCAAAGTGCCCTAATATAACCTATATTATAATCTATATTTATTTCAAAGTGCCCTAATATAACCTATATTATAATCTATATTTATTTCAAAATGCCCTAATATAACCTATATTATAATCTATATTTATTTCAAAATGCCCTAATATAACCTATATTATAATCTATATTTATTTCAAAGTGCCCTAATATAACCTATATTATAATCTATATTTATTTCAAAGTGCCCTAATATAACCTATATTATAATCTATATTTATTTCAAAGTGCCCTAATATAACCTATATTATAATCTATATTTATTTCAAAATGCCCTAATATAACCTATATTATAATCTATATTTATTTCAAAATGCCCTAATATAACCTATATTATAATCTATATTTATTTCAAAATGCCCTAATATAACCTATATTATAATCTATATTTATTTCAAAATGCCCTAATATAACCTATATTATAATCTATATTTATTTCAAAATGCCCTAATATAACCTATATTATAATCTATATTTATTTCAAAGTGCCCTAATATAACCTATATTATAATCTATATTTATTTCAAAGTGCCCTAATATAACCTATATTATAATCTATATTTATTTCAAAGTGCCCTAATATAACCTATATTATAATCTATATTTATTTCAAAGTGCCCTAATATAACCTATATTATAATCTATATTTATTTCAAAGTGCCCTAATATAACCTATATTATAATCTATATTTATTTCAAAATGCCCTAATATAACCTATATTATAATCTATATTTATTTCAAATGCCCTAATATAACCTATATTATAATCTATATTTATTTCAAAATGCCCTAATATAACCTATATTATAATCTATATTTATTTCAAAATGCCCTAATATAACCTATATTATAATCTATATTTATTTCAAAGTGCCCTAATATAACCTATATTATAATCTATATTTATTTCAAAATGCCCTAATATAACCTATATTATAATCTATATTTATTTCAAAGTGCCCTAATATAACCTATATTATAATCTATATTTATTTCAAATGCCCTAATATAACCTATATTATAATCTATATTTATTTCAAAATGCCCTAATATAACCTATATTATAATCTATATTTATTTCAAAGTGCCCTAATATAACCTATATTATAATCTATATTTATTTCAAAATGCCCTAATATAACCTATATTATAATCTATATTTATTTCAAAGTGCCCTAATATAACCTATATTATAATCTATATTTATTTCAAAGTGCCCTAATATAACCTATATTATAATCTATATTTATTTCAAAATGCCCTAATATAACCTATATTATAATCTATATTTATTTCAAAGTGCCCTAATATAACCTATATTATAATCTATATTTATTTCAAAGTGCCCTAATATAACCTATATTATAATCTATATTTATTTCAAAATGCCCTAATATAACCTATATTATAATCTATATTTATTTCAAAGTGCCCTAATATAACCTATATTATAATCTATATTTATTTCAAAGTGCCCTAATATAACCTATATTATAATCTATATTTATTTCAAAATGCCCTAATATAACCTATATTATAATCTATATTTATTTCAAAATGCCCTAATATAACCTATATTATAATCTATATTTATTTCAAAATGCCCTAATATAACCTATATTATAATCTATATTTATTTCAAAATGCCCTAATATAACCTATATTATAATCTATATTTATTTCAAAATGCCCTAATATAACCTATATTATAATCTATATTTATTTCAAATGCCCTAATATAACCTATATTATAATCTATATTTATTTCAAAGTGCCCTAATATAACCTATATTATAATCTATATTTATTTCAAAGTGCCCTAATATAACCTATATTATAATCTATATTTATTTCAAAATGCCCTAATATAACCTATATTATAATCTATATTTATTTCAAAGTGCCCTAATATAACCTATATTATAATCTATATTTATTTCAAAGTGCCCTAATATAACCTATATTATAATCTATATTTATTTCAAAATGCCCTAATATAACCTATATTATAATCTATATTTATTTCAAAGTGCCCTAATATAACCTATATTATAATCTATATTTATTTCAAAGTGCCCTAATATAACCTATATTATAATCTATATTTATTTCAAAATGCCCTAATATAACCTATATTATAATCTATATTTATTTCAAAGTGCCCTAATATAACCTATATTATAATCTATATTTATTTCAAAGTGCCCTAATATAACCTATATTATAATCTATATTTATTTCAAAATGCCCTAATATAACCTATATTATAATCTATATTTATTTCAAAATGCCCTAATATAACCTATATTATAATCTATATTTATTTCAAAATGCCCTAATATAACCTATATTATAATCTATATTTATTTCAAAATGCCCTAATATAACCTATATTATAATCTATATTTATTTCAAAGTGCCCTAATATAACCTATATTATAATCTATATTTATTTCAAAATGCCCTAATATAACCTATATTATAATCTATATTTATTTCAAAGTGCCCTAATATAACCTATATTATAATCTATATTTATTTCAAAGTGCCCTAATATAACCTATATTATAATCTATATTTATTTCAAAGTGCCCTAATATAACCTATATTATAATCTATATTTATTTCAAAATGCCCTAATATAACCTATATTATAATCTATATTTATTTCAAAGTGCCCTTTATAATCTATATACGAGGAATTTTTAAATATTTCTGAAACAGCCACATTTTTTCTCTAATGATCATAAATGGCATGCCCCCGTCCTATATTCATTTTACAGTGCCCTTAATAAAAAATAAATTATTAGAAATATATATGTTTTATTCTATAATCATACTAAATATAAAGAAATACATATTTAGTAAAGTAGTGTCCATGAAAAATATCTCATCAATTCAAAAAATACTCGGCATGCCCCGCCCTCTCATAGTAACTTGTTCAGACATGTCATGACTGTGGCTCAGATGGTAGAGCGGGTCGGCCAATGATCCATGGGTTGGCGGTTCGATCCCCGCCCGGCCACCTGTGTCATGGTTGTTGTGTCCTAGGGCAAGACACTTCACCCACCTTGCCTTGTGTGAATGTGTATGACTGCTGTATGTTTGAGGTGGTGGTCGGAGGGGCCGATGGCGCGGAATGGCAGCCTCGCTTCCATCAGTCTGCCCCAGGGCTCGGTGGCTACTATCGTAGTTTACCACCAACAGTATGACTGTGTGTGAATGAATGGAACCTGGAACCCTGTAAAGCGCTTTGAGTCAACAACAGCGAAATAAAGCGCTATATAAATCCAATCAATTATTATGAAAAGCAGCATCACCCCTGTTCTGTTCTAGTAAATGATATCACTCAGGTAGGCACTGTTTTAATTGTGAAACCGGCCAAAACTAAATTGACTTCTTATGTTATCCACAAGAAAATATGTCAGTAGGACATAGTTGGTTGTAATTTCCTCATTATTCATCTTCTGTAGTTTGTTCTTGCTATCGTTCAAGCTATTTTAATTTTTTTAAGATTTTAAAATAATCTCTTTGGGCATTTTTCACTCTTATAAAACAGATTTGGTCTACACCACGAGCGCCCCTCTAATCTAGCCCGACTTATTTTCATTAAAAAAAAAATCTTTTCATGTAGGGCAACTTACAAATACCGGTCGACCATAAAGAATAAAAAATATGTATATTCCCGTCCCCTGACACTGCTCTGTCTCAGTCACAGGGGGAAACACTGGAACTGCATGTAAAAGCTGAATCATGTTCCAGTTTGAAAGTCTCTTGTCCTTTTCCTTCCAGACGTGTCCGGTGGCCATGAGGAGCGTGTCTGTGAACACTGAACATTATGAACGCTTTGAAAGATCCCCGGTGAGTCTCAGGACCAAAAATCATGACTCCATTATTAGATAGATAGACACTTTTTTTTTTTTTTTTTTTTTTTTATTTTTAAGTTTATTTTTTGGCATTTTCAAGCTTTATTAGACAGTACAGAGTTGAAATGTGGAGACAGACAGAGAGAGAGAGAGAGAGAGAGGGGGGATGACCTGCAGTAAAGGTCCACGGGTCGGATTTGAACCCGCGAACCCGCGACCACTGCAACGGAGCCGATATGGTACGCGCTCTATCCACTACACCACCGGAGCGCCCCTATTTATTTATTTATTTTTATTATTTGAAATAGTTTCGATCAGGGGTTCTGTAGAAAGCTGTGAAAACATTCTCAAGTTCAGCCGCACTTTGGTGAATGTTTTATAAATATAGAGATTTTACAACTTAATATCTGGTGCACAGCTGTTGTTGTTATAGCTGATTTGTTTTTATAAAGTTTAAGATTAAATAAAAAACCTTTATGACTTAAAGGGACACTGTGTAACATTTTAAGTAATTTATTAGCTAAAATCAATATCCTCATTCATAAATATGTCCTCATTGGTGTAAAATCACCTCTGCCAACAATCTGAATTATCCTCCTGAGCAGAGAATTACAAATATTAATATTACATTTTGTACATTGAGCAGGTAAGTCTTATGGAGGCATCCATGTTTTTGGAATGTCATCAGGTGCATTGTTTAAACTTTAGAATTGTTCTTGTCCTTGAAGGCCACTGTAGCTTCTGTTATTATTCTAAAGGGTTGGGGTTACCCAGGGAGCGTTGCATTCTAGAACTTTGTAGAACTTTCTTGATGATGTCATATTACACACTGCACCTTTAATTTTTTTTTTTATTATTTGATGTGGACACATGCTATCTTTTAATCCACTTCTCGGCTGTTTTTAAATTTTTTTTTTTTTTTTTTTACTTCTGGCCTTGTATTATTCTTTAAAGGTGCAGTGTGTAATATGACATCATCAAGAAAGTTCTTCAAAGTTCTAGAATGCAACGCTCCCTGGGTAACCCCAACCCTTTCGAATAATAACAGAAGCTACAGTGGCCTTCAAGGACAAGAACAATTCTAAATTTTAAACAATGCACCTGATGACATTCCAACCATGACACTTTCAAGATGGCGGCACTAGGCCTTGGTCCAAAATATGCAGAAATATGGACATATATTCAAAAAAAAAAATCAGCTATTATGCACTAAATTAAATATACTTATGGATATTATAATTACTTTCTACAAAATCAGCAATTCTACACACTGCAGCTTTAATTGTCTGTCTGTCTCTGTCTGCTGTGTGGTTAAGTAGTTTTTTGACCGTTTGTGTTGCCTTGTTTAATCCTTGCAGGGCGGCATCATCTTGGAGCAGAGAAGCAACCTGTGGATGGAGACTCAGATCCAGGAAATCCAAAATGGCGGAAGCAGGATGAACTCTGAGCTGAGAGAAGAGATCGCTCTGCTAGAGGAAGACCTGAAGAAGATCAATGCAAACATACAGGTAGGGAGGGACAGACAGACAGACAGACAGACAGGCAGGCAGGCAGGCAGGCAGGCAGGCAGGCAGGCAGGCAGGCAGGCAGGCAGGCACACACTAATTATTATAATTTCTTTGTATGGTTTTTAATGATTTAAAAAAAAAAAAAGTGTAGCCGGGCTAGTAAGTGCTATGTTCCAGTTTCTACTTCAAAATAAAAGTCAGAATTGACTTGATGTTTAGCTGTTTTGCCAGTTAAATGATTTTAATGTGAAGTTACGCTGTAGGACATGTACAGTTTGAATTAACAGTAGCTTAACTGCAAGCTAAATGTTCAGTTTGAATTAACAGTAGCTTAACTGCAAGCTACATGTTCAGTTTGAATTAACAGTAGCTTAACTGCAAGCTAAATGTACAGTTTGAATTAACAGTAGCTTAACTGCAAGCTAAATGTACAGTTTGAATTAACAGTAGCTTAACTGCAAGCTACATGTTCAGTTTGTAGCTGCTCTAACATTACTAGTTACATTACGACAGCATGTGAAAAACCTACAACATTTGCTAGTCCAAAATGAACGTTAAACCTGCAGTGTGTAGAATTGTGGGTTTTATTTCCTAGCAGATTTTGTAGAAAGTAATTATAATATCCATAAGTACATTTAATTTAGTGCATAATAGCTGAAATTTTTTTTTTTATTATTATTTTTTCCCTTAGAAAGCGTCTCATATATGTCCATATCTCTGCATATTTTGGACCAAGGCCTAGTGCCGCCATCTTGAAAGTGTCATAGTTGGAATGTCATCAGGTGCATTGTTTAAAATTTAGAATTGTTCTTGTCCTTGAAGGCCACTGTAGCTTCTGTTATTATTCTAAAGGGTTGGGGTTACCCAGGGAGCGTTGCATTCTAGAACTTTGTAGAACTTTCTTGATGATGTCATATTACACACTGCACCTTTAAACGCACGGTAAAAAAACGAACGGCGTTAAAATGGGTTTGCATTAACGCCGTTAATAACGGATTTAACTGACGGCACTAATAACAATCTAACATATGTTTCTTGTTGCCAGGTGACGAACACGGAGCTCGTGTTGTTCCAGCAGAAGCTGGAGGAGGAAGTGAAGAACGACCAGAGAGAAAAGAGGAACAACCAGGAAGTGCTGAGAGGCCTGAAGCAGGAGCTGGAGACGCTGCTGCAGCAAAACGCCAGGTACGCAGAGACTTTGGCTGCGTTCCGAATCGCATACTCTTTCTTTTTTCTATTCTACATACTACATCCGACGATAAAAAGAATCTAGTTAGGATGCAGTAGGCATACTATTGGGACATACTTTTACTCTCTTATTTCATCATAACATTGCGCCTTGATCTTGCCTCTTGCTTTTATATCCGTCGCATCCCCGTTTGTTTTCACATGGAGGCTTCGTCGATGTGACGTCACTTGATGTGCGCACTGGATTGTGGGTCAGAATCGCCCAAATATGATGCAGTTTTCAACACTAACAATCTTGGCCGCATGAAGTAGGACATCCGGGTACTTCTAACCATCCTAAATCTGGCCACAAGAATCGGGACATCCTAAATCTTTGTTTCTACATACTATATAGTAGAAAGTATGCGATTCGGAACGCAACCTTTATATCATTATTATTTAATGAAAGCTATAGTGTGTAACTTCTGTCGCCCCCCATGAGTCATTACAACAACAGTGCATCTACATAGGTACAAGAGACTGTTTACAGAATTATAAGTACAAGAGACTGTAGGCTACTGCTGCTGTTTATACAATTAAGATGTAATTAAAGCTATAGTGTGTAACTTCTGTTGCCCCCATGAGTCATTACAACAACAGTGCATCTACATAGGTACAAGAGACTGTTTACAGAATTATAAGTACAAGAGACTGTAGGCTACTGCTGCTGTTTATACAATTAAGATGTAATTAAAGCTATAGTGTGTGTGTGTGTTTAGGGAGAAATGAATCAATCAGACAATATTGGCTGTATAAAGTTAGCATGAGATTTTAATTCAAAACAATGGTTTACTTGCGAGGATCATTTTGGACTGCACGCACAAAGCCTGACAATGAGAAGTGATGCAGAAACAACCGAAACATATGCCCCTCCTCCCTCACCCCCCATGAGGAATTCTGAGCCATTACAACAACACTGCATCCACATACTGTAGGCTACTGCATTTTAGCTTTCTGTCTACCTATTATTATTATTATTATTATTATTATTATTATTATTACGAGATACTGTAGAATATTGACGCCCTTTGACACCAGATGACAAAAGCATTAAGAAAAACTATATAAAAATAGCATGGTCTTGTTTGCTGTTACATGTAACTGACATCTGTGGTTTTTTGTGTGTGTGCAGTTTGACAAAGGACATCGGAGAGAAGAAAAGCAGCTACGAGACAAAGTTAAGAGACTTTCTGGAGCGGAGGTGAGGAAAAAAAAAAACAAAAAAAAACGGCCCAAACCATTTTATTAATTATAATATAATATAAAAAAAATAAAAAAAATTTACTATGGAAAAGGGTTACGATTAAATAAGTGTATACTTCTTCCGGCTCCTTTTCAGGCATATCACATCAATACAGATACTTTTTTTTCTTTTTGTGAAGTCATTTAACATTTTGTTTATTGTATTTTTATGCTTTTGATATGTCTGAAGTAAAATGAAAAATTCAATTCAAATTCAAATTCAATTTCACAACATATTTATTGCAGTTTTTTCTTTCTTTTCACAACACAAACAAACAATAACCTGCACCATCACAATGTACAGAAAACAGAACAGGAATAAAAGAAAAATTCCAACAAAGAAAAAGGCAAATCTATCCAATGTTCCCATCCGCCATGATATTTATGTACGGGCACACAGAGCTCACCAAGCCATTTTATTACTGCGTTTATTTTCTTTCTTCCAGTAACCAGTCCGCTGCAGAGAAGATGAGCCTTGACGATGAGATCAAACGCTGTAAAGTCAAGTTCACCGCAACCAGCAGGAGATCTCTGGTAGCTCAGGTACGTCAGAATCTCTCTCTCTCTCGCTCTCTCGCTCTCTCTCTCTCTCTCTCTCGCTCTCTGTCTCTCTCTCTATCTGTCGCTCTCTCTCTCTCTCTCTCTCTCTCTCTCAATTCAATGAGCTTTATTGGCATGACTATTATTGCAAACAGTATTGCCAAAGCATTACAGATAATAACAAAGGAGAACAGTCTTTCACAAATATTACTAAAAGAACATCCTGATATAACAATACATAGATATAACTATATCATATCGAGAATAACTACTTATTTACATTTACATAGAGATGTTATTGATTATCATTAATAAAAAAAAAAAAAAAATTAAACAGTGAGACCTGGTGTATTCTCTCTCTCTCTCTCTCTCTCTCTCTCTCTCTCTCTCTCTCTCTCTCTCTCTCTCTCTCTCTCTCTCTCTCTCTCTCTCTCTCTCTCTGTGTGACTCACTCACGCAAATCTTGTAGGTTAACTTTTGATAGTTGGTTATTGGTCGGATTTATGTTTTTCAAAATGGTTTGGACCTTCCTATTTTTATTTATTTTGTTATCATGAAGTGATGCGGTATATGACACAACAGTGAGAGACAGAAACACCATGGTGTGTGGGACAAGACTACATGAACACATTTGGGATAGGACAAAGAAATGTCCTTTGTTCAGCTTGTTTGTTAATTTTTCCATATGTTCACTCACTCACACACAGACACACACTCTCTCTCTTTCTCTTACACTCTCTCTCTCTCTCTCTTTCACACACGTGGCAGTCTAGATGGAAATAATAATAATCAGTTAATGAGTGTTGGTTATTGGCCGGATTTCTGTTTTTGAAAAAGAACATCCCTAGTTGTTTTTACTGTGGGCATATTGTGCATTAACTTTCCATGCTTTTCTCCCTCAGTTGTCAGAGGTGGAGTCTGTGAGAGACCGGAGTCTGTTCGGCCTCTACAGAGACCTGAAAACCGCCAAGATATTCCTGAGCAAACTGGACGAATTCGCACACAGGTAAAAATGAGACAAACACCACTCTACAAAACAGGAAAAAAAGACAGCAAAGACAAAAACATTTTTCATTTTAAATCTGAAATATCTTTGGAAGCAAGATCTGTCCATGTCTTGCGCCTTTTTAGGCAGAGTGAGCGATTGATGGTAATTGGAAAGACAGTCAGTCAGCACCACTAGAGTTAAAGGTGTAGTCAGTGATTCTGGAGAACGCTTGTTGTCAAAATCACTTTTTTGTCAAAATCAGTGAATATCTCCTTGTGATCCT
Source organism: Hyperoplus lanceolatus (assembly GCA_026929865.2). Lineage (NCBI taxonomy): Eukaryota > Metazoa > Chordata > Actinopteri > Uranoscopiformes > Ammodytidae > Hyperoplus > Hyperoplus lanceolatus. Next base: position 2,855,027 of record CM049407.1, read on the forward strand.
CTACCTGTCTGTACTGTGTGTGGGATGAAAAGAAGGTTTAATACACAACCTAGGCTCTGTAAACTAGTATGTTGCTAGCTGCAGTGGGCACCCCTTTGTTTACAGACCAGTTTACAGAGTCTAGGCTGTGTATTAACACTGGGATTTTTTTTTTTTTCAGCGCACACACAGTACAGACAGGTAGCAGATCATGAGGAGATATTCACTGATTTTGACAACAAGCGTTCTCCAGAATGACTGACTACCATGTTATACTATATTTATACCATAGTCTGTGTGAATACTCTATTCTGATTGGCTGGAGAACATTCCATAGGTGTGGATTAACCCCTGATGTATGGACACCTAGATGGAACTGTTTACATTCTGTCCACTTAAATGTGTCGCCGGCTCGCCGCTGATTAAACAGTGTTGATAAGGGATTTATAAAGCCTAAAATATCCTGCCGTGCAATAGCCTCTGGACACCACAGGATGGCGCTCGCAACACAAGAGCTGTAGTAACGATAGTAGTACAATAAAGTGGCTAAACTTAATGTCCTCTGGTTAAACGTCAATGGTGATCTCGTTAAAAAGGTGAGTAAGACCCCTGTTTAATTTGAAAAAGGTTTGTAACTGAGTTTACATGTAGCCACCAAAGCCCGGCTGCACTGTCTATCTGGACACAGGCTACTGCTGTCAGTCACTGCCTCACGTAACTTCAGGCTGTAGCCCATAATACACATGTTCGCCAGTCATATTCTCCGTGAAATGCGTTATTTATTTTGGGGGAAATGCATTGTTAGCTCGGTGGAACTGTTGTTAAACATAATGGCTGATTACATTTACTGTTTGTAGAGCGTGCGCAATGTTTTTTGACTTTGTATCTTCTTGCTAGCATAACAGAAGCTCTGTTGCTAACAGCTGCCGCAGTCTCCCGTTGCTCGTATCCTTGGTCCGACTCTCAGTACAATTTGAACGTACCATTACAGCCAAATTCTGTCGTCGCTAGGTCGTATCCTTGGTAGTTCCTATTGACTGGTGTACTGAACTACGTTTTCATTACATAAGAACCTTATGGGTTTGCAATGGTTATTCCAGTTATTATACGAGGTCTTGGGCGTTGCTGTGGAAACAAGTTGTTATTCGTTCGAAACAAATCTAGTTTCGTTAAAAAAAAATCTAATTTGATCGCAAAAAGGCATGAAAATATAACTGATTGGTCTAATTATTATTTTTATTAGTAGGTGACTATGGTATAAGCGGGTTAATGCCCTTCGAGATGTCCAGGTATCAGGGGTTAATGGACTTACATATATTAAAATGAGTTGGCATGAGAGATTTAACATGTATTTCAATCATTTCTTTCAGATTCCCCCCTAACCAGCATCTGGACATGACCAGGAACTCATGCAGAGCAAACATACAAGATATAGGGAAGAAAATCTCCACCACCGAGGTAGAAATCTCAATCACTGAAATGAAGATGATACTTAAACATAATACATTATTGTGTGTGTGCTGTGAAGGGGGTTTGAGTGTCTTTCAAGGTAAACTGAATCACTGCAATGATGATAATGATACTAAATTAAAAATATGAGAATGTTAAATAGCTTGTACAGCAAAGTCAAAAATGTCAAAACAAATAATGTACAATCAATTTTGGCGATATTATTTTTTTTTTTTTTTTTTTCACGTGTTGTTTCTTACGTTTTTTTTAATTTTTTTAATTTTATTTAACCTTTATTTAACCAGCAAAATTGCTTGAGGTCAAATGACCTCTTTTCCGAGCAAGGCCTGGCCAAAATGGCAGCAGCTAGAATGAATAAAATACAAGACAAGAAGAAAGCACAGACATGAGAAAACAGAGACGAAAGCACAGACATGAGAACATAAGGAGAAAGCACAGACATGAGAACATAAGGAGAAAGCACAGACATGAGAACATAAGGAGAAAGCACAGACATGAGAACATAAGGAGAAAGCACAGACACGAGAACATAAGGAGAAAGCACAGACATGAGAACATAAGGAGAAAGGAACATAAGGAGAAAGCACAGACACGAGAACATAAGGAGAAAGCACAGACACGAGAACATAAGGAGAAAGCACAGACACGAGAACATAAGGAGAAAGCACAGACACGAGAACATAAGGAGAAAGCACAGACATGAGAACATAAGGAGAAAGCACAGACACGAGAACATAAGGAGAAAGCACAGACACGAGAACATAAGGAGAAAGCACAGACACGAGAACATAAGGAGAAAGCACAGACATGAGAACATAAGGAGAAAGCACAGACACGAGAACATAAGGAGAAAGCACAGACAGGAGAACATAAGGAGAAAGCACAGACAGGAGAACATAAGGAGAAAGCACAGACACGAGAACATAAGGAGAAAGCACAGACATGAGAACATAAGGAGAAAGCACAGACACGAGAACATAAGGAGAAAGCATAGACATGAGAACATAAGGAGAAAGCACAGACAT
>CM049407.1:2865000-2872500 GCA_026929865.2 Hyperoplus lanceolatus
CACCTTTAACGTCCTTAAAAGTGTCAGAAAGGCAAGAAATGAGTATTCTAATTGAGGAACAGTATAATAGGAAATGTGGTGGGTGATTTTAGGCTAACCAGCTTTTATATTAGCCTTACGTTACTGTAGAGACGTGATAGTTGTAGCGATATAGCCTTACGTTACTGTAGAGACGTGATAGTTGTAGTGATATAGCCTTACGTTACTGTAGAGACGTGATAGTTGTAGCGATATAGCCTTATGTTACTGTAGAGACGTGATAGTTGTAGTGATATAGCCTTACGTTACTGTAGAGACGTGATAGTTGTAGTGATATAGCCTTACGTTACTGTAGAGACGTGATAGTGGTAGCGATATAGCCTTACGTTACTGTAGAGACGTGATAGTGGTAGCGATATAGCCTTACGTTACTGTAGAGACGTGATAGTTGTAGCGATATAGCCTTACGTTACTGTAGAGACGTGATAGTTGTAGTGATATAGCCTTACGTTACTGTAGAGACGTGATAGTGGTAGCGATATAGCCTTACGTTACTGTAGAGACGTGATAGTTGTAGCGATATAGCCTTACGTTACTGTAGAGACGTGATAGTTGTAGTGATATAGCCTTACGTTACTGTAGAGACGTGATAGTTGTAGCGATATAGCCTTACGTTACTGTAGAGACGTGATAGTTGTAGCGATATAGCCTTACGTTACTGTAGAGACGTGATAGTTGTAGCGATATAGCCTTACGTTACTGTAGAGACGTGATAGTTGTAGCGATATAGCCTTACTTATATAGCCTTACGTTACTGTAGAGACGTGATAGTTGTAGTGATATAGCCTTACGTTACTGTAGAGACGTGATAGTTGTAGCGATATAGCCTTACGTTACTGTAGAGACGTGATAGTTGTAGTGATATAGCCTTACGTTACTGTAGAGACGTGATAGTTGTAGTGATATAGCCTTACGTTACTGTAGAGACGTGATAGTTGTAGCGATATAGCCTTACGTTACTGTAGAGACGTGATAGTGGTAGCGATATAGCCTTACGTTACTGTAGAGACGTGATAGTTGTAGCGATATAGCCTTACGTTACTGTAGAGACGTGATAGTTGTAGCGATATAGCCTTACGTTACTGTAGAGACGTGATAGTTGTAGTGATATAGCCTTACGTTACTGTAGAGACGTGATAGTGGTAGCGATATAGCCTTACGTTACTGTAGAGACGTGATAGTTGTAGCGATATAGCCTTACGTTACTGTAGAGACGTGATAGTTGTAGTGATATAGCCTTACGTTACTGTAGAGACGTGATAGTTGTAGCGATATAGCCTTACGTTACTGTAGAGACGTGATAGTGGTAGCGATATAGCCTTACGTTACTGTAGAGACGTGATAGTTGTAGCGATATAGCCTTACGTTACTGTAGAGACGTGATAGTGGTAGCGATATAGCCTTACGTTACTGTAGAGACGTGATAGTTGTAGCGATATAGCCTTACGTTACTGTAGAGACGTGATAGTGGTAGCGATATAGCCTTACGTTACTGTAGAGACGTGATAGTTGTAGCGATATAGCCTTACGTTACTGTAGAGACGTGATAGTTGTAGTGATATAGCCTTACGTTACTGTAGAGACGTGATAGTTGTAGCGATATAGCCTTACGTTACTGTAGAGACGTGATAGTTGTAGTGATATAGCCTTACGTTACTGTAGAGACGTGATAGTTGTAGTGATATAGCCTTACGTTACTGTAGAGACGTGATTGATAGTTGTAGCGATATAGCCTTACGTTACTGTAGAGACGTGATAGTTGTAGTGATATAGCCTTACGTTACGTTACTGTAGAGACGTGATAGTTGTAGCGATATAGCCTTATGTTACTGTAGAGACGTGATAGTTGTAGTGATATAGCCTTACGTTACTGTAGAGACGTGTGATAGTTGTAGCGACTGTATAGCCTTTACGTTACTTACGTTACTGTAGAGACGTGATAGTTGTAGTGATATAGCCTTACGTTACTGTAGAGACGTGATAGTTGTAGTGATATAGCCTTACGTTACTGTAGAGACGTGATAGTTGTAGCGATATAGCCTTATGTTACTGTAGAGACGTGATAGTTGTAGTGATATAGCCTTACGTTACTGTAGAGACGTGATAGTTGTAGTGATATAGCCTTACGTTACTGTAGAGACGTGATAGTTGTAGTGATATAGCCTTACGTTACTGTAGACACGTGATAGTGGTAGCGATATAGCCTTACGTTACTGTAGAGACGTGATAGTTGTAGTGATATAGCCTTACGTTACTGTAGAGACGTGATAGTTGTAGTGATATAGCCTTACGTTACTGTAGAGACGTGATAGTGGTAGCGATATAGCCTTACGTTACTGTAGAGACGTGATAGTTGTAGCGATATAGCCTTACGTTACTGTAGAGACGTGATAGTTGTAGCGATATAGCCTTACGTTACTGTAGAGACGTGATAGTTGTAGTGATATAGCCTTACGTTACTGTAGAGACGTGATAGTGGTAGCGATATAGCCTCATCAAAAAAACTTTTCCCGAAGGTGTCAAACTCTTCCTTTAAACAGTGGAATTAAAAATGCATTTCTTACTGAACGTCTATTTATTTATTTTCGTTAATTCATTTAGTTTAAATTGTTTTATAGAGGGAAATTACTTTATTACTTTTGATAACTTGTCTAAAACATTAAATTCACAATATACAGCTCGGGAAAAAATCAAGAGACCAGTCTGGATTTTTCTTCAATCTTCATCTCTACATTACTTAATGAAAATGCTCTTTAATGACAATATTTTTGGGGGGAATTTGGTAGAAATGTTGTCAGTAGTTTATAGAATTAAACCAAAATGTTCATTCTACTCAAACATATGCCTATAAATAGTAAAACGAGAGACACTGAATATTTGGAGTGGTCTCCTGATTTTTTCCGGAGCTGTAATGTGGAGAAAACTAATTTACGGACTGAATAAAGTATTACTTTAAGCTCGATAGTATTCATTTTGCTCCAATATCTTTTCGAAAAGTGAAAACAAAATCAAATGCAGGTGAAATTTGCTAATATATAATCGGCGAAAAACTAAGATTTTTGCCAGTGAATTATCCAAGTATTACATTTAGACAAACTTAGTATCTATAAAATGCAGGATATAGGAAAATGCATTTGGATTTTTTTTCAGATTTAATCTCAAATGAAAAGAAAAATGAAAAGTTTGAAGGTATATAAAGTGCGCTATAAGGTTCATTTGCAGGTGAAAGTTCTGGGAAAAATAAAATCTGGACTTTAGGTTGCGACTTTTTGATGTTAATGCCACATAATAGCATGTTGTTTTTTATTCTCTCAGTGTCCTCCAATGACTTAATTGACAGTATATACGGTAACTTCATTTACTTTTTATGATCTGTCCCAAAAAAATAATCCATAGATGCAGTTTATTGGTTTGTGATTGTTTGTGGGTCTTGATGTTTTTGGTTTTGTTTGCTTGGTTTTGGTAATTGTTTTCTTTATATATATAGATATTTTTTTTTTTATATATATATTTTGTTTATATGTAACCTGGAGAGGTCACTCCATAAGCCCATTCGGGTTTCTGACCTCTCAGCACATACTCTTTTAATCTTTACATGTGTTAATGTATTTGTTGAGTGTGTTGAGTGTGTGCAAATAAATAAATAAAAAAATAATAAAAATTTCAAAACTCACTTTCAACAGTTTGACATTTATTGAACTAAAAAAAAACAATGTTACAAAAAGAATTCACAAAGGACTGATTGCTATTGTACAAAGGGGTGTAAGGGGATAGCCTGGCTACGCCCGCCTACCTACTTCCGGACAAATTTAATTTGTACAAATGAAATGAAGTACGATGGTCTGGTTGGACCAGGCTAAATGAAGTACGATGGTCTGGTAGGACCAGGCTAAATGAAGTACGATGGTCTGGTAGGACCAGGCTAAATGAAGTACGATGGTCTGGTTGGACCAGGCTAAATGAAGTACGATGGTCTGGTTGGACCAGGCTAAATGAAGTACGATGGTCTGGTAGCACCAGGCTAAATGAAGTACGATGGTCTGGTGGGACCAGGCTAAATGAAGTACGATGGTCTGGTGGGACCAGGCTAAATGAAGTACGATGGTCTGGTGGGACCAGGCTAAATGAAGTACGATGGTCTGGTTGGACCAGGCTAAATGAAGTACGATGGTCTGGTAGCACCAGGTAAATGAAGTACGATGGTCTGGTAGCACCAGGCTAAATGAAGTACGATGGTCTGGTAGGACCAGGCTAAATGAAGTACGATGGTCTGGTGGGACCAGGCTAAATGAAGTACGATGGTCTGGTGGACCAGGCTAAATGAAGTCCATGGTCTGGTTGGACCAGGCTAAATGAATGTCGATGGTCTGGTCGGACCAGGCTAAATGAAGGTACAATGGTCTGGTAGTCCAGGTAAATGAGTACGATGGCTGTAGGACCATGTCTGCTGCGAACCAGGCACCAGTTAGCTTTATAAGTATTAGTAGCAGGCACAGGAAAACAATCATCACGTGGGAGATATTGTTCTTTGAGAATTAATTCAAAATGTTTCTCAACATTTCGACAATGCTCTTTTTATACTCTTAATGTGAGTTTAACACTTTTGGCCATAATTATGAAAGAATATCAGGTTTATGTTCAGTTAAACAATCCATAATTTCTTCTCGTGGCCGGTTAGTGCATTATAGGGAGCGTGTATGTTCCCACAGCCCATTGGTCCCACATTTTTAAGTAATATATGATAGAGAATGGTATGTCTGTTTATCTGATTGGGTGTGTTTCATTCCTATTCTAACCTCTCCCTGTCCCCTAACCCTGTGTGTGTGTGTGTGTGTGTGTGTGTGTGTGTGTGTGTGTGTGTGTGTGTGTGTGTGTGTGTGTGTGTGTGTGTGTGTGTGTGTGTGTGTGTGTGTGCGTGCGTGTGTGTGTGTGTTCTTACCCTAACCCTAACCACCCAGCTGTGATGCCTGAACCTAATCGCCAATTTCAGGAACATGGGGCTGTGGGACAACCCCGAATTACAGGCAACCATTTTCATTTAATCATAATTGTCTATGGCAGCACGTTGGTTTGTTAAAGACACTGGGAGGCTCCTCAGACTCTGCAGAGCTTCAGGGGGAAGTTCTCAGTGATCAGATGATCGTCATGGAACACCACCACCACGTTCACCTCAAACTCTGGAAGAAAAGGAAACAAAAAATGTTAAATTTTGTCTAAAAATTTTTGCGTGAAAATCTTGAATATTGTTTATTTTATGGTGGCGTAAAGCGAGCTCTGTCCAGCACCTTTAAAACTCTCTTATTATCATGTTATTATATATTGTTTGTTTATAACAGGCCAAAACCAAACAGTAAGAAGTCAAAATGTTCTGTTTTACAGAACACGCAAAAAGACAAATTTAGTTTTTAGTACAGATTAATCAAAAGAGATATAACGTTTGAAAACTAAAATGGAACCATCCTTTCGAAATTGATATTAGCATAATATTATAAATGATACATTTTCCTAATATTGATCAGGACTCCGACCACAAACAAACGCTCACGCACACGCACACGCACACGCACGCACACACACACACACACACACACACACACACACACACACACACACACACACACACACACACACACACACACACACACACACACACACACACACACACACACACACACACACACACACACAGAGGCTGTACTGACCCACTTTAAAGTTGGTGGTCTCTAGCGTGGGGCAGGTGAACAGTCGGGGGAACACCATGTATATGGGGATGGGCAAACCGTGACACACGTCTCCCTCTGCCATCTGGATGTTCTGGATCTCTGTCGCATCCCGGGCGTAGCCTTCAGCACAACCTGGACAGACAGACAGACAGACAGACAGACAGACAGACAGACAGACATACCTTCAGCACAACCTGAATAAAAACACACACACATATTTATGACAAAAATAGCAGATCACTTACTTTTTTTTTTTTTTTTTAAGATATTTTTTGGGCATTTTTATGCTTTATTGACAGTGCAGAGAGACAGTTGAAATGGGGCAGAGAGGGGAGTGACATGCAGAGAACGACCGCGGGTGGGAATCGAACCCGGGTCTGCTGCTGGGCCCGGCCGGGGGACACCTTACCAACTGAGCTAAAGGCGCCCCCGGACCACTTACTTTTTAATAGTTTTTCAACATTAACTTGGGTCCCCGGTTTGACTAGAGAAAAAACAACAACCTTCTCACTTTTTCCACAACTTCCCCTTTCTGAAAAGCCTGTGTTTAAAATCCCCAGTTAGAAATACCCGTATGTCTATTAGATCCAGCCGAGATTTTTAGTGTTGAGAACAGCATGCTATTTGGGCGATTCTGACCCACAATCCAGTGGGCACGTGAAGTGACGTCACATCGACTAATGCTGGGCTTACACTACACGACTTTTCATGCGATTTGACAGTCGCAGACAATCTTCCGATGTCGGACTGAAATCACAGGAGTCGTGCTGGAGTTGTGGCGCGCGCACGTGATCTCAGTCGTTTGGTGTCTGGTGGTCTTCTGACCCGATTTCAGCCAGTCTTCTCCCCGTCTTGACGTTCCGACATTATCAAACATGTTTGATATTATCGCTAGTCTTAGGGGGTTGGCTCAAGCGAAATGACGTAAACACTGTCACACTCTCGCATGCACCAAGCACGACGCAGGAGGAGCGGCATTAGTCGCGACCTGTGTCCGCCTGGTGAAGCACTTATTTCGGACAGCCTCGGCTGGAGAAACAGGCTGACAGCCGCGCAACCTGAACAGAGCGGGTCGGTCGATGATCAAAGGGTTGGAGGTTCGATCCCCGCCCTGCCACCTGTGTCATGGTGGTTGTGTCCTTGGGCAAAACACTTCACCCACCTTGCCTCGTGTGAATGTCGATAGTTAGCCTGCTATCGGTGTGTGAATGGTAACGTGTAAATGGGAACAGGTCTCCCTTGCAAAAGAGTCTTCGGACTCAATGGGATTTACCTGTAGAAATAAAGGTTAAGAAGAATCTTGACTCATCTAACATGATTATCCGACATTGTTACATTATTTATAGGTCAAAGTTGACAGAGAAGTTTAATATGTCCCTCAGTATAACCCAGTGTCCTGCCTCACCACAGGTCTCCACTCTGACCAGCTGTAGTTCAATGCTCTTGATAGGAACATCAGAGTTGTCCACCGTCAGCTCTCCGGTCAGCGGTCGACTGATCACACAGTTTGTCGCGTCCAGGTTTCCTCTGATCAGAAACTTAGGGAAGGAACTCTTCTGTTGACAAGGAAACAAGTGTGTCCTCTCAATACAGCTTCCATGTTTATCTATTTATTTCGTTTATTTGATAGGGAGAAATTCTACTTTAAAAAGGTGCTACGAGGAACTTTTAAATATCTCTGAAACAGTCTCATTTTTCCTCTGATGATCATTAATGACATCTAACAGCAAACGAGACC
>CM049407.1:2877500-2885000 GCA_026929865.2 Hyperoplus lanceolatus
ATCCAACGTGACGCTCATGGTTGGCCCTCTTACGTCACAAGCACATTTAAAACGAACGGTTAGTTATGAAAAATTACACAGATGAACCATAGACTATATATAAGAGATGAATTCAATGGTTTTCAGCTATTTCTGATGCTCTGTCTGCCTGTTCTTCCGCTTTGCAATAGCAACAAGGCGACGTCCGGTATACACACCTTTCAGATTAAAAGCAGAACCAGCCTCCAAAAGTCCTTTCTCTTATTTTGAGATTTCTTTTGGCGGAGGGCAGCAGCGAGTGTTTAGGAGCATAGTGACACCTACCATCTGTACCGGAGCGTGTAACCAGGCTTCACAAACTAAAAGGAATACTTCACCCAAATGGAACAGGCGTTCTATCATTATAAAATCACTATTATAGGCTTATATAGTGAATGAGGTTTTTCTTCCCTCAGTCTTCCCTTGGCCCAGCTGTCCTGTTAATCCTAACCCTACATTTTGCCATGCGTGATGTCACACATGGTAAAATGTAGGGTTAGACAGTGAGACCATAAAAACACTCTTTCTGCCTTTTCTCAGGCTAGGATGAACCGATTTCTAAAAATGTTGCACATTTAAACAATTCACCTTTATATTTCCACCGGTGAAGTAGGCTAGGTTTTTAAGGGATACATTATTAGACACACAACATTTAAATAAATTAAAGCTATATTTTATTATCTAACCCTACACCATTGTCTTTTATATGAGAAGTTTGGGTGGACCTCCTTTAAAGAGAGACGTGATGCACATTGGCATGTTTTTATTTACAAAGCCTTGACTGGGAAGCTTCCTCGTTATTTAACAGAAATGCTGCTTGTTTCAGATGGGCTTTATCAGACCCGCTCCACTGACATGCTCATGCTTTATGTCCCACAAGCCCGGTCTGAGCTGGGAAAGACAGCTTTTAGCTTAAGTGCCCCCGACTCCTGGAACAACTTACAGCTAAAAATTAAACTAAATACATTCATATCCTTTGGCCAATTTAAACAGACTATCTTGGATCTGCCAAACTCTACCTGTAACTGTTTTAATTAGGCTATATTGTACTTTATGCCTTTTGGTTGCTGCTACTCTTCCCCACTCTGTAAATGTTTCAATCGTTTTGTTTTCTCTTCTCTTCACTTGTTGTGTATTTGATGTATTTGCATTGAATGTTTTGTTTGTATTGTTGTTTTGAATTTGTTTTGACTCGACATCATTGAAAATGAGGGTCACCCCTCAACTGGTCTCTCGAGGATGAATAAAAGTTAAATGAAAAAAAAATGAAAATATCTTCAAGAAAACTGAACTTCGAACACTTTTCTTTAAAACACATTATTTATGGTGTCAATATGGTCAACAACAAAACAATTACTTTACGATCAATAACATCCTCATTCATGGTAAATTCCACATCAAAGTCAAAGTTAAAGGTTTTTTTACTGTCATTTCTGATATACTCAACTACAGACATCAGAATCAAAATGGTGTTTATCTCTGACCCACGGTGCAAATAGGAAAATAAAAGAATATATTAATAAGTAGGCTAGTGCAAATGAATTTCTTGTACAATATAAAACAGTATATATAAAATAGAATAGAAAGTAAAAAGTAGATAAGTTACATTGAAATTTGCAATGTGCAATGTGATGCACAATATTTACAGTATGCACATTAATACATAAAGCTAAATAGGCTACATAAAAGTGAACCCTAAGTTTAATATATTTCCACAAGAGTTTTTGGTTACATAAATCTATAATAATGTCCTTAGAAACCTGTAAAGTAGAGTACGCCATGTTAGTTGTTTATTTTATTTTATTTTGTTGTGTTTTGTCTTTTGTTTGTGTGTTCACTGTTGTTCAGTTGTGTGTTTGTGTTCTTAAAAAAAATCCCCAAATAAAATATAAAAAAAATAATAATAATAATAATTGTTTCCATACTTTAAGATTATGTGGTTTTATATTATATTATATTATATTATATTATATTATATTATATTATATTATATTATATTATATTATATCATATCATAATATATTATATTATATCATATCATATCATATCATATCATATCATATCATATTATATTATATTATATCATATCATATCATATCATATTATATTATATTATATTATATTATATTATATTATATTATATTATATTATATTATATTATATCATATCATATCATATCATATCATATCACATCACATCACATTACATTATATTACATTACATTACATTATATTATATTATATTATATTATATACTATATTATATTATATTATATTAGTACAACTCTCATAGCACTGTTTATTTGGCTATGGTATGATACATCCATTCAAACTTACAGATGTATTTTCTATCTAAGTTAGTTTTTTGTTGTTGATAGAAAGCTGTTAAATATCATGTGTGTTTTGTATTGAGATCTTGTTTTCACCACATACAGTCGGCTGCTGCTTCACTGTTTCCACAACAAAAGGCTTTAAAACCTCTCACAAAAGGCTTCTGGCTGAACCGGTTATGTCCTTCAAACGTTAATCTTTCTAGCCCATTGTCCAGAACTAGGACGACTTACTCCCAAAGGTGGTAGAGGAGACAGTCCCTGCGTTCCAAATCACATACTCTTTCATTTTACTACACTACATACTAGATTACAGAAGAGTTTTAGGGCCACAGACAGGAGAGAAGAAGAAAAAAATCAGATAAGGAAGATTTCTTTTTATTATGTTGAGAAATGTCAAGAATAAAGACGAATACTGCAAAATGCTATTGGAGTTGGTAGGGCATTTATGTATTTTCAGCATACTACAATTGACGTGCATGTATTATTGGGACATCCTAAATCTTTTTCTGGCATACTAAATAGTAGGGAAGTATGGGGATTGGAACGCAGGGAGGGTTTCTCAAGTCAAAAATATGTTCAAGTCTTTGCACTCAAGACCAAAATCAATCAATACATAAAACTTTATTTAAAAACCAAAGTTGAAACAATTACAGTCTACACCATATCCCCATAACACTTTACATATCCAGGAATCATGAAATAAACATTTTGATTTCTTTTAATAACTTTGTAGCCACATGGTCACATAACATGATGGCTAAGAAACATCCTTAAAGGAATACTTCACCCATACGGAACCGGCGTTCTATCATTATATAATTGCTATTATAATATAATGAATGAGGTTTTTCTTCCCTCAGTCTTCCCTTGGCCTTGCTGTCCTGTTAATCCTAACCCTACATTCTACCATGTGTGATGTCACGCATGGGAAAATGTAGGGTTAGGCAGTGAGACCATAAAACACTCTTTCTGCCTTTTCTCAGGCTAGGATGAACCGATTTCTAAAATATTTTGCACATTTACACTACACAGGATCTCAGAGTTCAATACACCTTCATATTCCCACCGGTGAAGTAGGTCTTTAAATTAACAAAACTGCAGGGCGGCAGCATACCCTTGGGTTTCCACAAATATCTAAATTTCACGCAAACAAAATAAAACAAAAAACTTGATTTCTCCCATTTTTCTGTTTTATGACAAAAAAAACTAAAATATTTTTCTGAAATGGTTTTGAAACTGTATAATCAAAGAAAAAGAACATTCACTGATTTGTAATAGAAAATAGACACCACAAATATTTTGTCTGGGAAAATAATATGGATGGGTCCAGTCCAATCCAATAACAGAGCGACTTTAAGTCCTTGGAAAGCATTTATAAGTTTCATCTATACACATTATTATCAATTAAAGATGGGGTGGAGAATTTGGGGAGAAAACAGCAGTTGGGATAGAGATTTGAATCCAAATACCTCAACCGCTCCACTTGTTCTCTTTGGTCCCTCCCCTATGGTCCCTCCCTGACACGCTCTACACCAACAAAGTCGTGGCAAAGTGAATGGACAGTCCCAACAGCCAATAAGAACAGAGAATCAGAGCCTCACTCTGATTGGTCAAAGTGTACAGCTCATGTTAATTTTGACCAATCAGAAATCACATACCTCAGCTTTAATAAACTTCTTATATATTTTTTGCAGACTTGCTGTGTTGCTTAAGCCTTCCTAACCTTACACATAGCATCACCACCGACATTAATCTGTATAATAATCATGATATCTGACAGTATCGGTATCGTAATATTTGTGTTTTTACTACGCCAGCTGTTGTTCCTGGGTGAGCGTATACCCATGACAAAGGCATTAAGAAAAACTATATAAAAAAAGCATTCTTTGCACTGATGGTCTCATTTGCTGTGACATGTAATTTATGATCATCAGAGTGAAAAATGAGACTGTTTCAGAAATATTTTAAAAGCTCCTCGTAGCTCCTTTAAAACGGAATAATCAAAGACAACTTCATACAGGAATTTGTTATGAATAAAATACACTACAAATATTTGTTTTGCTTTTTTGTAAATAGAATTGCAGTGTTGCTTAAAGGTGCAGTGTGTAATATGACATCATCAAGAAAGTTCTACAAAGTTCTAGAATGCAACACTCCCTGGGTAACCCCACCCCTTTAGAATAATAACAGAAGCTACAGTGGCCGTCAAGGACAAGAACAATTCTAAATTTTAAACATTGCACCTGATGACATTCCAACTATGACTTTTTCAAGATGGCGGCACAAGGCCTTGGTCCAAAATATGCAGAAATATGGACATATATGAGACCCTTTCTAAGGGAAAAAATAATAATAATAAAAAAAAATCAGCTATTATGCACTAAATTAAATGTACTTATGGATATTATAATTACTTTCTACAAAATCTGCTAGGAAATAAAACCCAAAATTCTACACACTGCAGCTTTAAGCCTGTATAACCTTACACATCATATCAACTTCTACATTTTTTTTTTACAGAAATCATGATATCGGCCAGTGTATAGATCAATATCCATCCCAGATATCTGAAACAGTTTTAACCTGTTATATTCAGCTCTGGAAAACATTAAGAGACCAGTCTGGATTTTCCTTCAATCTTCATCTCTACATTACTTAATGGAAATGCTCCTTAATGACAATATTTTTGTGGTGGGAATTTGGTAGAAATGTTGTCAGTAGTTTATGGAATAAAACCAAAATGTTCATTCTACTCAAACATATGTCTATAAAGAGTAAAACGAGAGACACTGAACATTTGGAGTGGTCTCTTCATTTTTTTCCAGAGCTGTATCGTTGATCGTGTATCCCAAAAAAATACACTTCCCAGTACAAATATCCCTTATTCTTCTTTCTTAAAGTCCTCTTCCAGTTTAATCTTCTCCGCGTTGTTCGCTAGCACCGTGCCATCGTTGCTAACTTGCACTTTGTCGAAGAAGTTGAAATCGGCCACATAGCGCCCTCCGGAGGTTGAAAACAGAACCGGTTTGAACTCGTATCCCCACAGAATTTCCTGGGGCACATACGAGGTGCGACTTTGGCACGTAGCGGCTGTCGATTCCATGGTCGCGTTGAGCGTAACGAGCAACTCGAAATCTCTCGTTTGTAGGTTTTCGGCGGTAAGTCCGGATAACGGGCTACGCTCATCCAAAACGTGGTAGAAAGTTAGCGGTAGGATCAGGAAAGGGCACTCGCCGCTGGAATCCATGTAGAAATCCACAGAACTCTGGTGCACTTGGGTTTTCTCGCCCTCTTCCGTGACATTGGAGTGGAGTAGCTTCCCCGTGAGCTGACATTGAATCAAGAGACTTTTCCGCATGTTCGCGACCCTCAGCATCAGACACCTTTTCCCTTGGTGGCGACATATCACCGCCGTTTGGCTAAACTTGATGGTCTCCGCGCGTTTTTTAGGCCGGGCTAATTTGGCTAAGAAAGCCCCCGTTACGAAAATCTCCGCTAGGCCAGTGATGACCAACTGAGCGACCAGCGTGAATATAGCCAGCGGGCATTCTTCCGAGATGTAACGAAAGCCATATCCGATTGTAGTTTGCGATTCGAGCGAGAACAGGAAAGCGCCCGTGAGTGTTTTCACGTTGACCACGCAGTCGGTGTGGTTGGAATCCAAGCCCGCGTCGAAATCCCCATTACCCATTCCGATAAAGTAGAAAATCACGCCGAATATGAACCAAGTCATGACGAAAGTGGACGCGAACAGAGTGAGTTTGTAGCGCCATTTCATGTCAACCACGGTGGTCCATATGTCGTGCAGGTAGAGTTTCACCATGCCTTCAACGTTGTCGATTCGCACGTTGTTGTGTCCGTCTTTGGACACTATCCGGCGCTGGACGGGAGTCTTTTTGGAGCCCATGATGGAGCTCTGAGGGCAGTCACAGCTGGTGCACGATGGAAAGGCTGGAAAATAAAGAAATATATATATATGGGGTTAATAGTTCATTTGGAGCTAGTAATGCTGCTGCACACACACACACACACACACACACACACACACACACACACACACACACACACACACACACACACACACACACACACATCTCAACCTATAGATATTTGAGGGCATTGCATTTTACAATTTGGGCTATTGATTGATTATTTTTGTTTATTGGGGCAGTTGCAACCCCCCCCCCCCACACACACACACACACACACACCCCCCCACACACACACACACACACACACACACACACACACACACACACAAATCACGCCCTTGTAAATCACACCACAATTGCAGCCTTGAAAGTAGAAAAAAAAACCTAATTCCCTGTGGAGGTAAGAATGACCACAATACATGAACCAGAATGGAGAAGTATTATGTTACAAGTAAAGCTCTTGTATAGCTGTTTAAAATGCTTGTATACAGTACAGGCTGAGGAAAGCATTGTCTGCCGTAATGTTGTCCCCTTTCAAGGACAAATCTAGATCAACTTTTAAAGGACCATACCAATGTTTTTTGCATGCTTTTAAGTGCATAGCATATAGTACTGAACTTATGGACAGTTTTGTGGCACAGCACAGGTATGTCACTTGGATATTTTTTACATCTGACATACATCAACTAATCAACTAAACTTTCTATCATTCTCAGCACTATTCTGAAGGTTATTACAGAAGGATTTGTTCATTTTATTGTTAATTGTTAATTGATTTATGAGACATTTTGTTCTTAAAAACAAAACGTTTTTTCTTAAACTGCCAAATGTATCCTTAAATAATCTAGATGTAAGATAAAGCCACAGTTAAAATCTTTATTTCGTTTTGACATCATATTAGTCCAAAGTTTTTACAGAACAGATTGTGGATATGGATACAGCTTTCTAGCATTTAATATATCCAAGAAATACTATGTACAGGTCTTAAAAATACATTTTCAGCAGGTTTTTAAGAAGAGAATGTCTCATAATTCAGACAATTAACAATAAAATGAACAAATCCTCCTGTAATAACCTTCAGAATAGTGCTAAAAAATTATAGAAAGTTGAGTTGATTAGTTGATGTATGTCACATATAAAAATATCCAAGTTACATACCTGCGCCTCCAAAATGTCCATAAATTCAATGCTATATGCTATACACTTAGATTCTAATAA
>CM049407.1:2890000-2892500 GCA_026929865.2 Hyperoplus lanceolatus
TAAAACAAAGAAGAAGACGAGGCGGAACGATAGAGCCAATGCTGTATCCACTGACTCGGCACTCGGACATTTATATAGGAAACACACCCGGAATTGAGTGCATCACTGTTATGAACCCCCCGCTTTACAAACACAACCATAGATAGTGGTCACAACACAACACAAGACAAGATGAAGGAAGAAGCGTTTGACATGTCCCGGTGTATCCCGGTGGAGCTTGGCCGTTTGCTGCAGTCTGACGTCAATGAAGACCCTTTCTACCGGGACGACGGTTTGTGTGTTGTCGGTGTTTTCGGTAAAAGCTCCGCGCAGCCTTCACCGCTAAAGGAATCCATCATAAACTCTCTCTCGGACAAACACGTCTTCACGCTGTTTGGCGCGCCGGAGGAAGACGTCCACATCCAGGCGGTGTATCAACAGGAGAGCCGCGTGCTCTACCTGCTGCTGTCCACCGTAGCGGACAGTCGCGAGACGCTGGTTCGCGCGGCGGCTTCACTGAACGCGTCAGAGGCGTCGACGGGCCATTCTGACGCGCATGAACTGTGGAGTGGACTGGACCGCGCGCACTGTCTGCACGTGCTCTACCTGTTCTCCGTGTGTCACGTGCTGCTGCTCGTGAGCCCCAACCAGAGCTTTGACGTGACGTATGACCGTTTGTTCCGCGCGTTGGATGCGTTGCGGCAAAAGGTACGTCTACGGTGCTGCCCACCATCTCTACCATTGTCTTTTTTTTTGTTTTTTTTAACCTTTATTTCTACAGGTAAATCCCATTGAGACAGAAGACTCTTTTTAAGGGAGACCTGTTCTCCTTTCCCACGTTACCATTCACACACACATTCATACACCGATAGCAGGCTAACTATCGACATTCACACGAGGCAAGGTGGGTGAAGTGTCTTGCCCAAGGAAACAGCAACAATGACACAGGTGGCAGTGCGGGGATCGAACCTCCAACCCTTTGATCATCAGCCGACCCGATCCTTGAGCAAGACACTTAACCCCCAAACTGCTCCAGGGGCGCTGTACTATGGCTGACCCTGCGCTCTGACCCCCTCTGGAGTGTGTCTGTCTCTCTGTCTGTCTGTCTGTACTATGGCTGACCCTGCGCTCTGACCCCCTCTGGAGTGTGTCTGTCTGTCTGTCTGTCTGTCTGTCTGTACTATGGCTGACCCTGCGCTCTGACCCCCTCTGGAGTCTGTCTGTCTGTCTGTCTGTCTGTCTGTCTGTCTGTCTGTCTGTACTATGGCTGACCCTGCGCTCTGACCCCCTCTGGAGTGTGGGGACTTGAGAGGGGAGATGAGGAAAGATGAATTTCAGTGTAACCCATTGACTAATAAAGTAACTTAACTTAAGGTAATATTATAGCCCATTAGTTATTTTTTATTCAAGTATTAGACATTTCAAAGAGCTTTTTTTTAAATTAATTTGATCTTTTCTCTTTATTTATTTATTTTTGTTTAAAGTCTGTTGTGTTTAAACGCAGTCTCCTTCCTGTTTTTAAAGAATGTCTTACTTGTCAAAAATGTTATTGCTTTGTGAAGCCGCCGCGTGTGCGTGCGTGCGTGCGTGCGTGTGTGTGTGGCTGGGATTGTTTTTGCATGTGTGGATATCTCTGGGTCCCTCGTGTCTGGGGGTGTGGGGTGCACTTATCACTTACATTTGCTTGTATAAAAAGTGCTAGGCCTATATAAATATTGACTGACTGATTGAAGGCTCTGCCGCTGATCCGCGCGGCCATCAAAGACTGCCCGGTGTCTAAGGAATGGAAGCTCAACTGTCGGCCGTGTCCGCCAAGGCTGCTGTTTGTGTTCCACATGAATGGATCACTCAAGGTATGAAACATTGGTTATATCTATCTATCTATCTATCTATCTGTCTGTCTGTCTGTCTGTCTGTCTGTCTGTCTGTCTGTCTGTCTGTCTGTCTGTCTGTCTGTCTATCTATCTATCTATCTGTCTGTCTGTCTGTCTGTCTATCTGTCTGTCTATCTGTCTATCTGTCTGTCTATCTATCTGTCTGTCTGTCTGTCTGTCTGTCTATCTATCTATCTATCTATCTATCTATCTATCTATCTGTCTGTCTGTCTGTCTCTGTCTGTCTGTCTGTCTGTCTATCTATGAAACATTGGTTATATCTATCTATCTATCTATCTATCTATCTATCTATCTATCTATCTATCTGTCTGTCTGTCTGTCTGTCTGTCTGTCTGTCTGTCTGTCTGTCTGTCTGTCTGTCTGTCTGTCTGTGAAAAGTTACACACTATACTTTACCCATACGGAACTGGTGTTCTATCATTATAAAATCGCTATTATAATACAATGAAGGAGGTTTTTCTTCCCTCAGTCTTTCCTCTGTCTTCCCTTGGCCCCAGCTGTCCGGTTAATCCTAACCCTACATTTTTACCATGTGTGATGTCACGCATGGTAAAATGTAGGGTTAGACAGTGAGACCCTAAAACACTCTTTCTGCCTTTTCTCAGGCTAGGATGAACTGATTTCTA
>CM049407.1:2900000-2902500 GCA_026929865.2 Hyperoplus lanceolatus
TGGATGCCCAAAGGGTTAGAGCTGTTAATACCTTAGCACTTAAAGGTGGAGTCAGTGATTCTGGAGAAAGCTTGTTGTCAAAATCACTTTTTTTTTTTTCAAATCAATTAATATCTCCTCAAAATCTGCTTCCTGTTCGTGCCGTACTGTGAATGCACAGAAAGAAGCTGTTGTGTATACACAGCTGTAAACACAGGGGGCCGACCGTAGCATGTAAAGATGCCTGTCTAGGCTGTGTATTAACTCAAAATTGTTATGACTTAATGTCAAAATTAACCAGTGCTTGAAAATAATTAAGTTTTTGCCTGCTGTGTCTTTATTTTAATTGCTAATTATTAATTATATATCTTCAGGTCTGGTGCCAAAGTTCTCCAGTTGGTCGTTGGTTAAACTGGGCCCGGCCAAGTCCTACAACTGCCACACGGGCCTGGAGCAGCCGGGCTTCCTACCCGGGTCCTCCTTCCTACTACCCTGGGACCTCGTCATCCACTCCCGATCCGAAGGTACTTGGATAAATGTGCTGTGAGCGGAATGGTTCTTTTAGTTAACTTCCTGTCAGTTACTGCAGTTAGCAGTCCCCTCCCTCGTCCCTACGTCACCACATTAATGCACTGCGGTCTTCAAGCAGCGAGTTATCTAGCATCATCTCAGATCCATAAGTGTGATAAAACATGATAAAAACCATCAAAACAGACATTGGGAAGGATTTTCACCTGCGCCGCCATTGTAGGCGCATAAACATTCACCCATCTGTCGCTCTGCACGTGCACCGGCAGTGAGACGGGTGCCGGTTTGTAGCGTTCTCTCTTCTGATTGGTTATCAGTAGTGGGATCCCCGAAAAGTTTATTTGCCGATTACATGCAGAGCAGCTGACTGAGAGATCGGCTTTATGAAACGCGCACATTATGTAAGTGATCACTGTATGAATGAAGAGCGATTTAACACTTATATTAACATAAATACATCACTTACTTCACCTTAAAATCCTTATAGTCTCCAATTTGGATTTTTCTTCAATCTTCATCTCTACAAAACTTATTGAAAATGCTCTAAATGACAACATTTTTATTTAGAGTTTTGTAGAAATGTATTCAGTAGTTTATATTATAAAATCTAAATGTTCATCTTACTGGTCTCTTCATTTTTTCCAGAGCTGTATATATACAATAGTTTTTATTGAAGAAACTGACTCAGGGAGATTTGCACAAGAATCCCAATGCACCTTGACTGTCTTGTCCCTGTGCAAATGGCAATACATCAGGTCGGCAATCAGGCCACGCCCCCTTTGGGGGGAAAACAAACCGATCGTGCCGTTGACTATAATGCAAAATTGCGTTTTCCAAAACAGCACAAAAAGAAAACGATCAGAGGTAAATAAGTTAAAATTTGACCGACCGACACAATGTCAAAATCCTTCACAACACCTCTGCTGCTGGATAACGTTAAAGACACTTAGAAATGATTCATTTGGTCAATCTAAAACCATGTGTGTTTAGTCTCTCAGCATCAAGCTGGCGCAATGATTCGACCCATTGGCCAGAGATATCATGCCCTGATATATATCTTCACCTCACTGAGTCTCTATGGAAGCTGTGAACACGTGAAATAAATGTTATTTTAAGTTTTGTTGTCTGTACTAATGCTAACTATGTTAACATTATAACGCTATGCCTTGACTAGACTGTACCAACGGTCCTAACGGCTCTTTACATGGCAAACTCCCACTGAAATGCAGAGCACGGGGGAAGCCGGGAGCTTCCTGCTGTCATACAGACCTTATTTAGGGGAATTTTTGGGGGCATGGCGAAGGAATAAAACCGGGATGTTTGTTTTTTACTTAGTAGACCACACAACAGCTCAGGACATTGCAGATTTGAGCTATAACGGCTTATTTTGAATGATCGCACTGTCTATGAGAGCTCCGTCTAGATGACGTATTGCCGACCTGATGTATAAACATATTCTATTCTATTCTATTCTATTCTATTCTATTCTATTCTATTCTATTCTATTCGCAGAGGACCCTGCCACCGCCCTCACTGACTCTCTGGAAGGGGGAACCAGCTCTTGGCCTGCCCCGAACAAATCTCTAGCCAGCAAACGAGGCAGTACGGGCGGGCTGGGTCGCGGCCGGCGTAGGGATGATATGGCTCGAGTGTTCGTGGGCTTTGAGTACGAAGACAGCCGAGGGAGACGCTTCATTAGCTGCGGGCCGGATAAGATAGTCAAGGTAAATATATTACATCATATTTAGTTTTTTGTTTTTAATCACAACACAAAACACACAAACACCTGAACCAACACTACACACACACACACACACACACACACACACACACACACACACACACACACACACACACACACACACAAAAAAAAGACAAATATACTACTTGTCTGTTTCAGTGTTCTTACTTGCATATTTAATTTTTTACTTGACTAGTCCAATCTTTTTCTTAAACGTTTTATTTATTTCTTGTTCTATCCTTTTTCCACTTT
>CM049407.1:2907500-2910000 GCA_026929865.2 Hyperoplus lanceolatus
AAAATAGAAGTCCCAATGACGTACATAAATGCCAATTTTTTTTTCTGGTTTTTAAGATAATGGTAGATTTTAGGTTAATATTAGGGTTATAGGCATAGTAGTGGGTTATGGGTAGATAGAAATTATCCAGGAAATGGATGTGTATAATGTCCTCGGAAGTGAGAACACGACAGATGAGATAACACATATCGTTGGGTGTGTCAGGCGCTAAATTCACACACATACACAAATGTGAGATTTTTTTTTTTAAAACATAATAACCGAAAAAATTAAGCCATTATATTGTATTTTTCTTTCAATTTCTTAATATTTTTTCTACGCTATCCAAATGTGCCATAACGTGCCTGTAAACTAATAATATGCGCGTTCATGATGCAGGGGGAAAAAGGGGCTGTGTGTGTGTGTGTGTGTGTGTGTGTGTGTGTGTGTGTGCGCACGGACCATATACAGAGAGAAAAAGGTGAACCCCTGGATTTGCGTAAGAGTGATACGTCATCGTGGTGTGGGCGGAAACGGTTCGCCATCACTCACTGCTCCTTTCCGTTCTATAACTATAAATAGAATCTTTCACTGGTCGGTCACGTTTATTAGCCGGTTGACGAAAAATCCTCTACACACACACACACACACACACACACACACACACACACACACACACACACACACACACACACACACACACACACACACACACACACAGAGAGAGCGAGAGAGAAAGAAACGCAAATGCATCATACACACGATCAAACACACATATACATACATAAGCATCATACACACACACACACACACACACACACACACACACACTGATACAAACACATACACGTACAGAGAAAGAGAGAGACACACACGCATGAACACACACACACACACACTGATACAAACACATACAGAGACAGAGAGAGAGAGAGACACACACACACGCATCATACACTGCGACTGCTTTTCACGTGAATGCATGTCTTTGAATAGGAGGCTGCAAAGAGTAAAGAGATTTTTGAAGAGGATAGACTAGGATGCTTTTACTCAAATTATATTACATCGTTTTAATTTGACAGCCACTTGATTACATTCTGCACAATCTAGAGTTTAATAATAGATATATGTAATTATTTTTTGGCATTTTCAAGCTTTATTAGACAGTACAGAGTTGAAATGGGGAGAGAGAGAGAGAGAGAGAGAGAGAGAGAGAGAGGGGGGGGATGACCTGCAGTAAAGGTCCAAAGGTCGGATTTGAACCTGTGACCACTGCAACGAAGGCCGGAGCCGATACGGTACGCGCTCTATCCACTACGCCACCAGAGCGCCCTTGTTTAATAACATTAATATCAATTTGATTTACAAATGTGTTTAAAGGTGTAGTCAGTGATTCTGGAGAACGCTTGTTTGTCAAAATCACTTTTCTGTCAAAATCAGTGAATATCTCCTCTTAGAAATATCTACCTGTCTGTATGGTGTTCATAGACTCTTTTACAGCAAACCACAACATTTTCTCAGTAACATGTACATTCAGTGTACTCTATCTCTCCCTCTCTCTCTCCCCCCCTCTCTCTCTCTCCCTCTCTCTCCCTCTCCCTATCTCTCTCTCTCTCTCCCCCTCTCTCTCTCTCTCTTTCTCTCTCTCTCTCTCTCTCTCTCTCTCTCTCTCTCTCTCTCTCTCTCTCTCTCTCTCTCTTCCATAACATGTCTTCTTTCATACTAGTATAAATCAAAGGTCCAACATGTACATTCAGGTGTTTATTTGACTAAACCTTGTCTGTTTGCGTCTGTATATTTCTCCTATACAACCATCTCTAACCACAACATCTTTAAATTCATCAACTGAAAACCTTTCATCTGTGCACTAAAGCCTCCACACACACACACACACACACACACACACACACACACACACACACACACACACACACACACACACACACACACACACACACACACACATCATGACGTTATCAAAATCTCTAAAAACATTATATAGTCTCATCAAATTAAAATAGTCATATGGAAGATATACATGCATTGCTGACTGGTGCTATTTGGCATTTCATTTACTCAGACGTTCTTCGTACCTGGGGACTATTTAATGATTTTTTGGGTCCAATGATTAACCTTTAGGGGATCGCGTTATTGTAGATCATGCCTTGGGACACAGAAATAGACTCCTAATTTATACCGTTAGTACTGACATTATATGAAGGTCTAAAGGTTAAAATAAAGCTCTGCGCGCTCCGGTGGCGTAGTGGATAGAGCGTGTACCGTATCGGCTCCGGCCTTTGTTGCAGTGGTCGTGGGTTCAAATCTGACCCTTGGACCTTTACTGCAGGTCATCCCCCCTCTCTCTCTCTCTCTCTCTCTCCCCCATTTCAACTCTGTACAATCCAATGAAAAATAAAAAAATAAAGCTCTGAAAAAAAATTAAGAGACCAGTCTGGATTATTCTTCAATCTTCATCTCTACATTACTTATTGAAAATGCTCTTTAATGACAATATTTTTGG
>CM049407.1:2922500-2927500 GCA_026929865.2 Hyperoplus lanceolatus
TGCTGAGAATGATTATGGAAAGTTTAGTTGATGTAAGTGCTTTAGAAGTTGTAGATTTTTGGTTCAGAGGATGTAAAAAATGTTTTAGATAATGTCCGTTAAAGATGGTTGTATAGGAGAAATATACAGACGCAAACAGACAAGGTTTAGTCAAATAAACACCTGAATGTACATGTTGGACCTTTGATTTATACTAGTATGAAAGAAGACATGCTATGGAAGAGAGAGAGAGAGAGAGAGAGAGAGAGAGAGAGAGAGAGAGAGAGAGAGAGAGAGAGAGAGAGAGAGAGAGAGGGAGAGAGAGAGAGAGAGAGAGAGAGGGAGAGGGAGAGAGAGAGGGAGAGAGAGAGAGAGAGAGAGAGGGGGGAGAGAGAGAGGGAGAGATAGAGTACACTGAATGTACATGTTGGACCTTTGATTTATACTAGTATGAAAGAAGACATGCTATGGAAGAGAGAGAGAGAGAGAGAGAGAGAGAGAGAGAGAGAGAGAGAGAGAGAGAGAGAGAGAGAGAGAGAGAGAGAGAGAGAGAGAGAGAGAGGGGGAGACAGAGAGAGACAGAGAGAGAGAGAGAGAGAGAGAGAGAGATGGAGTATGAAAGAAGACATTATGATTAATACCAGTGCAGTGTCCATCTTAATTTGCAATACAAATCCATTGTCAGCTGTAAAATTGCATGCAATCTGGCAACACTATGTTCTATAATAATTAATGGAATATATATTAAATAGGGAGTGGATTTAAAGGTGCAGTGTGTAATATGACATCATCAAGAAAGTTCTACAAAGTTCTAGAATGCAACGCTCCCTGGGTAACCCCACCCCTTTAGAATAATAACAGAAGCTACAGTGGCCTTCAAGGACAAGAACAATTCTAAATTTTAAACAATGCTCCTGATGACATTCCAACTATGACACTTTCAAGATGGCGGCACTAGGCCTTGGTCCAAAATATGCAGAAATATGGACATATATGAGACCATTTCTAAGGGAAAAAATAATAATTCAGCTATTATGCACTAAATTAAATGTACTTATGGATATTATAATTATGTTCTACAAAATCTGCTAGGAAATAAAACCCAAAATTCTACACACTGCAGCTTTAAATAGGGATGAGAGTGGATTTAATATTGTGCTTTTTCTATAGTGATTTTAAATCCGCCTTTTGTCCGTTTGCCTCTAAATCCTTACTGTGTACGTCCAGGTTTTTTCTTAGCAGTAGAATCAACAACATTTCTTCTTCATTGAAACATTTCTTGGGCTCTTCTTGGGGTTTTTCTGAGCTCCTGCACCAGTGTCAGAGGGGGGGGACACCAGTTTATAAACGCTGCCTTACTGAGAAATACAGAGAGAGTTTTGTAGGGAGCTGATAATAGGCTTATTCAACTTGGTGTCAACTCGTTTGGTGATGGCTTGAATGTAACCGACATTATTTTTTTGGCATTTTCAAGCTTTATTAGATAGTACATAGTTGAAATGGGGAGACAGAGACAGAGAGAGAGGGGGGGGATGACCTGCAGTAAAGGTCCACCGGTCGGATTAGAACCCGCGACCACTGCAACGAAGGCCGGAGCCAATATGGTACGCACTATCCACTACGCCACTGGAGCGCCCGGATCGACATTCATTTATATGGAAAAAGTTACGCACTTTAGCTTTAAAAAGGTTATTTCATTTGCAAAGAGAGAAATGTTGAAGACGATTATGTCAGTTGTGTCATACACTCTCTCTCTCTCACACACACACACACACACACACACACACACACACACACACACACACACACACACACACACACACACACACACACACACACACACACACACACACACACACACACACACACACTCAGTTCACAGCAGACAGATCAGACCATCCTCACACAGTCCCACATGCCCCACGTCTCCCAATAAAATGACCCAGATTTATCTTTCTCTTTTTTTTTGAGATGAACTAGTTTCTGCAAGACAATCGCTCTAGCTTCACTCCCAGTCATTGTGTGTGTCTGTCTATCTATCTATCTATCTATCTATCTATCTATCTATCTATCTATCTATCTATCTATCTATCTATCTATCTATCTATCTATCTATCTATCTATCTATCTATCTATCTATCTGTCTGTCTTTTTCTCTCTCTCTTTATTGAACTGTTGAAAATGTTTTGTAAAAACCTAAAAAAAATCCCTCTTTTACTCCCTCTCCCTCTCTCTCTTTTTCTCTCACTCTCTCTCACTCACTCACTCACTCGCTCACTCACTCACACACTCACACACTCACTCACTCACTCAGTCACTCAGTCACTCAGTCACTCAGTCACTCACACACACACACACACACACACACACACACACACACACACTCTCTCTCTCTCTCTCTCTCTCTCTCTCTCTCTTCCATCTGTCACTCTTTAATCAGAGCAATATGATGAAGCAGGAGATTTTAGACATCCTCCGGGATTCTTTCGTTTACTGAAAATCCTCGAGCCCAGTCGACCTACGTTTGCTTTCATTTTCTCAACTTCTGAAGCACTTACATCAACTAAACTTTCCACAATCATTCTCAGCACTATTCTGAAGGTTATTACAGAAGGATTTGTTCATATGTTGTTCACTGTCTGATTTATGAGACATTTTGTTCTTAAAAACATGCTGAAAAATGCATTTTCCCAAGACCTATACATAGCATTTTTTATTTCTAAAGTACAAAAGATTTTAACCCTGGCTTTATGCAACATCTAGATGTTTTTGTTCAAAATTGACCAGTACGGGGGCGCCCTTAGCTCAGTTGGTAGGGCGTCCCCCCCCCATGGGCCCTTAGCTCAGTTGGTAGGGCGTCCCCCCCCCATGGGCCCTTAGCTCAGTTGGTAGGGCGCCCCCCCATGGGCCCTTAGCTCAGTTGGTAGGGCGCCCCCCCCATGGGCCCTTAGCTCAGTTGGTAGGGCGCCCCCCCCATGGGCCCTTAGCTCAGTTGGTAGGGCGTCCCCCCCCCCATGGGCCCTTAGCTCAGTTGGTAGGGCGCCCCCCCCCATGGGCCCTTAGCTCAGTTGGTAGGGCGCCCCCCCCTCCATGGGCCCTTAGCTCAGTTGGTAGGGCGCCCCCCCCATGGGCCCTTAGCCGTTGGGCCGCGGCCAGCAGCGGACCCGGGTTCGATTCCAGCCCGCGGTCGGTCTCTGCATGTCACTCCCCTCTCTGCCCCATTTCAACTCTGTCTCTACACTATCAATAAAGCATAAAAATGCCAAAAAAAAATATCTGAAAAAAGAAAAAAATAACCAGTACTTATAAAATAAAAAATAAATTAAAATAAGAAAATTAAAAAAATAAGAAAAAAGAAAAAGAAAAGTTTAATAAATTAACAAGTTATAAAAAGTTAACAAAGAAAACAAACAAAAACTATTTGATTGATTTTTAACATGTGTTTTTAGAGCATTGTATAAACAGTCCAGTCATCCCTAAAAATAATACAAATCTAAATAATAGAATAAAAAAATAAAAAATAAATAATAATTAAAGAAAAAATAAAATTTAAATAAATAAAAAATTTAAACAAACTTACAAAGAATTTAAAAAAAATATATATTAGGTTTTTTTAAAGATATTTTTTTGGGCATTTTTAGGCTTTATTGATAGTGTAGAGACAGAGGTGAAATGGGGCAGAGAGGGGAGTGACATGCAGAGAACGACCGCGGGCTGGAATCGAACCCGGGTCCGCTGCTGGCCGAGGCCCATGGTGGGGGGGGACACCTTACCAACTGAGCTAAGGGCAACCCTAAAACAAAAATTTGAGTGATTTTTTACTTGTGTTTATTAGTGCATTGTCTAAAAAATAATAAAAATCAAAATAATAGAATAAAAATAAGAAATAGATAATAATTTAAGAAAAAAGAAAAAGAACATTTTTATAAATTAAAAAGTGAAACATGCTTCCAAAGAATTTAAAATAAAAAATATATATTAGTTATTTTTTACATGTGTTTTTTAGTGCATTTAGTGCATTGGCTAAACAGCCAAGTCATCCCTATACAGTAACTTCCTGGTTGGGGACATCCCCGGCCTTTAGAAATGAGTAGCAGCAGTAAATCCTTTAATCAGAGTCTGGCTGGGATTAACACAGAGCCGCTGCCCTTACACACACACACACACACACACACATTGACAGACAGACACACACACTCTCTCCACACACACACACACACAGATAGATAGATAGACAGATACACACACACACACACACCACTGACACACACACACACACACACACACAGACAGACAGACGCATAGACACCCACACACCCACACACCCACACACACAATCAAACTCATGCACACACACACACACACAAACACACACACACAAATACACACACATAGACAGACAGAAGCATAGACACACACACACCCACACACACACACAATCAAACTCACGCACACACACACACACACACACACACACACACACACACACACACACACACACACACACACACACACACACACACACATTGACACACACACACACACACATTGACACACACACACATTGACACACACACACACACACACACACCACTGGTTAGTGTAACTGTTGAGCTGGCACAATTTATCCAACGTGTTATCCAACTACTTTAGGACAAGCAGAGAAACAATCATGTAACTATCTTAAAGGGTCACTGTTGCTTCAATGTTGGTTCACAAAATGTTAATATCAGTGTTAATTTTAGATTTTTTTTTACTGAGTATGATCCTTTAGAGAAATATATCTCTCTTTCTCTCTCTCTCTCTCTGTCTCTCTCTTTCTCTCTCTCTCTGTCTCTCTCTTTCTCTCTCTCTCTGTCTCTCTCTCTCTCTGTCTCTCTCTCCCTCTCCTGATCCTTTAGAGAAATATGTTAATTTGTTTTTATAGGGTTAATAAAAACTTACTTTGTAAATATTACTGTGATGTCACAGTAAAAGACATCACAGTAATATTTACAACGTAAGTTTTTTTTAACCCTATA
>CM049407.1:2937500-2945000 GCA_026929865.2 Hyperoplus lanceolatus
GTGCGATATTTCCTCAGCGAGTCACATATGGTTTGATGCTGCTTCACTGCACTCGACTGTTAAAGTATTCTCAAGGTGATGCCCTGTGATGTAACGTTTCAGGGTGGCTGTGGTGAAGTGGTTGACTCTTAAAGGCCTACTTCACTGGTTTGAATATGAAGGTGTATTGAATTCTGAGACCCTATGTAGTATAAATGTGCGAAAAAAATTAAAATCGGTTCATCCTAGCCTGAGAAAAGGCAGAAAGAGTGTTTTTTTAACCCTATATTTCTCTTTCTCGTGACATCACAGAAAGAGAAATATAGGGTTAAAAAAACGTACTTTGTAAATATTATTGTGATGTCACAGTTAAAGACATCACAGTAATATTTACAAAGTAAGTTTTTTTTTAACTATTTATCTTTCTGTGATGTCACGAGAAAGAGAAATATAGGGTTAAAAAAAACACTCTTTCTGCCTTTTCTCAGGCTAGGATGAACCGATTTTGCACATTTATACTACATAGGATCTCAGAATTCAATACACCTTCATATTCAAACCGGTGAAGTAGGCCTTTAAGTACAGGGTCGGTGGTTCGATCCCCCGTCTCCCCGCCACTTGTCCAAGTGTCCCTGAACCCTAAACTGCTCCTGATAGTTAGCCTGCTATCGGTGTGTGAATGTGTGTGTCAGAGAAGTGAACATTTTCTAAGGTATATTCTCATAACTGAATCAACAAACTTTCCTCACAGTAAAATGTGATCCCTGGAACACTGTTTGAAGTTAGAAAGCTTCCTGAAAAGTTACTGTTTCACTGTTGTTGTTTACAGCAGCAGGGCCCACAGTTTGGTTTACAAACATTTTTCTTTTTAAAGATATTTTTTGGGCATTTTTATGCTTTATTGATAGTGCAGAGAGACAGAGGTGAAATGGGGCAGAAACATGCAGAGAACGACCGCGGGTGGGAATGGAACCCGGGTCTGCTGCTGGGCCCGGCGCGGGAGGGGGACGCCTTCCCAACTGAGCTAAAGGCGCCCCCCTGGTTTACAAACATATTCTAGTCTTAACGTTTGGTTCCAGGTTCCTCAAAATAATTTTATTGGTGATGATAGAATCATTCAATACTAAGAATTACAATATATTATAAAATATGTTTAGTAAACTAACTGCAGGCTCTGTGAATGTAAACAAATCCCCCTCCTCTGAAACTACACAGTGACCCTTTAAAAAGTGAAGTTTAGTATTTTGATGTCAAGGTGGAAAGGGTGATGGGAGGAAATAGGACAGTGTGTAGGCCACTCAAAGAGAGGACAATGACAAAGGCAGGATAGACGAATACACCTTTAGTAGGTCATTTAAACACACGCACACACACACACACACACACACACACACATACAGAGAAACAGGAACACAGACACACACACACACACACACACAAACAGGAACACAGCCACACACACATAAGAAGATACACCCGCAACACACACACACACACACACACACACACACACACACACACACACACACACACACACACACACACACACATAAGAAGACACGCGCGCAACACAGGCACAAATGCACACACAGACACACACACACGCACAAAAACAGGACAAACACACAAGCACACACAGAGACACAGATGCAGAAGACACACAGGCACACACACACACACATGCACACACACACACACACACACACACACACACACACACACACACACACACACACACACACACACACACACACACACACACACACACACACACACACACACATAAGCCTTTGATGCCACTTCCCGGGATTGCCTCTGCCCCACTTATATCGACATCAATCTTTCAATGAGTTTCTTTCTTCAAAGTGAAACAGTTCCCTGAAGGTTTGACGGCCTTTTGGGAACATCTATTTTCCCTGCGGATAGGGTCTCCTTCAAAATTCATTGTTTGACTAGGCAGAAAACCCTTTTTTTAGGTTAATTTAACCCATTAAAATCAGTCTATGCGGCGGTCCCGGTGGCGTAGTGGATAGAGCGTAACCATATTGGCTCCGGCCTTCGTTGCAGTGGTCGCAGGTTCAAATCTGACTGGTGGACCTTTGCTGCGGGTCGTGCCCCCCCTCTCTCTCTCTCTCTCTCTCTCTCCCCATTTCATCTCTGTACTGTCTAATAAAGCTTGAAAATGCCAAAAAATAATCTTTAAAAAAAAAAAAAAAATCCCTATGAATAGTTTTAATTTCATTGTCCAACTAGTAAAGTGGATTCCCGATGAGAAGATATAATTTTTTTTTTTTACAGGACACTAAACACACAACTGAAAAAGTGAACACACCAACAAAAGACAAAACTAAATAAAAAGAGAAGATAGCTCACGACAGGCTGTGATATGTGCTCATTAAATCACTGTTACAGATTGCTGTTTGAAGATTAAACTGTTAAAAGTATTGCGAAATGAAAGTCATAGACAAACTGCGATTGAAAATGTTTATTTAATTAAAAAAAACATGTGTTTATTGTATACAAAAAAAGTACTCTGAGCTCTTGTAAGTTTCCTCACCCTCTCAACTTAAATTCTCTAAAACTTCCTCCGCTTTGAAATGGATCTCCTCCGTTATACTTTCAGCTACAGACTCCATTCAAACTGTAAACAAGTCACAAGACACTCAGCTATAACATTCGTATTCAACTTTTTTTTAAATCTCCAACCGTTTTTGAAATATCACAATTTTTGTTTTATGCTTTTTTCTTTTTTTTTTTGCCCTTTTCTGAGTTTACAATGGGAGCGGATGGAGCGGAATGTTCGGAGCAACAGTGAGGACCCGACAGTCAGAGTTAAAGAATGGGTGGAAAAATAAACCAAAACATACTTTTCATCTCGCTCTCACTCGTACAAATTTAACACTACATGGATGATTTTGATATCAAAACGTAGGAAATATTGTGCTTTTCGCATACATGTGTCTACTGAACCAAACAGACCTATACATTATGATCTGGGAGCTTCCAAGCAAGAGGAAATCCAACCAACTGAAACACATACTCCAATATTTACTGAAACATGACATTTCTGGAGAAAGGCAGACAGTACTACACTTTTAACCTGCTGTAATTCTCACATTTTTCACACTACAGACACAATGTTCACACTGTGTCTTCATCAGATTCTTCTGGTTGTAACGCTATATTATTTTTTGTCAGTTAGACTCACGGTTTTGGAGTTATTAGAGGCAACAGTTCGAGTCGAAAAAAAAACATATTTTTCAACTCACTGGTAATATCTTCAGCTCTTCCACAGTGCTAAAGAATGGGAACATCCTCTCAGCGAAAGTGTGTGTGAAGGTGTGTATGTGTGTGTTAGTAGCAGGATCATAGAACATCAACTTCCCCCTGTTCAAATCCAAATTCACTCTAATTCTCTCGAGCTTCTTCGGCACTCGTAGAACAGTGTCTAAATCTGATGGTGACCGTGCTGAGTATTTACCTTGACAAAACCCGATTCGCCATAATCTCGACAATATGTCTCCTTTCCTATGGACAGACTCTGCCAACACACCCAGTGACCACCCGGTACTATCCCCAACCAGGACGTCCCAGCTGTGAGTCCCCGAGTTAACATTAAAGCCCTCTGAGCTCAGGACAGACCACTTGTACTCAAACCTCTCTGGATTATCAGGAAGCCGTTGTGCCTCTCCTAAATATCTCACACTGGTCAGATCTTCGGAGAGGATGAGTGTTGAACCGGCAGTGTTTGGGTCCAGAATCAATGGAGTGTAGGAGGCCATGTCCTTCATCTTGTCCCATAAGTTGAAGGCCAAGTTGCCCAGATGTTTGGCCTCGTCTATCAGAGCTCCTGAAGGAAGTTGTGTATAATCAAGCAGGGGGCGCTCTAAGACTCTTTCCACTGCAGCCTTGTAGTTGAGCAGGAATGAGGTGTCTTCAGCTCTCAGCTCCTTCTCAGTGGCTCTGATTGTGTCTGAAAGAGCTGCTATCTCTTTGCTCAGAGCCTCCATCTTCTCCTTCATCATCTGACTCTTCTGCTCCTCTTCCTCCCTCAGTGCAGCCATCCTGGTCTCCTCTTCCACAGCTAGAAATTTACGGAGCTTCTTAAACTGCTCCTTAATCTGCATCTCTGTGCATCGGGCCTGGGTTTTTATGTGTTGTGCCGTTTCGTCGAACTTCACTTTTCCTTGTTCGGAAAGCTGTAACTTCTCCTTTAAGAGCACCGCCATTTCCCCAAGTTCCTTCTTGTGCTGTCGTGCGGCTTCATCGATGGGTTTGAATCTGTGTCCACCATGTTTTTCCGAATCTCTGCAAATGACACAAACCGGCTCTCGATGGTCCAGACAGAAGAGTTTGAGTTTCTCAGAGTGGACACTGCAAAGATCCTCCGAAGTTTTCTGATCTTTCTCGGAAGTTCTCTGCAGTAAGAAGGCCTCACAAAGGTTCTTCAACACCAGGTTACAAGGCGGTTCTATCCTTGAAGATCTCCTCTTACACACTGGACACTCGTAGGTTGGTTTAGCTGTCCACCAGTTCTTCAGACAGTCTTTACAGAAGCTGTGGCTACACGACAGAACGACAGGATCTCTGAAGATGTCATGACAGACCGGACAGCTGAGATCCTCCTCTAACATGGAAGCCATTTTGGGTCTTGAGTGATTGTAGCTGGAAACACAGAAGACAGAGAATTATCATCTTTATTTAACTTTGGAGTATAGCGTGCAGGGATGAGTCAAATGAATACTTCTAAACATCAGTCATACAACTATACCCACCAAAGGATTTGATTATGGGATGAAGAGAAATAGATTTTTTTTTTTGGGGGGGGTCGCTTTTCACAGCAGGCCAGTCAATGTTTGGGCTATTTACATTGAATTCTATTCATTTTCTGTAGGGTTAGGGTTGGGGTAGGGTTGCTATCTCCCACAAGGAAAGTCTGACGCCCATGAAACTTACTCCACTTATTAACATCAGTAATACAACTATACCCACCAAAAGTGAGATATTTCAAGCCTTTATTTGTTATTATTTCCATTATTATGGCTTACAGCTTATGAAATTCTTATGAAACCAAATTCAAAATCTCAGAAAATTTTAATATTACATGAAATCAATAAAAAATTGATTTTTAATACAGAAATGTCGGCCCTCTATAAAGTATAATCATGCATATGTGCTCAGTACTTGGTTTGGGCGCCTTTTGCATGAATTCTTGCCTCAATTCCAATTAATTTTCCATGATATTCTAATAATATGAGTTTCACCTGTAGTGTAAAGTCTTACCTGGGACAAATTATTTTCCTTATACACTCAACAAAAATATAAACGCAACACTTTTGTTTTTGCTCCCATTTTCCATGAGATGGACTTAAAGATCTGAAATTCATTTCAGATACACAATTGTACCATTTCTCTCAAACATTGTTCACAAATCTGTCTAAATGTGTGATAGTGAGCACTTCTGCTTTGCTGAGATAATCAATCCCACCTCACAGGTGTGCCACATCAAGATGCTGATCTGACATCATGATTAGTGCACATGTGTGCCTTAGACTGTCCACAATAAAAGGCCACCCTGAAATGTGCAGTTTTGTCTCACAGCAAAATGCCACAGATGCCACAAGCATTGAGGGAGCGTGCAATTGGCATGCTGACAGCAGGAATGTCAACCAGATCTGTTGCTCGTGCATTGAATGTTCATTTCTCCACCATAAGCCGTCTCCAGCAACTTCGCACAGCCATTGAAGAGGACTGGACCAACATTCCACAGGCCACAATTGACAATCTGATAAACTCTATGCGAAGAAGATGTGTTGCACTGCATGAGGCAAATGGTGGTCACACCAGATACTGACTGGTTCTGAGTCCCCAGACCCCCAATAAAGCAAAAAATGCACATTTCAGAGTGGCCTTTTATTGTGGACAGTCTAAGGCACACCTGTGAGGTGGGATGGATTATCTCAGCAAAGCAGAAGTGCTCACTATCACACATTTAGACAGATTTGTGAACAATGTTTGAGAGAAATGGTAATATTGTGTATCTGGAATGAATTTTAGATCTTTAAGTCCATCTCATGAAAAATGGGAGCAAAAACAAAAGTGTTGCGTTTATATTTTTGTTGAGTGTATAACATAAACACATTTTTTAATAGTTTACAAATTGCTGCGTCCTGTTGTTTGTCAAACTTACCTTATTTAGTGTCAGTAACTGGTGTAAACTCTGTCAGAAGAATTTGTAAGTTTGGTCTTATGGTGAATTTTATCCTGTGATTTTCAGTCCGTGTGTGTCTGTAGTGAGTGACCGTCTGTGGTGAGTCAGTTGAGAGGTGGGGCTCCTTCTCTGCCGAATGCTCTGGGTGTGTTACAGTTACAGGTTCATACACGATACACACACACCACACCTCTAAGGCTTAACGGTGGACTAGGTACATAACATTAACCCCATACAACTGGATTGCTGAAGGAGTATGTCATTTTAAAAAGTTCAAAATAAAAACGTCACTGAAAATGCAGTTACAAGGATAAAAGTTCAGAGGATTCTCATTGAGAAGAAAAACACATCAGATGAACAAAAACATGTAAAAAAAAAAAATGAAGATTTCATTGTAAAAAAGCATCAGAATAATTTTTTTTTTTTTTAATAAAATTATTTTTATTTTCAGTTGCAATACTTGTTGCAGTGCCAACTTTTAAAGTGTTTCAATACAAGTGTTTCAATTAAAATATTTTCCTTTTTCCTTAATTTTTTTTGTTATTAATGCCAAATGTATTTTTCTTTATTATGTATGATTGGCTCCATATGACTTTACCTGGCTCATTTCTATTTTGTTGTCAATGCCAAATTTATTTTTCCACGGCAAAAGTTAATGTCACAGTTAATGTTGTCTGGCTACATACTGTATGACTTCAGCTAGCTCATAATAAATCTGCTGATATTATTTTTTTAATTATAATTATTTTTTTCAGTTTCAATACTTGTTGCCGTGCCAACTTTTAAAATGTTTTAATACAAGTGTTTCAATGAAAATATTTCCTTTTTCTGTAATTTCGTTGTTATCATTGCCAAATTTATTTTTCCTTGCCAAAAGTGAATTGTCTCCATATGACTTTAGCTTGCTCATAATAAAGCCCCTGACATTGCATTGTTGAGAGGAGCCTGGGACTCAAGAATTTCATTTTCAACAGACAGACGGACGGACGGACGGACGGACGGACGGACGGACGGACGGACAGACAGACAGACAGACAGACAGACAGACAGACTGACTGACTGACTGACTGACTGACTGACTGACTGACTGACAGACTGACAGACATAATTTATTTTTCACCGTTCTGGCTACACACTGTACGACTTCACCTAGCTCATAATAAATCCGCTCATTGTCTGATTTCTCTGTGCGTTACAGAAATCGACTCTGTGAATCTGGCGCGGCTGGTTTTCAACAGACTGTTTGACGTGTGCTGCATCTGGATGAAAGACCTTCCCTTCCGTCGCCGCCCTCAGCCGTACTACGAGAC
>CM049407.1:2950000-2957500 GCA_026929865.2 Hyperoplus lanceolatus
CAACTTTTGTTAAAGGCCAATGCAACAAAAGTGAGTCTTCAGCAACGTTTTAACCTGCTCAACTTTACTGGGTTAAAAATTGAAATGTGAAAGCTCTAGAACACGTGCCTTCCATATGTGTTTCTAAAGCTGTCTTCCTTTACACACATATTTACTAAATAAATACTAAATTGATTGATGTGCTATTATCACCATTAAGGACAGGTCTGGCTTGTGCTTTCAGTTGGGTCATAGTATTAGCTACTCTGTGCCAAATTAAAGGAATGTTTTTTGGAAATATGTTTGTTCGCTTTCTAACCAATAGTTTTAAGTGAAGATTAATACCACTCTCAATTCTGTAAGCTAATAACAAAGCTAAAGCTAAATGCTAATTAGCTTAGCATAGATATCGAAGAGCTGTATCTCGTCAAGAAGTGAGCAAGCATATTTCCCCAAAATTTCCTTTAAAATTCATTGAGATAACACCTAAAGTAAAATGGTTTATAACGTTTCGAAACAAAAAACATTGTATCATCCGCGTACAGAGTAATTCACCAATAGCCAGCTAAAATGGCCCTACAGCATCTTTATAATTAGATATTTTACCAGATTCTTCAATGGAGTGCCCCCTTCGCTTACAGTTAAGTTAGCAAGTCATAGGAATGTTCAAAACTCAATATTTATGCCACATTTCATAAGACTTCACTCGCCTAAAACACCTGGCTTAAAACACAAAAAGCCAGTTTTTTCTATGGGTATTCGTCGGTTTCATATATCTAAACCACCAAATATTGTAGGTAGTCACATTCTATAGAGTTCATACTTAACCATAATTAACAAACAACTATGTAATCATCAAATAATAATCGATTTATAAATGTATGATGATGATATAACAGCACCCGGCCGTACCCAGACAAATCTGTGAAAAGACTATTGCTTTAAATGTGTATCTTCTTTCACACACACACACACACACACACACACACACACACACACACACACACACACACACACACACACACACACACACACACACACACACACACATACATAAGCATTAATGTATAACAGGACTTGATGAGTATAAACTATACACACATTCACCCAAAGCGACTGTATATTAATTTGGTTCAAATTGACTGTTATCTGTTATAGCCCCCCCTCCCCCCACTTAGTTACTGTTGCTATGCCTGTTAAACTTTATTGATCTTGCACAAATACAGTTTACAATGATAATTGATAAATTGATTTACTATTGGAAATTAGAATTAGTATTTTTTTTTTATTTACTTGAACAAGTCATCGATTTCACACGGATGTTATGTGTAAAATGTCAACTGTTGCTAGGATATTCTATCCTAGCTAGCTAAAAATGATTTTAAAATTTGTCTTAATTATTTATGCCCCTTGCTGACTACCTTATGTACATGACAAAATGCTACAACACTAAGACTGAAGTTTAGAGATCCAGGTTAGCATAAAAGTTTGAATACTCAAGCAATGGAAGCTACGGCGCAGCACTGTTTTCGTCCTACGGGTAAACTAGCCCCAGTATTACACACAATACAAAAGGGACAACGTAAAAATTAAACAATATTTTGTCTACCGTAAAACATACTTAGATAACCAAGACCTCCATGAATTAGAGCAAATCTAATGCTAACGTTAATACCAACATTTAGCTAAGTTAGCTTCCAGCACAAACTCCAAATACTTCACACAAGAAAACCATTCTATCAAAAATATTCTTTCATTTCACCCTCCTCCTAATCATTCCGTGGACTGACTATTGAAACAGCATCAGGACTGAAAAGAAGTACCTCGTGTCCCCAAAAAAGAAAATGTCCTCTTGAGATTTCGGTGAATTGGGGTCAGCCATGATTGAGTGCTTTCTTTGGGAGAGATTCTACTTTTCCAGAACGAAAGGAATCGTATCTAGGTTTTTGGAGGAATGTGCTGTCGAGACACTGTCTACCTGTCTACGCAAGAAAAATCGAAAAGTCACTGGATGGATCCATTTGTGGAAATATATCACTGAGGTCAACCTTGTCTCAAGAAGCGTTTGTTGATTTTGATGAAGACGGGGTGAAGAAAACCAGAATACAATGGATATCACGGTCATTTCAAATATTTCACTTAGGCACCAATTGATTGCGTGTGTATATTATGAGTACTACTTATATTGTGTGAGTTGATAAAGTGCGAGTGCTGGAGGAGTGTGTACTGTACATAAAATTAATTAAATTAAATAATAATTAAATAATTCTGTCTTGTAAATTTTATAGTTTTAAATTAAATAAATCCATGTTCCACAAAGGGCGCGAAATGTTTGGGTCAGATATTGAACTTTGAATCGTAGGATGATGTTGTTGGATTGTCCCAAAAATCTCCAATCACTAGAGTGAAGTGGAGATTGGGGGGGTTGGGGATTTGAAGTTATTGAACTGCCACCTGAGATGCTTAAAGACCTACTTTACTGCTGGGAATCTGAAGGTGTATTGAACTCTGAGATCCTATGTAGTATAAATGTGCAACAATTTTGGAAATCGGTTCATCCTAGCCTGAGAAAAGGCAGAAAGAGTGATTTCTGGTCTCACTGTCTAACCTTACATTTTACCATGTGTGACATCACACATGGTAAAATGTAGGGTTAGGATTAACAGGACAACTGGGCCAAGGGAAGACTGAGGAAAGACTAAGGGAAGAAAAACCTCATTCATTATATTATAATAGCGATTTTATAATGATAAAACGCTGGTTCCTTATGGGTGAAGTATTCCTTTACGTCAATAAACCCCTGTCTGTCTCTGCCTTCAAGAGCTGCTAAGTATATCAATATATTTAAAGGTGCAGTGTGTAATATGACATCATCAAGAAAGTTCTACGTAGTTCTAGAATGCAACGCTCCCTGGGTAACCCCAACCCTTTAGAATAATAATAGAAGCTACAGTGGCCTTCAAGGACAAGAACAATTCTAAATTTTAAACAATGCACCTGATGACATTCCAACTATGACACTTTCAAGATGGCGGCACTAGGCCTTGGTCCAAAATATGCAGAAATATGGACATATATGAGACCCTTTCTAAGGGAAAAAATAATAATTAAAAAAAAAAATCAGCTATTATGCACTAAAGTAAATGTACTTATGGATATTATAATTACTTTCCACAAAATCTGCTAGGAAATAAAACCCACAATTCTACACACTGCAGGTTTAAAGAAGGTTTTGAAACAGTCTGGCTTTCACTGGATCTTTGGGGAAAACAAAACATAAAGATGTTTAACTAGTTGTTTAAAATATTGAATATCTGAAGCTTGGATATACATGTTCTTTTCAGTTCCAGCCTTAAAACAAAAACATTTTGCCAATCAAATCATATCATTTATTTTATTTTTATTTTGGTTTTCATTCCAATTTTTTTTGTTGTTGCAAGTTTTAGGTGATTGGGAAAGTGATGATGAACACATGAGGTGTCGTGGTGTTTTTGGCCTCACTTAGAGCCACAGCCACACATTCACCAAACCCTTGTGAATTAGTTATTTAGTGTTTACTCATCATATTATTCACACCACAGGTTCTCACTGTATGAGCAATAAAAATGTTAATATTTTCCTTGTGGTAAATCTTTTTACCTAAGGCTTAAGCTTGAAGCTATAGTGCGTAACTTCTGTCGCCCCCCATGAGGAATTCTGAGTAATTAACAACAACACGGTCGGTGCATCGCCATCTACATGAGGTAAAGCCTTCAGTGATGGCACATGGATTTTATACCTTCTGCTGTACGTCCAGGTTTTTTCTTAGCAGTAGAATCATCAACTGAAACATTTCTTGGGCTCTTCTTGGGAT
Source organism: Hyperoplus lanceolatus (assembly GCA_026929865.2). Taxonomy (NCBI): domain Eukaryota; kingdom Metazoa; phylum Chordata; class Actinopteri; order Uranoscopiformes; family Ammodytidae; genus Hyperoplus; species Hyperoplus lanceolatus. The sequence goes on from CM049407.1 coordinate 2,953,833, forward strand.
TTTTCTGAGCTCCTGCACCAGTGTCGGGGGCATTGACTTGACACCAGTTTGTAAACGCTGCCATACTGAGAAATACAGAGAGTTTTGTGTGGAGCTGATAGGCTTAATCAACTTTGTGTCAACTAATTTGGCGATTGCTTTGATGCACCCAACATTCATTTTATATGAAAAAAGTTACGCACTATAACTTTAAATACACAAAAAAAAACATTTCCTCCACCAAGCTATTTTTGCACTCGCAAATGTTCAGCATTGCTCTGCCATGATTATCACTGTCTGTCACTATGGTAACACTATAGGGCCCTCCATTAAACTGCACTGTGTCTTACGTACACTAAAAAAAATAATGCTTTTTTTCTTTCTCTTCTCTGTAAGCAATAATGCCGTTGCATTAAAATGTCTCTCCGAGGGTTTGTCTTCTGCTATAAAGTATTCGAGATAATAGTTCTGCAAGCCATATACTGTACTTGAAAGGGTACTGAAGTGAATTTTCCATACATTTTTCCCATAGAGAACTGGATTGTGAGGCATACTTTGATGTATTGGGGTAAGGTGTACTTAAAGTGAGACCCGGTGAAGGTTATTACAGAAGGATTTGTTCATATGTTGTTAATTTGGATGATTTATGAGACATTTTGTTCTTAAAAACATGCTGAAAAATGCATTTTTAAGACCTGTTAAAAGTAATGTTTTGATTTATAAAACGAAAAAAGGCTGTATCCAAAATCTGCTCTGAAAAACTTTGGATACTAATATGTTGTAAAAATTATCATGAGAGGAAAAATGAGACTGTTCCAAAAATATTTAAAGGTTCTTCGTAGCAGCTTTAACATTAAAATGCTTAATGATTGGTATACGTCCTTGGGAAAAATAAATGTGAAACTTTCTTCTTATAAAAAGACGTGATAAAGCATTCCTTAGAGGTTTGTGAACATTTGAAAAGATTGCCGAAATGTTTGGACTTCTTGAACCAAATGCATTCTATTAAAATGTACAGGCTTAAGTTATTAGCAGCTAATGTGGCTAATATTCAGGAAGTAGGATTGAGATAACGGAGGGCACTGATTGGTTCTTACTCGAAGACAAACCCCTGTGATTGGCAGATATTCAACATGCAGGTTAGGTTTAAAAAATTTAAAAATTGCCAAAAAAAAAACAGCAAAACACACATTGAGTACCTGTATTATGTGTTACTAGTAGTAAATATAAATATGTGTAATTGTAACTGGTGACTATATCATGTATATAAAGATTAGAACAAGTACTTGGCTCATGGTTATTTTTTCTTATTCTTAAAAGGGTACAGGGCGTAAAAAAAAAGTATATTTTGGCAACATCTAGTGGTGAGATTCTAGATGTCAACGCTCCCTTGCTAACCCTTCCTTTTGGGGAGAATTTACAGAAGCTACGGTGGCCTTCAAGGACAAGAAGCTTTAGTTACTAAAGATGGCATCATCCACCACTGCCTCAAGTCTTTTTTATACAATATCAAGTGATGAGGTGAAGATGTATTTAGTTATTTATTCTATAGCACTTCTTCTTCTTCTTGGTCTTCCAACAGGTGCATTTCCACCAGGACGCCCACTATATATAAAAACATGTAAGGCTGTTAAGTTTGTCTGTTCTGTGCTACTGTAGAAACATGGCGGTGAAACATGGCGGTGCAACATGGCGGCCTCAGCGTCCCGCTCCTATGTAGATATAAAAGGCTCATTCTAAGCTCATGCAAAAAGTGGATTTTCATTCAATTAAAACACACTTTTATTATGATTAATTCATATTTTTGAAAATGATACTCCATTGCTAGAAAGTATGTTCTGAAAAAATGCCTATAAATTCAACACACTGCACCGTTAAACACCAGAAAAGCCATTTGTGTGAAAATGAAATATTTGGTTTGAAAAAAAAATCTCACAGTAGAAGGAAAGGTCAACGGGAAGTGAAAAATGATAAACCTGAACAAATTGTTTCCATGGGTCAGAATGAAATGCCAGAAGAGAGAGAGAGAGAGAGAGAGAGAGAGTGTGTGTGTGTGTGAAGAGAGAGAGAGAGAGAGAGTGTGTGTGTGTGTGTGTGAAGAGAGAGAGAGAGAGTGTGTGTGTGTGTGAAGAGAGCGAGAGAGAGAGTGTGTGTGTGTGTGTGTGTGAAGAGAGAGAGAGAGTGTGTGTGTGTGTGTGTGTGAAGAGAGAGAGAGAGAGTGTGTGTGTGTTTTTGTTTGAGAAGAGTGGTGTTTGAGTGTGAGATGTCTGTGAGTGATTTAATGTGTGTGTGAATGAGTATGTGTGCGTATGTTAGTATGTGTGTGTGAGTATGATTGTGTGAGTGTGTCTCTCTCTTTGTGTGTGTGTATGCAAGTGTGTGTCTCTTTCTCTTCATGTGTGTGTGTGTGAAGAGTGTGTGTGTGTGTGAGTGTGTGTGAAGAGTGTGTGTCTCTCTATGTATGTGTGTGTGTCTCTTTCTCTTTGTGTGTGTGTGTGTGTGTGTGTTGTAACCAGGCTTTCATGTGGAACGGTGATGTCTGCTGTTACATAAACAGCTTTTGACCAAAGTGAGCAGTCCTTCAACATTCTGTCTATAAAAAGACACCACTTAGATCCCACTGCACAACTACACACCCGGTGAATAGAGTAACATTTTTACCTTATACATATCATCATGAAACTTTGCCAGTTGAATACTGACATTAAAACAATATTTTTTTGTACTGGAATTATTTTCAGAAACGTTTCAATAAAATTATGAAATCTTGACAATATCTTACTAATATACAGCTCGGGAAAAAAAATTAAGAGATCACTCCAAATGTTCAGTGTCTCTTTGTTTTACTATTTATAGGCATATGTTTGAGTAGAATGAACATTTTGGTTTTATTTTATTTTAAAGATTATTTTTTGGCATTTTCAAGCTTTATTGGATAGTAGTTGAGTTGAAATGGGGAGAAAGAGAGAGAGGGGGGGATGACCTGCAGTAAAGGTCCACAGGTCGGATTTGAACCCGCGACCACTGAAACAAAGGACGGAGCCAATTCGGTACGCGCTCTATCCACTACGCCACCGGAGCGCCCGACATTTTGGTTTTATAATATAAACTACTGACAACATTTTCAGCATGTATTTAAAAACAAAATGTCTCCTAAATCAGACTGTGAACAACATATGAACAAATCCTTCTGTAATAACCTTCAGAATAGTGCTGAGAATGATTATGGAAAGGTTAGTTGATGTGAGTGCTTTAGAAGTTGAAGATTTTTGGTTCAGAGTATTGAAAAAAAAAAAAGACTTACGTTGAGATAATGTGTGTTAAAGATGATTGTATAGGAGAAATAAACAGACAGCAGTTAAGTAATTGTTTAGGATTTTTAAACATTTTATTTGTTACACAATAAAAAGGAAAAATGTACAGACAAAAAAATAGTAACAATGCAAACAGTGCAGTTTTGGAAACATTCAAAAATTAACAGCAGCTTTTGACACGACACTCACAAACAAAATTAGGTAAATAAAAGACAGCCGATAGCTTTAGCGCTCTTCATGTACAAAATCATTCCCTGCGTTCCAATCCCCATACTTCCCTACTATCTAGTATGCCAGAAAAAGATTTAGGATGTCCCAATACATGCACGTCAATTGTAGTATGCTGAAAAAGTACATAAATGCCCCCACTAACTC
>CM049407.1:2962500-3005000 GCA_026929865.2 Hyperoplus lanceolatus
ACACACACACACACACACACACACACACACACACACACACACACACACACACACACACAAACGGTATATGAGTTATTTATTTTCTTCTTTATTATGAGAGTGTGTGTGCGAGAGTGAGTGAGTGAGTGAGTGAGTGAGTGAGTGAGTGAGTGAGTGAGTGAGTGAGTGAGTGAGTGAGTGAGTGAGTGTATGTGTGTGTGTGTGTGTGTGTGTGTGTTAGTCCATGTGTGTGTGTGTGTGTGTGTGTGTACCAGTGATGGGAGGAGTCTGGTTGTCATAGTGAGAGTTGTTGCTTTCCAGAGCTTCGTCTTCTGAATCGCTCTCGCTGCTCGTCGCGGCAACCAGGACGGACGGAGACGGATCTATAGACAAGAATGAGTATTATTTATCTATTATTGCCGTATATATATGTGTAGTTAAAGGTGAAGTGAGCGATATATTTATGTTAATGTACGTGTTAAATCGCTCTATATTCATACAGTGATCACTTATACAGTGTGTGCGATTCATAACACAGGTCTCTCAGTCAGCCGCTCTGCATGTAATCGGCAAATAAACTTTTCGGGGATCCCACAATCCGATAACCAATCAGAAGAAAGAACGCTACAAACCGGCACCCGTCTCACTGCCGGTGCACGTGGAGAGAGCGACAGATGGGTGAATGTTTATGCGCCTACAATGGAGCCGGTAAAAATCCTTCCCAACGTCTGTTTTGAACAGTTAAACTAGAAAGATAAAAATCTACGTTTTACATGCAGATAAACACATCATCACACATTCTAGTGGGGCTAAACTGATCATTGATTATTTTTTTTGGATAATCCTACCAAGTTTATATTCATTTTAATTAGGGTAAAAAAGGGAGAACCGACCTTCATTAGACTGTGTTGTTCCAGACACTCCTTCCTGCAGGGACTGGTTTCCTGAGCTTTCTGACTCACAGTCCAACATGGCCGCCCTACAGAACCAAGACAAAGGACACATCTTTGAAAGGAATACTTCACCCATACGGAACCGGCGTTCTATCATTATAAAATCACTATTATAATATAATGAATGAGGTTTTTCTTCCCTCAGTCTTCCCTTGGCCCGGCCATCACATAAGAAAATAAATATATAAACCAAGATATAAGTAATTCAACAAATAAATACATTTTTAACCCTCAAAGTAACATCACAAAGTAAAGAAAAACTAAAAATTAATCATCAAAAAGAAAAAAGGTTGGTTAAAGTATCATCTTCCCACCACGATAGATAGATAGATAGACGGATAGACGGATAGACGGATAGACGGATAGACGGATAGACGGATAGATGGATAGATGGATAGATGGATAGACGGATAGATGGATAGACGATACATAGACAATTAGACATGTGCAATGTGATGGATGCCCTTAAAAATAGCATCAAAATATATAGAAAAACTAATAAATTAATGATTGAATGAATAAACCCACCCCAGGGTCCTAGTGCCTGTTGGGATTTGCTGCCGTTTTTATATTGTTATCAGTTTAAAATCTTGCCACCATAAAAGAAAAATAAATAAAGAAACCAAGATATAGTCACACACACACACACACACACACACACACACACACAGTATTCACATTTGTAACCCTAAGAAATAACAACACAACATTAAAAAAAACTAATAAATGAATGATAAAATTCAAACCGACCCCAGGGTCCTAGTGCCGGTGTGTTTGCTGGCTGAGCTCATGTAGCCGTTTCCTCCCAGAGAGAAGATCTCGTCTCTGGGGCCTGAAGCTCCGTACAGCTGCTCTGAGCTGAGCAGGGGAACCAGGGGGGTGGGGGGGCCGTCTGCCTTTAGCAAGCCTACAGGGGGGGGGACAGAGAGGGGGAGAATACATGAGTAAATAAATTCCTCCTCCTTTCTTTTTCTTTCTTTCTTTCTTTCCTTCCTTCCTTCCTTCCTTCCTTCCTTCCTTCCTTCCTTCCTTCCTTCCTTTTCGTGGTGTGTGTCCTTGTTGTGATGGTGCAGGCAATTAATATATTGTGAAGAAGTCAACAGACCTTCATCAGGCGCGCGTGCAAATGTGTGTTTAATGCTTTTATGCTTCAGTGTCGGGTTTTCCTTTCGATAGATAAGTTATTCTCTGTTTTCAAGTACTAACTAAGCAATGTTTTGATAGGGGATCAAATACTTATTTCCCTCAATGAAATGCAAAAATAATTCATATATTTTTTTCTAATGTGATTTTCTGGGTTTTCTTTTTGATATTCTGTCTATCAAAAAATTAAAATAAACCTAGCTTTAAAATCATAGACCGCTCATTTCCTTGTAAGTGGGCAAACTTCCAAAATCGGTGAGGGATCAATATACTTATTTCCTCCACTGCATATGCCTTGTCCAATTCCAAAACAGTGAAAGTGCAGTGTTGGTAGTCAATGCTTTAAAGAAGGCACAGCTCCTAAGAAGATACAATATGGTACAATAAGGTCACTGAGACTTCACAATATGTAAAGGTCACAGTAACCTTTGACCTCCAAAATCTACTCAGTTCATCTTTGAGTCAGAGTGGAAAATCCGTCAAAGAGTTCATGAGATATTATGTTGACGAGAATGGACCGGACGGATGGACGGACAGGGAATATAATGGCTGTGGCCTTCAGCTTAACGGCAGTGCGTTGGCGTTAACACAAACAACTCTGTGTTAAAGGAATACTAAGTGCTGTGTGGGAGTTAGTTCATGTAGCAGTGAGCAGACAAACAGTGTACATTTATGAGACTGACTTTTTGCTTCCATAACATCTTTCATGCTAGTGGGAATAAAAAAAAAAAAAAAAAAAAAAAAAAAAAGGTATAAAATGTGCATCCAGGTGTTTATTTGACTAAACCTTGTCTGTTTGCGTCTGTATATTTCTCCTATACAACCATCTTTAAACGGATATTATCTCAACATATTTTTTTAATACTCTGAACCAAAAATCTTCAACTTCTAAAGCACTTACATCAACTAAACTTTCCATAATCATTCTCAGCACTATTCTGAAGGTTATTACAGAAGGATTTGTTCATATATTGTAAAATGTCTGATTTATGAGATATTATGTTCATTACACATGCATGTCTTGCATGGTTAGAATGATGCTAATAAACTTTATTACGGACTTATAGTCCAATATAAAATAGATTACATTAAAACATTTCAAATAATTATTTAAAAAAATAGACAGTAAATTAAAAATAATAAAAATTGTCAGGAAAATAAAAAGATAGGAAATAAGATAGTAATATAAACTTAAAGGTGCAGTGTGTAATGTGACATCATCAAGAAAGTTCTAGAATGCAACGCTCCCTGGGTAACCCCAACCCTTTAGAATAATAACAGAAGCTACAGTGGCCTTCAAGGACAAGAACAATTCAAAATTCTAAAAAATGCACCTGATGACATTCCAAAAACATGGATGCCTCCATAAGACTTGCCCGCTCAATGTACAAAATGTATTATTAATATTTGTAATTATCCACTCAGGAGGATAATTCAGATTATTGGCAGAGGTGATTTTACACCAATGAGGACATATTTATGAATGAGGATATTGATTTTAGCTAATAAATTACTTAAAATGTTACACAGTATCCCTTTAAATGTAAAATAGAAATAAAAAACAAGATAGCATAATAAACTAGTAAATAGTAAAATAGAGTAATGGACAGTAAACTAAGCTAGTAGCATACTGACCCTCTGCCCCTGCCAGCCCGTCCTTCAGATGAAGGGTTAGTTCTGTGTTCACGTCGGCTCCTCTCAAGCTTTTCTCTTCATCAGGACCTCGTCTCGTCACACACACACTGCTGTCCAACACCGGGGACACAGACTTCCTGGCTGCAAGACACACAGACAGACAGACAGACAGACACAGAAAGAGACCGACAGACAGGCAGACACACACACACATACAGAGAGACACACAGAAAGACACACAGACAGACAGACACAGAGAGTGAGAGAGAGACACACACACACACACACACACACACACACACACACACACACACACACACACACACACACACACACACACACACACACACACACACACACACACACACACACACACACACACACACACACACAAATATAGTCTTAGATTAAACATAAATGCAGCCAATAACTATCTCAAAAATAAATCAATTCAAAAAAAGGTATTGACTGCCAACACGAGTTGTCTGTTCTGGTATAAATAGAGTGATTAGGGATCCTGTCTAAATAGCTTAAGCTCATTAAGACAATTATTTATAAGGAAATGCCAGTGACTGCAATGTGTATCCTTTTAAAACGCTCATATAACATGGATTAAGTGCTTTGCGTTAGTTTCAAATGGACAGCATTCACACACATTCATACACCGAAAGCAGCAGCAGCTACCACGCAGGGTGCAAGCTAACTATCAGGAGACATTTAGGGTTCAGTGTCTCTTTGCACACTTGGACATGTGGCGGGGAGACGGGGGATCGAACCACCGACCTTAAGATCAGTGAATGACCGTTCTACCTGCTTAGACACAGACACTAAAGCCAAATGCAATAAGGTGCCTTGTAGGGCTGGCCCGAATTATTCGAATACTCGTTCGGAAAATTAGTATTCGGAGCTTTGTTTTTTTTTTGTTTTTTGCAAGAAGCTAGTACTGCAATGTAATGTCATCAAATAATTTTATATTTGGATATAAAAGTTAGTAATATTGTAGTAGTATTGCTCATTTAGGAGGATATTACATCACCAAGTGTCATAGCGCATCCATTACTTCACCTCCGAGCGCGTAAATCTTCAACAGAATATGCAGATACTGTCAAAATCGGTTCCAGGGAGGATATAGGGATTACTAACATTTTTTATTTTATTTTTTTTTTTAGTTTTTTTATCATTATTATTATTATTTTTTTAATGTTGTTTTTGATGGAACAAATATTCGAATATTCGCTCGGAAAAACCAACGAATATTCGAAGCCTGAAAAATGGCATTTGGGCCAGCCCTAGTGCCTTGTAAACAGTGTTCCTACATACACAGTTTAGGGGTGTAACTTTATTAGCATTAATTAAATTCAGTTTATTTAAAAAGAGGACAGTGCAAATTAATAAAACACATGATTGACACGCGGGTTTTAAAAAAATGCCACAAGCACAGTTAGCCTGCTATCGGTAATGTGGAAATGGGAACAGGTCTCCCTTGCAAAAGAGTCTCCGGTCTCAATGGGATTTAGCTGTATAAATAAAGGTTAAAAACAAAAAGAAATTATACCAGTTCCTTACCTGGGCGACTCGGCCTGTTCCGAGCTGCGGCGGCCGCTCTCCCCAGCAGATCCAACTCACTCGCCTTACGACACACTGCCATTTCAGACTCATTCTCCTCCACGCTGCTGTAGTCTGGTGCCGAGGGGCCGGGCCTTGGTTCCCCACACCCGCTTATCGACCCTCCTAACCCCCCTACGGAGCCTCCTAACCCCCCTAACCCCCGGGCATCCATAGCCTGGCTCTGCCTCACGTCCGAGATCTTGCTCCGTACCTCGGCCATCTGGGCCTTGAGGCGGATGAGCACGTTGGAGTCTGGAGTAGAGCGTCTCACCAGCTGGGGGCGACGCTCACGCTCCTTCCTGCTGGGAGGGTGAGCTGCGGGGGGGGGGGGGGGGAGGAAGAAGAAACATGGAGGAGTTAGAATGCAGCTGGAGAGAGAAGAAGAATGTGTTAAAGTTGAGTTTAAATGACCCAAACACTTGCTTTACCCATTAGGAAATGAGCGAAAGGAAGAAAAACTTGTTTTATTTCACCCCTTCTCCCTAAATTATTTATCCATAATGAGCTTATCAGAAAAAAATAAATGTGTTACAGTTGAGTGCGTTGGCTGTGGTCGAAAAGCCCTACTAAGGTCCTAGGTCCTACTCATACTAAAGCCCTACTAAGGTCCTACTCATACTAAGGTCCTACTCATACTAAAGCTCTACTAAGGTCCTACTCATACTAAAGCTCTACTAAGGTCCTACTCATACTAAAGCTCTACTAAGGTCCTACTCATACTAAAGCTCTACTAAGGTCCTACTCATACTAAAGCTCTACTAAGGTCCTACTCATACTAAAGCCCTACTAAGGTCCTACTCATACTAAAGCCCTACTAAGGTCCTACTCATACTAAAGCTCTACTAAGGTCCTACTCATACTAAAGCCCTACTAAGGTCCTACTCATACTAAAGCTCTACTAAGGTCCTACTCATACTAAAGCCCTACTAAGGTCCTACTCATACTAAAGCCCTACTAAGGTCCCACTCATACTAAAGCTCTACTAAGGTCCTACTCATACTAAAGCCCTACTAAGTCCTACTCATACTAAAGCCCTACTAAGGTCCTACTCATACTAAAGCTCTACTAAGGTCCTACTCATACTAAAGCCCTACTAAGGTCCTACTCATACTAAGGTCCTACTCATACTAAAGCTCTACTAACGTCCTACTCATACTAAAGCTCTACTAAGGTCCTACTCATACTAAGGTCCTACTCATACTAAAGCTCTACTAACGTCCTACTCATACTAAAGCTCTACTAAGGTCCTACTCATACTAAAGCCCTACTAAGGTCCTACTCATACTAAAGCCCTACTAAGGTCCTACTCATACTAAAGCTCTACTAAGGTCCTACTCATACTAAAGCCCTACTAAGGTCCTACTCATACTAAAGCTCTACTAAGGTCCTACTCATACTAAAGCCCTATAAGGTCCTACTTATATCCTACTATACTAAACTCTACTAGTCCTACTCATACTAAAGCTCTACTACCTTCATATAAAGCTCTACTAAGCCTACTCATACTAAAGCCCTACTAAGGTCCTACTCATACTAAGGTCCTACTCATACTAAAGCTCTACTAAGGTCCTACTCATACTAAAGCCCTACTAAGGTCCTACTCATACTAAGGTCCTACTCATACTAAAGCTCTACTAAGGTCCTACTCATACTAAGGTCCTACTCATACTAAAGCCCTACTAAGGTCCTACTCATACTAAAGCCCTACTAAGGTCCTACTCATACTAAAGCCCTACTAAGGTCCTACTCATACTAAAGCCCTACTAAGGTCCTACTCATACTAAAGCCCTACTAAGGTCCTACTCATACTAAAGCCCTACTAAGGTCCTACTCATACTAAAGCCCTACTAAGGTCCTACTCATACTAAAGCCCTACTAAGGTCCTACTCATACTAAGGTCCTACTCATACTAAAGCCCTACTAAGGTCCTACTCATACTAAAGCCCTACTAAGGTCCTACTCATACTAAGGTCCTACTCATACTAAAGCTCTACTAAGGTCCTACTCATACTAAAGCTCTACTAAGGTCCTACTCATACTAAAGCCCTCTAGGTCCTACTCATACTCTCTAAAGCCCTACTAAGGTCCTACTCATACTAAAGCCCTACTAAGGTCCTACTCATACTAAAGCCCTACTAAGGTCCTACTCATACTAAAGCCCTACTAAGGTCCTACTCATACTAAAGCCCTACTAAGGTCCTACTCATACTAAACGCCCTCACTAAGGTCCTACTCATACTAAAGCCCTACTAAGGTCCTACTCATACTAAAGCCCTACTAAGGTCCTACTCATACTAAAGCCCTACTAAGGTCCTACTCATACTAAGCCCTACTAATCCTCTCATCTAAGCTCTACTAGGTCCTACTCATACTAAAGCCCTACTAAGGTCCTACTCATACTAAAGCCCTACTAAGGTCCTACTCATACTAAAGCCCTACTAAGGTCCTACTCATACTAAAGCCCTACTAAGGTCCTACTCATACTAAAGCCCTACTAAGGTCCTACTCATACTAAAGCCCTACTAAGGTCCTACTCATACTAAAGCCCTACTAAGGTCCTACTCATACTAAAGCCCTACTAAGGTCCTACTCATACTAAAGCCCTACTAAGGTCCTACTCATACTAACGCCCTACTAAGGTCCTACTCATACTAAAGCCCTACTAAGGTCCTACTCATACTAAAGTCCTCCTAAGGTCCTACTCATACTAAAGCCCTCCTAAGAAGAAAAATGGAGGAGTTAAAACCAAGCCCCAACCACAGAGGGTTCTACCAGCATCCAATGAGGAAGTGACAAACATTGCAGTTCACCGAGTGGCCACTAAGAGGTGGTACCAAAACAGAGCAATATCTCATTGACTCCCATGTTAGACAGGCCGTTTCCACAGCATTATGAAACCTATTTACAGCTTGGTCCAAAAAAACATTCTAGTCTGTATGTTGAGTTCATATCTCCATGACAACACTGAAAGGGGGGGGGGGTGAATTTTGTTCTAGCAGGCTAGTTTTATTCTTTTGGATGTTAAAATGTATGAATAATTAGGCGCTCTTGAGTGACAGCTAGCCGCCCGCTGGCCCTCACTTCGCCTCGGAGGTATACGTCAGCTAGATGGGCGTATCTCCCTCCCCCCGACGTCACATCAATTCCCTTTCTCGGTGAGAAGAAATGAGGTGGAGTAAAAACCTAACAAGATGAAGACTTAAATTACAGACAAATAACTCTTAAAGGAATACTTCACCCATACGGAACCAGCGTTCTATCATTATAAAATCGCTATTATAATATAATGAATGAGGTTTTTCTTCCCTCAGTCTTCCCTTGGCCCAGCTGTCCTGTTAATCCTAACCCTTACTGTGATGTCACAAGAAGGAAACTGTAGGGTTAGACAGTGAGAACATAAAACACTCTTTCTGCCTTTTCTCAGGCTAAGATGAACCGATTTAATTTTTTTTTTTTTTTTTGCACATTTATACTAAATAGGATCTCCGAGTTCAATACACCTTCATATTCCAACCGGTGAAGTAGGCCTTTAAGACACAGAAATGATAGAATAACGATGCAAATTTGCCAATATAACAGAGCCTCGGCTGTGTATTAACCCCAGATTTAGTTCCAGCGCACACACAATACGGACAGGCTGAGGAGACATTCACTGATTCTGACAAAAACTGATTTTGACGAGTGAGTTGTAGAGGGAAGGAAGCAAAGTCAATGTTCCCCTTCAGAGGATAAACTGCTGCACTGTGTTTACTATTGTAGAGAGACTGTGTGTGGCGAGTGTTGATGATGAGTTTAGTTGCATTGATCTGTTGGCAGAGTGTGTGTGTGTGTGTGTGTGTGTGTGTGTGTGTGTGTGTGTGTGTGTGTGTGTGTGTGTGTGTTGTGCATTGATCTGTGTGTGTTCAGACCTTTACTGTGCAGCAGAGATACCAGCGGTCTAGCCCCCACACTGCGTGCGTGCGTGCGTCTGTGTGTGTGTGGGTGTGTGTGTACAGAATCTCCACACTGCTATACTCTGTGAGTGTCTGCCTGTCTGTCTGTCTGTCTGTCTGTCTGCCTGCCTGCCTGCCTATCCATCTGTGTGTGTCTGTACCTTGACTATGCAGTAGAGAAACAGGCGGTCTCGGTTGCAGCCCCCACAGACTCTCCACGCTGCTTCGCTCCTTCAGATCCAGCAGTTGAATCAGAATCACGGGGTCGATCTCCAGAAGGCTGTTACTGCTGCTGGAGCCCGGACCGTTAGCTCCAGAGCTAGCCGCAGACGCACCGCTAACGTTAGAACCACCGCGACTGCCACTACGATGGAGGGAACGCAGACTGGAGCTAGAGCCACCTGAGAAAAAGCACAGTTTAGATGGTTATTATAATATTAATGGATTGGATTTATTTAGCGCTTTTCTGGGCACACAAAAGCGCTTTACAGGGTTCCAGGTTCCACATTCACACAGTCATACTGGTGGTGGTAAACTATGATACCACACTCCCCGCTGAACTGGCCATTCACGCCTACGCCCCGACCACCACCTCAAACATACAGCAGTAATACATTCACACGGGCACGCTCACCCAGGAACAACAGCTGGCGTAGTAGAAACACTACCGCTTTTGTCCTAAAGGGGGCGCTAGAATTAACACAAACTGGAAGTTCCTCGGTGCACCTTTAAAATAGTTTTACTGTTTAGTCTCTAAATAGCCCAGAGTGGCAAAAGAGAGAAATTAAAAAGGTTTACTGAGGCTATGTTTAGCAGTCTATGATTTTACTACATTGAGCACCTTAAAATGCTACGGCGCACTGCGGACAAGACACAAGTTAATTCTCATGTTTTAATTAACTTGTGAGCACAAATTATCAAATGAATTCCTTCAAATGTATCAGATAGAACGGCTGCTCTGTTGTGATGGTTCTCGTGTGTGTGTGTGTGTGTGTGTGTGTGTGTGTGTGTGTGTGTGTGTGGGGGGGGGGGGGGGGGGGGGGGGGGGGGGGGGGGGGGGGGGGGGGGGGGGGGGGGGGGGGTTAGGAACGGCTGCTCTGTTGTGTGTTGATTCTCTTTTTATTGCGAACACTTCTCTTGAGCCCATTAATTAACTAAACAAGTTGTATCCAGTGGCAACACATTAATTAAACATGGGGATTAAAGTGTATCTCCTTGTGTTGCACTCAATAACATTTAAAGTGCTAATTATATTAAAACAAGGGCCTCGATTAAACTGTTAAACTCTCTGTGGCCACGTCGGGACATCATAATTGTCGCCAGAATTATTTATATAATTTAGAGGGTGATTTATTGGACAAAATGAAAAAAAAATGTGATATGTATATACCTATAGACAGCTTTCTGAGTATCTATAACAGTTTTTTTTTTTTTTTTTACCCTGGATGGTTAATGTTGGGGGGGAGGGGGCAAGGGGGGTGTTATGTCATTGTTAAAAGGTGCAGTGTGTAATATGACATCATCAAGAAAGTTCTACAAAGTTCTAGAATGCAGCGCTCCCTGGGTAACCCCAACCCTTTAGAATAATAACAGAAGCTACAGTGGCCTTCAAGGACAAGAACAATTCTACATTTTAAATAATGCATCTGATGACATTCCAACTATGACACTTTCAAGATGGCGGCACTAGGCCTTGGTCCAAAATATGCAGAGATATGGACATATATGAGACCCTTTCTATGGAAAAATAATAATAATTAAATAATTTTTTTATGCACTAAATTAAATGTACTTATGGATATTATAATTATTTTCTACAAAATCTGCTAGGAAATAAAACCCAAAATTCTACACACTGCAGCTTTAATGAATGTATAATGGCAATATATTACTACATTAAGGCCCTTGTAATAAGCATTAGTTAATAGGTAACAAGACCCTTGATAGATGATTTCACAGTATAATGTTTAATAAAAAGTATTCTATTCCTTTAATATTTTATTTTAAAATAAGTTGGTGAGTCATGTCAGGAGCTGTACTCTTATCCTGCTCTGTGATTGGTTAGAATCCAGATGCTGCAGGAAATATTTCGGCTTCAAAGAGAAAAAGTCTAAAATTATAATAGAAAAAAGAAATTCACTTCACTGAGGCACCTGGAGTGGACATTTTACTGTGTTGACTTTTGACATCTTACACACACACACAGCCCACACACATGTTATCTCACACACACACAAGGTGGGCAAACACACATACACACACACAGAAAGAGAGCAAACACAGACACACACACGTTGACACACTCACTCACACATACACACATGTTCACACACACACACACACACACACAAAGAGGGCAAACACACACACATGTTATCTCACACACACACAGAAAGAGAGCAAACACAGACACACACACAAATAAAGAGGGCAAACACACACACACACACACACACTAGAGTGCTTCTATATCGGAACGCTGCACCAACAGTGACTCACCCACTTCAAACCCTTCAACACCAACACAGTCAAACACAGTGAGGCAGAACAACCATCATATCACTGTGTACCCAACAATACTAGTAGATTTGAGTAGAAATTCTCATACAGTATAGTGGCCATTTTATAGAGTTTTTTTTTATTTATTATGGATAGTATATAGAACAAGGCACATTTTTAGGAGGCAAGACAGAATAGCTTTGATGGTTAAAATTTCACAAATGTAAAGATGGCATTTTTTTTTATGCTTTATTGATAGTGTAGAGACAGAGTTGAACTGGGGCAGAGAGGGGAGTGACATGCAGAGAACGACCGCGGCCCATGGGGGGGGAGTGGGGGTCGCCCTACCAACTGAGCTAAGGGCGCCCCCCCCCCCCACAAATGTAAAGATGATGATTTTTCTTTTTTTGCAATGTAGAAATTGGGTGACGTTCCTTTAAATTTAATTGGAACATTTGATTGGAACATATTAACATATTACTTCATTTGGGTTTCTGAAATGCATCAATCTTTAATAGCAAAGAGGAACTTTTAAATATTTCTGAAACAGTCTCATTTTTCCTCTGATGATCATAAATGTCATGTACCAGCAAACTAGACCATCAGTGTAAAGAATGCTATTTTTAATGCCTTTGCCATGGGTACGCTCACCCAGGAACAACAGCTGGCGTGGTAAAATCACTACCGCTTCTAACCCAAACTGAAAGTTCCTTTGAGCACCTTTTAAAATAGAAAAAACATTGTGGGCTCTTTTTATAATTTCTTTTCAATATTATAATATTTTGTTCATACAATAATGAAATATAGTATATTATATTTGAATTGGTGTATATAATAACGTACAATATTATCATCATATTCATATAGTATATAGTTTGATTTTGTACCTGTGGCTCCGGCCAAGTCATCAGGAAGTTCTCCTTCTTCCGTCTCCAGGTTCCCAATGAAATCTACGTCATTCTCTCCAGACCTGAGGAACACACACACACACACACACGCAAGCACATTGCAGACACTACGCACACTACTCGCTTACACACGCTCTTTTACACACACACACTTTAAACACACACACACACACTCTCCTTACACACATTCTCTCTCTCTCTCTCTCTCTCTCTCTCTCTCTCTCTCTCTCTCTCTCTCTCTCTCTCTCTCTCTCTCTCTCACACACACACACACACACACACACACACACACACACACACACACACACACACACACACACACACACACACACACACACACACACACACACACACAACACACACACACACACACACATCAAGCACATTTGATTATGATTGAGCATTTTATTAAACTTTTTATTTGATAATTCTGACTTTCTTTTAAATTTAAAGAGGGAAAGTAGATAACATATAATCTGCGTTTAAAGCACCTAAGTGTGATATGATTGCAGATGGTCTCCTCCACAATGTCTTTCTCTCCTCCGTGTTGCTAGTAGCTGTGTCTAGTGTTGCTTGTTTCATTGATAGTAAGTGAAATATCCCCAATGCGTACATAGTTCCCTCACCGATAAGGTATTTAACTATTATTCATATGTTACTATGTCAGATTAATAATGTTAATATGATGAAAGAGAAAGTGTGAAGAGCCTTTCTCTTCTGTTGCTGGTTGCTGTGAGTTATGTCATGTATGAATGTATGTCATACCTCATGTATGTGTTCTGTTGTTTGTTTTTTTTTTTTTTTTTTTTTAAATAAAAACAATGTCTTCAGTAAACATGTAGTGTAGCGGGCGGCAGTGGCGTAGTGGGTAGGGAGATTGCCTCTGGAGTGCAGGGTCAGAGGTTCGATTCCCCGCCACATGTCGAAGTGTCCCTGGGCAAAGAGACACTGAACCCCTAATTGCTCCCGATGGTTCAGAGAGCGCGTTGCATGGCAGCTACTGTCAACGGTGTACGAGTGTGTGTATGAATGGGTGAATGTGGTAAGAATTGTAAAGCGCTTTGGGGCTGAGAAAATCGGCTAGAGAGCGCTATATAAGTCAAGTCAAAAATAACATTTTACATACAGTGAAATTAAAAAGGGTTATCACTCTGTCATTTGTTGTGCAAATTACTGTAACCTGAATAAAATAAAAAAATATATACATATATAAAAATGTATATATTTTTTTACCATTTACCATGTAGGAAAGTGAGTTAGCTCTATATCCCCTATGCGTTTCATGGTAAGTGATATATCCCCCATAATAATGTTACTATGACGACAGAGAGAGTGTAATATGATACGTACATGGTCTCCTCGTCGATGTCGTTTTCCTCCGTGTTGCTAGTGGCCGTGGAGCTTCCGGAGGTGGAGGAAGCGTCTAGAGGGTTGACCTCCTCCTCAGTCAGACAGTCCACCTCCAAGTCCCCGTCTGACAGATCCTGATGGAGAGGGAGACAGACAGACAGACAGGTTAATGTTTAGACAGACAGACAGACAGACAGGTTAATGTTTAGACAGACAGACAGACAGACAGACAGACAGAGTTAATGTTTAGACAGACAGACAGACAGGTTAATGTTTAAACAGACAGACAGACAGACAGACAGACAGACAGACAGACAGGTTAATGTTTAGACAGACAGACAGGTTAATGTTTAGACAGACAGACAGACAGACAGGTTAATGTTTAGACAGACAGACAGGTTAATGTTTAGACAGACAGACAGACAGGTTAATGTTTAGACAGACAGACAGGTTAATGTTTAAACAGACAGACAGGTTAATGTTTAGACAGACAGACAGACAGACAGACAGACAGACAGACAGACAGACAGACAGACAGGTTAATGTTTAGACAGACAGACAGGTTAATGTTTAGACAGACAGACAGACAGACAGGTTAATGTTTAAACAGACAGACAGACAGACAGACAGACAGACAGGTTAATGTTTAAACAGACAGACAGACAGACAGACAGGTTAATGTTTAAGCAGACAGACAGGTTAATGTTTAGACAGACAGACAGACAGACAGACAAACAGACAGACAGACAGACAGACAGACAGACAGACAGGTTAATGTTTAGACTCCTCCCCAATCCACTTCCAAGTCTCCGTCTGACAGGTCCTGGGAGATAGATAAGATATGATAGATACCGAAGGAAATTGAGACATCCAGTAGCAAACGTGTTATAACACAAAACAGACAATCTAGTTAGCATGCAGTATGCTACAATTGGGACATACTTTTTCTTATTCATTTCATAATTTTTTGGTTTTTTTTTCATACGGAGGCTCCGTCGATGTGACATAAATTCAGTTGTGCGGTAGATTGTGGGTCAGAATAGCCGAAAAAGATTTCCACAATAAAATTCAACTCCGGATGCAGTAGGGCATCTGGGTATATCTAACCATACTAAATCTGAAATCCTGTATTGGGACATCCTAAATCTTTTCTCTAGCATACTAAATAGTAGATAGTATGGGGTCTGGAACGCCGGGGGAATCCTTACATTGGAGTCGTCGTGCTGCCTCTCTTCTTCTTCTTCACGTTTCTTATTGTTGCTCAGCGTGGTGATGACGTCATCGGAGCGCTGGTCTCTCTCGGAGGCCGTTGTTCCCATGGCAACCCTCAGGTCAGGAGGGGAGGAGCTACGAGATGTCTGCCGCCGAAAAAGCTCGATGGCCAACCTCTGAAATTAGAAATATAACAATGTCAGTAAGTAAGACTGTTGTAATGGATGATAAAAACAACAAATAAATCTCAGGTTTTATGTGAACATTATGATACAAGAGCTGCAGCGATTGAGTAAGCGAGACATTAAAGAACTACTTCTGGAAACACACACATGGGTTGCGTTCCAAATCTCCTCCTCTTTCTTTTTTCTATTCTACATACTACATCCGAGAAAAAAGAGTTTAGGATGTCCGGATGCTTGTAGGCATACTTTAGGACATAGTTAGATACCTCTTGATTTCATCATAACATTACGCCTTGATCAAGATTGTTAGTGTTGAAAAGTCCGTCGCATCCTATTTGGTTGGTTTTACCCATGGAATCCAGTGCGCACGTGAAGTGACGTCACATCACAAGCGTCCATTGGAATCAAAGGGTCAGAGATCGCCCAAATAGGATGCAGTTTTCAAGACTAACAATCTTGGTGACATAAGAGAGTAAGGACATCCGGGTACTTCTGACCATCCTAAATCTGGCCACAGGAATTGGGACATCCTAAATCTACTTTCTACATACTATAAAGTAGAAAGTATGAGATTCGGAACGCAACCCTACCTAACACACACATGGAAAAACATTTAACTAATTTCATAATCAATTAATCATTTAAGTCAGCTGCAGTTGTCAAGTTACGACTCTGTAAACCTGAATGGAACAAACAATATGTAAACAAAGGAGGGCCCACTTTAGCTAGCAACATGCACATTTACAGAGCCTAGGCTGTGAAATAACTTTGGATTTTTTTTTCCACCGCACACATAGTGAAGATCATGAGGAGATATTCACTGGATTTTGACACTTAAAGAAAGATGTTTTGACAACAAGGTTCTGACCACACACACACACACACACACACACACACACACACACACACACACACACACACACACACACACACACACACACACACACACACACACACACACACACACACACCTCTTTCAGGTTGTTGATCTGCTGGATGTATCCGCTCTGAGCCGACTCCAGCTGGCTGATGTACCAGTACTGATCCCTGCACTTCTGGAAGAAGGTCGGAGAGCGCACCTGGTACCTGGGGGAGAACACACGGAAACCAGTGAGACTGAGTTATTGTATGATAACAAAGCATGTAAGAGAGGGTGTGTGTGTGTGTGTGTGTGTGTGTGTGTGTGTGTGTGTGTGTGTGTGTGTGTGTGTGTGTGTGTGTGTGTGTGTGTGTGTGTGTGTGTGTGTGAGGGTTTGAGTGTGTGTGGTGTGTAGTGTGTGTCGTGTGTAAAACCAACTTTCAGTGATTAGACCTTAGAGTTTGAGTTTTTGTAACTTGAAAGTGAGGGCATTTTTGGTGCGGGTCCATATGTTGTTGTATTTATGCGTTAGGCATGTAAGGGTGGTGTCTGTATATGAGGGTTAACATTTGGTTTTACTAGGTCTGTGTCTTTAAGGGGCTGTATTGAGTTGTGTAACACTAGGTTTGTACCTCTGCGACAGGCCTTTAAAGGGCTGCTTGAGGGTTAACACTAGTGTTTGTAAGGACAGGCCTTTAAAGGGATTTCTGAGGGTTAACACTAGGTTTTAAGGACAGTGCCTTTAAATGGGCTGTTTGTAAGGGTATAACACTAGGTGTGTAGAGTGTTCAGGTATGAATTAGGTTTATGTGAGGGTTAGTGTGTGGGTTACCCACGTTAGGCATTTAGTTTGGATGGTTAGGGTTAGGGTAAGGGGCTAGGGTATGCATTATGTCAATTAATGTCCTCACAAGTATATCCGTGTTCTGCGTACAAGTGTGAGTTTGTGTGTGTGCATACATTCCTGTGTGTGTGTGCTAGCAGGTGTGTGTTCTACGTAGGTGTGTGTGTGTGTGTGTGTGTGTGTGTGTGCATGCGTGGTGCATGTGTGTATATCTCTGTGTGTGGGGGTGTGTATCTGCAGTGTGTGTGTAAGTGCGTCTAGGTGTGTGTGTGTGTGTGTGTGTGTGTGTGTGTGCAGATGCGTGCGTGCATGTAAGTGTATATCTCTGTGTGTGTGCGAGTGTGTGTATCTGCAGATGTGTGCGTGTAAGTGCGTCTATGTGTCTATGTGTGTGTGTAACCCACCGTAGCACCAGTGTGTCTATGTGTGTGTCTATGTGTGTGTGTGTAACCCACCGTAGCACCAGTGTGTCTGTCTGCATGTTCAGATATCCCTCGCTGGCCAGAAGGTCCAGTCTGAAGAAGCGGTTGTATCCCCAACACTCTCCCACCTCGAAGTCTGACGCAAACTCCCGAATGATGTTCTTAGAGGGATCACTGGAGGCTTGATGGACCATCTCTACACGATACTCATACCTATACAGAGACAAGACAACGTTAGGCTTTATTCTGTGTGAGTGAGTGAGTGAGTGAGTGAGTGAGTGAGTGAGTGAGTGAGTGAGTGAGTGAGTGAGTGAGTGAGTGAGTGAGTGAGTGTGTTTTAGAGGCATCTATTGGTGAGATTCTAGATGTCAACGCTCCCTTGCTAACGCCTCCCTTTTGGGGAGAATTTACAGAAGCTACGGTGGCCCTTCAAGGACAAGAAGCTGTAGTTACTAAAGATGGCATCATCCACCACTGCCTCAAGTCTTTCCTACAATATCAAGTGATGAGGTGAAGATGTATTTAGTTATTCATTCTATAGCACTTCTAATTCATACTTGGATGTTTCTGGGAGTCCAGCAGACAGCTCCAAGAAGACAGACAGGTAGTTTCCACGCACCACACCGTTACCGTCCTGAAAGAAAACATTGAGTTGCATTAAAAGGTTTTTCAGGCTTTAAAAAAGGTAAGTAATGGGGGCGCCTTTAGCTCAGTTGGTAGGGCGTCCTCCTCCCAGGCCGGGCCCAGCAGCAGACCCGGGTTCGAATCCCACCCGCGGTCGTTCTCTGCATGTCACTCCCCTCTCTGCCCCATTTCACCTCTGTCTCTACACTATCAATAAAGCATAAAAATGCCCAAAAAAATATCTTGGGAAAGAAAAAAAAAAAAAAAAAGGTAAGTAAGTAAAAATAAATGTTGTTAATATACGAGTTAAATCTCTCTATATTCATACAGCTATCACCTAAACAGTGCGCACAGTTCATAACACAGGTCTCCCAGTCATTCAGCTTTGCAGTAACTATGACAGAGGTGTTAAAAGCTAAATGTCCTTCAGTGCAGTGATAAATAAATTAAACTTATTCTGTGATAAAACTTTAATCGCGCTATATGTTCATGCACTTTTATCTGTTTCTGTATGCTTCATGTTTTTCACACATCGCCAACCTGTTATGTGCTGGAGAAATCGCTGTGTAGTTTTGTTTTTGTGCCCGTGTTGTATTTTTGTATTTTACTTCTTTTAAAGCTGGAGTGGAGGATTTTGGGAGAAAATGGCAGTTGGGATAGAGATTTGAATCCAAATACCTCAACCAACCGCTCCACTTGTTCTCTTTGGTCCCTCCCCTATGGTCCCTCCCTGACACGCTCTACACCAACAAAGTCGTGCCAAAGTGAATGGACAGTCCCAACAGCCAATAAGAACAGAGGATCGGAGCCTCCCTCTGATTGGTCAAAGTGTCCAGCTCATGTTAACTTTTGACCAATCAGAAATCACATACCCCAGCTTTAATGTTTCTTTTTTTTCTTTCTACCTGCCAGGGACTACAGGTGAAACTTAGCATTAGCACTGCATGGCTAAATCTGGCACATTTACATGTTGAATTTGGTGCTCATGTGTATTAATGTGTGCTGTCCCTTCTAAATACAGAAATAATTAAATAAATCTAATCAACATACTAAACAATTATTTCAAACTAAATGACCTTGCCTATAGAATAGTATTATAAAGTGATATTGACATTTACTGTGAAAAAGAGTTTAAAAAAAAGCTATATGTCCATGAAAAGTGTAACAGTCAGTGCGTTTCCATGGCACAACTAGATTGGATTAAGACATATATCGAACAAGACACTCGAACGGACCGTGTCACTTGTCTGAGTATACATGGCCTTTCAGAAATCGAATAAATGTCCGATGCATGGCTGTCTCCACTATGCTAGGTGGCGCTGTAGCCCTTTCAACCATGCTTTCAACAAGTGCTTTTAGAGCCACGTCCGGTTCTCTTCCGTCAATAACCCATGATGTAGCCTATCACGCGCAGGCACACAAGCACAGAACGAGAAGTCCGATATGCGATATCCGATCCCTGTATACATGCAGAGAGAAAGCCGACAATGAACGAATTATCTAGGTGTTCTTATCCGACTTCTCTTGTCCGTTATTGTGCCGATTTGTGTGCGAAGTAGATCGGATAAAGGTGTTTACATGCAGTTTAAAAGTCCTGTTGATGTCTTATTCGTTTAGTTATCCGATTATGAGTCTGCATGTAAACACACTGAGTGTGTCCATGTTTTGATGGTCAAACTTACAGGATAAACTTTGAGTCTCCAGCAGAGTCCAGAGATCTGCAGAGGAGGACTGTAGACCGGGTCTGCACGCTGCCTCAAGGTGCTACAGACAGACAGACAGACAGACAGACACACAGACAGAAACACACACACACACACACACACACACACACACAGCGAGAGACACACACACACAGGCACACACACACCACACACACACACAGACAGACACAGACACACAAGACAAAAACACACACACACAGGCACACAGAGAGACACACAAACACTCGTTAAATGACGGCCTCTACAGCAGTTTTGGGTAAAATTATCTTGAAAATAAAAAATAGGATTTACCTGAAGTTGACTAAAATAAAAGTGCTGGAGTCGTAGGCAGGAACCAGCTCACTGTAAACACACACAGAAAGGTTGATCACACACAAACACACACGCTGAATAAAGCTGCAGTTTACGCTCACAACCAGGCTTCCACTGATCCATGGGCATACTTATTTATTTTATTTTTTTTACAAAGTGGGCAATTTTTGGGGGGTTATTTTCAGATATTTTACTGTCCAACTTACTAAATCTGAATAAATAAATAAAAATTGAAAGATGAACCTATAAATTACAATATTTATTTAACCCTTGCAGGTTAGCTTGGATTTCCATATGCATTTACTTGTGCTGGGAGTTTTTTCTCAGCCGAGCTAAGGGTGTAAGGGCAGGGTGTCATATTGTTTCATATTGTATCATGTTGTGTCATATTGTACCATACTGTATCATATTGTATGGACTGTAAAGCCCATTGAGACGAATGCTATTTGTGATTTTGGGCTATACAAATAAAACTGATTTGATTTGATCTGTTATGGTAGAGGTCCACACTATACATTATCTACCACTGTCCACTAATAGGCAAGCACCAACATTTCTTTAGGCCTCTCCAGAACCCCTAATCTAAAATACTTCAAACTCAGCACTGCCCTACCTCGGATTCTTATAAACGCACCCACCAAGTTTGAAGTAGATCGGATATACGGTTGAAGAGATATTTAAAAAAGACAACCATAACAGCACCGGTGGACATGCACCAAAAATCCAGCTGGTTTGATCGGGTTTATCATCAATTGTCTACATCACCCCATTATCCAAAATACTTCAAAATTGGCATGTCACTTCCTTGTATCCTCAGTTATACACCCACCAAGTTTGCAATAGATCGGATATACGGTTGAAGAGATATTTAAAGATAATATATACATTTATTTTACCTGGTGAAATCTGGAGGCACCGGAGTGGTGACGAAGGATTGCATTGGTTTCCTATGGACCTGCTGAAACATGAGCAGGATCTCTGGACTCTTTGAGATCAGTTCACTCTTACTGCAGGAGTGGAGCTGTAGACAGACAGACAGACAGACAGACAGGGAGAGAGACAGACAGAGAGACAGACAGATATACAGACAGACAGAGAGAGAGAGACACACAGACAGGGAGAGAGAGACAGACAGACAGAGAGAGAGACAGATATACAGACAAACAGACAGACAGACACAGAGAGAGAGAGACAGAGAGAGACAGACAGACAGACAGACAAAGACACAGAGAGAGAGAGAGACAGACATACAAACAGACAGACAGACACACAGGCAGGCAGGCAGAGACAGACAGACAGACAGACAGGCACACAGGCAGGCAGAGAGAGACAGACAGACAGACAGACAGACAGACACAGAAGGTCAGTACCAAAGGATGTGTTTGTATGTTCATTGTCTGATTTATGATAAGTTTTCTTCTTTAAAACATGCATTTTTAAGGACCTGTACAAAGTATTTTTTAATTTATCTATTTCATAATATGAAAGGTGCACATCTTTTAGAGAAAGTGCTTGCAGAGAACCAACTTTATTTGTTTATATTTGACAGCTTGCAGCTTCACAGTCTGGTTCACTGCTCTGATCCAGCAAACAGTGTGTGTGTGTGCGTGTGTGTGAGGCTAGGATGGAAGCATTTTAATCGCGATAAAAAATAAACATATATATTGATGGTGGTGAATTTTCCATTATCAGGGTGATCGTTAATATCCTGTGTATCTCGCTAGCGTATACATCCTATATTGATTTCTTTAATTTATTTTTAATATATTCTCTATCTTTCAAGTCACTTTATTTAAATCTTTCAATGAAAACAAGTAATAACACCTTGGTCAAAAAATAAATAAAAAAACATCCCTAATATTTATCAGTCAAATCTAAATGAATGCTCTCTGTGTGTGTGTGTGTGTGTGTGTGTGTGTGTGTGTGTGTGTGTGTGTGTGTGTGTGTGTGTGTGTGTGTGTGTGTGTGTGTGTGTGTGTGTGTGTGTGTGTGTGTGTGTGTGCGCTCCTGTGTGTGCTCCTGTGTGTGTGACTGACCTGATGTTCCACCTCTTGTAGCAGAGACTCCAGTAGCTCTGTCTCCTGTGTGAGGGACGTCTTCTGGCCTGTCAATCAAAATCAGAAAAGATTTGTTGCCAAGAAGCGTTTTACACCAACAAGGAATGTGTCTTGGTGAACAAAATGCATACACTGAGACAAGATAAGATTGTAGAAATTTAAAAAAAAATGTATTGAAGGACACAAACTGAAATAAAACATGGCCATAAGTATTCAGACATTTAATTAAAGGGGGTCTGACTACTTTCAGTACCCACTGTATAGAAAAAGAAAAAAAAAATTGCAATTTTTTTTTTGCAAATTGTGAATCGAATTTAACAGCCATTTTTACATGAATGGATTTTGTCTCCCCCCCCCCCTTACTGTAGATGTGTTGCTATTCACAGCCATGATGGGGGAAGGCTGTGTGTGTGAAGCAGCACCCACTCAGCTCACATTAATATTTCATACATTTGTTTCACCCGCAGCTATAAAAAGACCTTTTCTCAGGAGGGAGTCTGCATGGTTAGGTTAGATAGGCTCAACCTTTAGACACATACCCCTGGCTTGAATGTAACCGACATTCATTTAATAATATGAAAAAGTTACGCACTGTAGCTTTAACATTACAGTAATATATAACCCTGCGTTTCCAAATCACATACTCTTTCTTTTTACTACACTACATACTAAAGTACAGAAGAGTTTTAGGGCCACAGACAGGAGAGGAAAAAAACCCCCAAAAAAAAACAGATAAGGAAGATTTTTTTATTTTTTATTTTTTTATTATGTTGAGAAATGTCAATAATAAAGAGGAATACTCCAAAATGCTATTGGGGTTAGTGGGGCATTTATGTATTTTCAGCATACTACAATTGACGTGCATGTATTGGGACGTCCTAAATCTTTTTCTGGCATACTAAATAGTAGGGAAGAATGGGGATTGGAACACAGGGATTGTGATGCATCTACACATTTATTCATTCATCTGTGCAGATAACATGGATGTTATATGCACTCATTTGCCAAGTATCTTCGAGAAAAAAAAAAAAGTAAAAAATAAGCTAAAATAAATAAGGCTTTTTCATACTAGCATATCGTACTTTTTTTTCTTAGCAGTAGAATCAACAACTGAAACATTTCTTGGAATTTTTCTGAGCTCCTGCACCAGTGTCAACTCGTTTGGCGATGTAATTGATTGTAATTGACACACATGATACATAGGAAAAAGAGAGTGACTGTATACCTGTCTGTGTGTGAGTGAGTGAGTGTTTCTCTGTCTGTGCTTGCAAGAGAGTGTGTGTGTGTGTGTGTGTGTGTGTGTGTGTGTGTGTGTGTGTGTGTGTGTGTGTGTGTGTGTGTGTGTTTCTCTCTGTCTATGTGTGTGTGTCTGCCTGCCTGTCTGCCTGCCTGCCTGCCTGTCTGCCTGTCTGCCTGTCTGCCTGTCTGCCTGTCTGCCTGCCTGCCCTAGAGTGTCTGTCTGTCTGTCTGCCTGTCTGCCTGTCTGCCTGTCTGCCTGCCTGTCCTAGAGTGTCTGTCTGTCTGTCTGCCTGTCTGTCCGTCTGCCTGTCTGTCTTACCCATGAGTGTGATGAGTTTGTTCTTGAGCTGGTTGTCTAGACGAGCGATCATCATCTCCACAGCGTTTCTGATCTCTCTCACTCGCTCGTCCTTCGCTCCACGGACCGCCTCCACGTTCCTCTCCTGAGAAACACACACACACACGCAGGGTACAGACACACACACACACACACACAGGGTACAGACACACACACACACACACACACACACAGGGTACAGACACACACACACACGCACACACACACACACACACAGGGTACAGACACACACACACACACACACAGGGTACAGACACACACACACACACACACACACACACACACAGGGTACAGACACACACACACACGCACACACACACACACACACAGGGTACAGACACACACACACACACGCAGGGTACAGACACACACACACGCAGGGTACAGACAAACACATGCACACAGACACACACACACAGAGACACGCAGGGTACAGACAAACACGCACACACACAAACAGAGACACATACACACACACACAGCGAACAGGGTACAGACACACAAACCGAGAGAGAGAAACACACAGACAAAGAAACACACACAAGGGAGAGAGACACACATACACACACAGACAAAAAGAGAGAGGGAGAGAGAGAGTGACACACACATGCAGACAGAGAGAGACACACACAGACAAACACACAAAAAAAATTATACAGCTATACATGTAAGGACAATCATTGACATAATGCATTCCCTAGCCCCTCACCCTAACCCTAACCATCCAAACTAAATGCCTAACCCCAACCCTTACACTAACCCTAACATAAACCTAATTCATACCTGAACCTTAAAATACCTGAACCTCTCAAACAGCCCTTTAAAGGCCTGTCCTTAAAACCTAGTGTTGACCCTCAAACAGCCCTTTAAAGGCCTGTCCTTAAAACCTAGTGTTAACCCTCAAACAGCCCTTTAAAGGCCTGTCCTTAAAACCTAGTGTTAACCCTCAAACAGCCCTTTAAAGGCCTGTCCCAAAGTGAGAACCAGACAAAATGTCCTCACTTTCCCAAGTTCTTACCTGTATATATCAACATGTTACTGCCATCTAGTGGATGTCAGCAGCACCTTACACCTAAACTACCTCAACTTGGAACCAGATGTACTTTACTGATCAAGGGGAGACATTGATAATTTTTTGCCTTATAGAATACAGTAACATAACAGAAAAAAAAAATTGTGAAGTTAAAGGTGCAGTGTGTAATATGACATCATCAAGAAAGTTCTACAAAGTTCTAGAATGCAACGCTCCCTGGGTAACCCCACCCCTTTAGAATAATAACAGAAGCTACAGTGGCCTTCAAGGACAAGAACAATTCTAAATTTTAAACAATGCACCTGATGACATTCCAACTATGACACTTTCAACATGGCGGCCATAGGCCTTGGTCCAAGACATGGAGAAATATGGACATATATGAGACCCTTTCTAAGGGAAAAAATAATAATTCTAAAATTCAGCTATTATGCACTAAATTAAATGTACTTATGGATATTATAATTACTTTGTACAAAATCTGCTAGGAAATAAAACCCAAAATTCTACACACTGCAGTTTTAAAGTAGCTGCGAGGAACTTTTAAAATATTTTTGTTTTCATATGGCTCATTATTGTCTCTACATTACATGTATGTTATGCTGTTTGTTTGTATTGTGCTTTTATTTGTTAGGCACTTTGTAACTGTGTTTTGAAAGGGGCTATATAAATTATATAATTATAAATAAAGTGTATTATTATTATTATTATTATAACTACTACTACTACTACTACTACTACTACTACTACTACTACTATTATTATTATTAAAAATCCTCACCACTTCCTGAACCAGACTGATGAGTTCCATGAGTCGTCGTCGTAGCTTAGCAACCTCCTCCTTCACCTTGGTAACGTGTTGTTCATAAATCTCCACCAGAGGTTTGAAGGTGTGGCCGCCATGCTGCAAGAAATACACATAAACACACACTTTAATGTTTCATATAATTTTTTTTTTTTTTTTTTACTCTGAACCAAGAATCTCATCTTCTAAAGCACTTACATCAACTAAACTTTTCATAATCATTCTCAGCACTATATTCTGAAGGTTATTACAGAAGGATTTGTTCATATGTTGTTCACTGTCTGATTTATGAGACATTTTCTTCTTAAAAACATGATGAAAATGCATTTTTAAGACCGATACAAAGTATTTATTTATTATTTATAAATAGAAAAAAGCGATGTATGTTATTTAAAACTTTTGGACAATGACATTTGGTATAATTATATATTAGGAATAACTTGTAACTTTTCATGCAAACTGTAATCAAAATATTTAAAAATATTTTTCAAAGTTTACCATTCCTCCCCACAGCGCACACTGGTGGCAGATGCATTTCTTACACGTCCAACAGAACACACTCAGTTTCTCGTGGTGATTCTCACACCTGCAAACACACACACACACACACACACACACACACACACACACACACACACACACACACACACACACACACACACACACACACACACACACACACACACACACACACACACACACACACACACACACACACACACACAGGACAACATTAAACACATTAAACATTTACCTGGGAAAAATAGACTCAGAATTGACAAGAAATGGTCAATATATATATATTGATATATATATAGGCCTATATATATATTTTTTTTTATCTTTATGGCAGCAAATAAAAATGCCATAACAAGGCCATGGCATATTTAAGCAATAGTAAATGGACTCAAATGGACTTATATAGCGCTTTATCTCCGTTTTTCACAGACCCAAAGCGCTTTACATTGTTTTGTACACATTCACCCAGTCACACACACATTCATACACCGATAGCAGCAGCTACCACGCAGGGTAGGCTTAGCACTAGGGTGCTAAGCTAACTAAGCTAACTATCGGGAGCAATTCGGGGTTCAGTGTCTTGCCCAGGGACACTTCGACATGTGGCGGGGGAGACGGGGGATCGAACCTCCGACCCTGCACACCAGAGGCGAACTCCCTACCCACTTCGCCACTGCCGCCCCAATAGCTCACGACAGGCTGTGGAATGTGCTCATTATAGCACAGTTAAGGGGTGTTGTTCGGCCCGACGCGAAGCCTATCCATTCCCTCGGTATTGCTTCTACACTGTTTGCATAAAAACTTGAAAAATAAAGTAAAATTCTTTATTTAATTTTATTGTCATGACTAAAAAATGTTGAACAATTGCACTTCAGAATTTATGGAGAACTTAGAAAGTGTTTAAATGCAGGAGACAGACAAATAAAATAACGAATAAAGAGAGACAAAAACAACCTGTATAAACAGTAAAGCTGCAGTGTGTAGAATTTTGGGTTTTATTTCCTAGCAGATTTTGTAGAAAGTAATTATGATATCCATAAGTACATTTAATTTAGAGCGTAATAGCTGAAAAAAATGTTTTGAATTATTATTTTTTCCCTTAGAAAGGGTCTCATGTATGTCCATATTTCTGCATATTTTGGACCAAGGCCTAGTGCCGCCATCTTGAAAGTGTCATAGTTGGAATGTCATCAGGTGCATTGTTTAACATTTAGAATTGTTCTTGTCCTTGAAGGCCACTGTAGCTTCTGTTATTATTCAAAAGGGTTGGGGTTACCCAGGGAGCGTTGCATTCTAGAACTTTGTAGAACTTTCTTGATGATGTCATATTACACACTGCACCTTTAAATGCAGGAGACAGACAAATAAAATAACGAATAAAGAGAGACAAAAACAACCTGTATAAACAGTAAGGTTAAACGGTAGTAAGTGGGATCGATTAAATAATGGGTTAAGTGGAGTATGCAGGACCAAAACGATCCGTATAAACACTAACTAAGGTTGAACAGTGGTAAGTGTTTCAGCAGTTGTAATCGGGATCCTAGTATTTCCTGGTAATTTTAGCCAAAAACCTGCTCCCTCTTTTTTTCCCGGGAAGTTTTCAGTGTTTACTTTAGTGAGAAATTCAAACTGAAACAACAACGTCTCCACGGCAACAGTCACATGATCAAAGCCGTTACCAACGTTTAAGCTGCAAGTCTCAACGTGTAGAATAACAGACCGGCTGCGTGTTCAA
This sequence comes from Hyperoplus lanceolatus, assembly GCA_026929865.2. NCBI lineage: Eukaryota > Metazoa > Chordata > Actinopteri > Uranoscopiformes > Ammodytidae > Hyperoplus > Hyperoplus lanceolatus. Next base: position 2,990,436 of record CM049407.1, read on the forward strand.
ATACTGTTTTCAAACATTTAGGCGCCAAAGTCAGCATGAGACCTTATTTTATTTTTTTTTTATTTTTTTTTTAATTTAATTTTTTTTTTTTTTTTTTACTATGGAACAGGGGTAGGATTAAATAAGTGTATACTTCTTCCTGCTCCTTTTCAGGCGTATCTCAGCAATACAGATCATTTGTTTTCTTTTATTTTTTTGTGAAAACATAATTTTTGTTTACTGTATTTCCATGCTTTTCATTTTGTTTTGTATGTTTGATATGTCTGAAATAAATCGAATCAAATCAAAATCAAATGCCCTTATGAATACAATTGAAAGAGCCAATTTGCATCCAGTACAGGGTAAAAAACGAAAAAATTCAAAGCATGCCTTGCAATTTTGTGCACATTTTCCAAATGAACAGTTTTAGACTACATTCAATGCAACTTTATAAAATAAATGTTAGTACGTTTCCTTCATATTCTTATTTGTCACGGATTTAAGTCAGGAATTGGTAAATGTTTTGGATCAGCCAAAAAAAAAAAATCTTTGCTTTCCATTTATTTATTTTCAAGGAAGTATAATTTTAATTCTAGAAATCCCAAAAATAATCGTCCGTGTTAAGGAGAAATAAAACTTTTGAAACTCTGTGAAAGTCCTTGGACCCTAACGAGCAGATGTGCACAATACGTAGCCACTGTCCATATTGTGTGTGTGCGGGGAAAAAAAGCAGTGTCCGCAGTAAGGACAGGAAAAAGAGAAGAATATCTTTGCCGTGCCATTTACCACCCACCTGTCCTTGTCGTTGTCTTCGTGCTTGGTGAGGTTACAGAGCTGCAGCGTGTCCAGCTGTTGAGTCACTTCTTCTGCCCAACGACAGTTCACCAGCTCACGCAACTGCAGGGGAGCGCTATACACACACACAGAGGCATACAGAGACACACACACACACACAGGGATACAGAGACACACACACACACACACACAGAGGGATACAGAGACACACACACACACACACACGGATACAGACACACACACACACAGGGATACAGAGACACACACACACACACACCACACACACACACACACACACACACACACACACACACACAGGAACAAACACACACACACACAGGGATACAGAGACACACACACACAGGGATACAGACACACACACACACACACACACACAGGGATACAGAGAACACACACACACACACACACAGATACAGAGACAGACACACACACACACACACACACAGGGATACAGAGAAACACAGACACACAAAGTTACGTTTAAAATGATGCCAACATGTCAGTTCTAACATGACAGCTATGTCGTATTGGGAACACTGGTTCTTCTTTAGTGTGGTATTGTCGTGGTTTTATTACACATTTAATGAAAATACTGATCATACTCATCGAATACGTTGAAATAGTGTATCATATATCATATTGCATGGAATGTAAAGCCCACTGAGACAAATGTATTTGTGATTTTGGGCTATACAAATAAAACTGATTTGATTTGAAATAGTGTGTGAAAATTGTGTGTGTCTGTCTGTTTGTCACTCTTTTAGCATGTGGTTGGTTGTGTGTGTGTGTGTGTTCTCCTTACCGACAGTGTGGACACTGGGCTCTCTGCTCCGTCAGCCATCGCTGTCAAATCACAGAATCCAGTTTAATGAAAAATTCACCTTGAATACAATAAACATTCTGCCAACGTCAATAAGACATGATGCTCACAGCTGAAAATACTCCAGATTTTTTTATTTTGTGGCATTTTCAAGCTTTATTAGACAGTACAGAGTTGAAATGGGGAGAGAGAGAGAGAGAGAGAGAGAGAGAGAGAGAGAGAGAGAGAGAGAGAGAGAGAGAGAGAGAGAGAGAGAGAGAGAGAGAGAGAGAGAGAGAGAGAGAGAGAGAGAGAGAGAGAGAGAGAGAGAGAGAGAGAGAGAGAGAGAGAGAGAGAGAGGTTTTGGTCCCTGGTGTAATGACCCATTAACCCACTTACTCTGATGCAGCTGAAGCAGCACAGCTTGGAGCAGTGAGGACACAACCGAGCATCTCTCAACTTCTCCATACAGATGAAGCAACGAAACACCTCCGCTATGCTCTGTATGGAGAGAGGGAGGGAGAGAGAGAGGGATGGAGGGAGGGAGAGAGAGGGGGGAGAGGGAGAGAGAGGAGAGAGAGAGAGAGAGAGGGAGAGAGAGAGAGAGAGAGGGAAGGAGAGGGATGGAGGGAGGGAGAGAGAGAGGGAGTGTGGAGCAGTGTGTAGTACAATGATCAGTTTGATTCACAGACATTCCTTTAAACATTCCACAAATTCTTTCTCGGTACACTCACAGTAAAACCTACTTCTACTCCAACTGTAGTCTGTTTGTTTTAACCAGAGATAGTATATAAAGTGGTTTACACACACACACACACACACACACACACACACACACACACACACACACACACACACACACACACACACACCTTATCACCATTGTCTTCACAACACAATGTAACTCAATACCTATGTTCCAAACAAAGGAAAACTAAGGTTGCGTTCCGAATCTCCTCCTCTTTCTTTTTTCTATTCTACATACTACGTCCGACGATAAAATAATCTAGTTAGGATGCAGTAGGCATACTATTGGGACATATTTTACTCTCTTATTTCATCATAACATTGCGCCTTGATCTTGCCTCTTGCTTTTATATCTGTCGCATCCCCGTTTGTTTTCATACGGAGGCTTTGTCGATGCGACGTCACTTCACGTGCGCACTGGATTGTGGGTCAGAATTGCCCCAAATAGGATGCACTTTTCAACACTAAAAATCTTGGCCGCATGAAGTAGGACATCCGGGTACTTCTAACCATCCTAAATCTGGCCACAAGAATCGGGACATCCTAAATCTTTTTCCTACCACACTATATAGTAGAAAGTATGAGATTCGGAACGCAACCTCTGTGTGAAGCTGCATTTTCCTATTTCAGGTGCTATTTCTTTATTTTTTTCCCCAACAATGAAAAAAATAAAGGTTTAAATAATAATAATAATAATAATAATAATAATAATTGAATACATATAATTTGTCTAAATAGCTTTGTCTTGACAGTCTCTTTATTTGACAAATTTTGTAGGCGTTGTACAGCCTGCCCCTAATTACAGAGGGGAATGGTGTGTGAGTGTGAGTGTGAGTGTGAGTGTGTGTGTGTGTGTGTGTGTGTGTGTGTGTGTGTGTGTGTGTGTGTGTGTGTGTGTGTGTGTGTGTGTGTGTGTGTGTGTGTGTGTGTGTACTTACCTCAACACTTTGTTCGTCCATTTCAGCCAGGTTGAAGTGTCTCGATTTTAGGGAGAAATCAGAGAAGTCGTAGCCTGCAGTCTTAAAATAAAGAAAGACATCGTTAAAGACGTGTTAATGTCACTGAATTAATTAAATTAAAATAAATATTTTAATTTTACAAAACACAAAACTGCAGAGAAAAAAGAGGAACACATGCGTAGTTGGTCCAGTGAAAAAAAGAAGATATATAGGCCTACTTCTTTTTTTTTGTCATGTCCTTTTATTTCAGATAATTCAGAATACACGACTAAAAAGCCCCAAAAAATAATAATAATAATAATAATATTGTGTCATAAATGTTGAACTGTGACAATGCCATACTTTTAGCATTATAGTGTCAATTGTGGTGTACTTTGTTTGTGTTTGTGTGTGTGTGTTTGTGGCCTTGTGCAAATTCTGCAACTTCTTTTCTGCTGCCTGTCTTGGCCAGGACTCCCTGTGAGAAGAGTTACTGTAACTCAATGGGACCTTCCTGGTGAAATAAAGGTTAAATAAAATAAAATAAAAATAAAATAAAATGCTACGAATTTCAGTTGATTTTTTTATTTATTTTAAATTGCAACGCCAGAAAATTCAGATAATATAATCCTATCCTCCATAGTTGAGCATGTTTGACTGTTGACAGCTAGATTTAATCAATTTATCATCAAGTAAAGGCCTTATTTTAAGGTTAAACTCGATCAATAAATGCCTTTTATGTCGTTTTAAGCATATGTAGGAACAATGTGAAGATGCTACATGCTGTTAAAGAGCCCGCGGCAAATTATTATTTGTGATAATGGGTTACAAAAAAAAAAAAACTTTACTCGAAAAAGCACCTCGAAACCTGCCAAATACAGTTTTTCCTTTGAGCTGTCAGTTGCTACAAAAAGGCCCACCATCGGTAGACAAACTGATAGCTAACGTGTACTGTCTAAAACACACATTTTTCAGTTAAAATACGATATAAATTAATTAAAAATAAGCAGGCTAAACCAGAAAAATAGACAATATTGATATAGGACTTTGCTTACCTTAGCAGACACTCGGCTTCGATGAAAAACAGACGATTTCGGGTGGAAAAAACGGCTAAACTACATTATTTAAGCTAACCACGTAAGCATGTGGTGTCTTACGCTAACTTTTCAACCATAAAATATCAAAATATGTGAGTAGAAATTTCACTTTCAGCCGAAAATACACCGAAAACAGTCAGCTTTCTGAGCCTGAAATTGAAGATGTAGCAGTAGCGTTTTGCTGCTGAGGCTACCTTGTCCCCTAGCAATAACCAATCAGATCGCTGCTTTCTCTTCTTTGCGTGATTTATATCCTGTCGCGTTTGTAGGACAGCGTATGTGACATTACCGCCACCTATCGGACAGTGGAGAAGTAGCCGCTACTGCAATGCAAGTTTATTTACAGTATTTATAATGAATTTAAAAACAAGAACATATAAAATTGACAGACAGACAGATAGATAGATAGATAGATAGATAGATAGATAGATAGATAGATAGATAGATAGATAGATAGATAGATAGATAGATAGATAGATAGATAGACAGACAGACAGACAGACAGACAGACAGACAGACAGACAGACAGACAGACAGACAGACTGATAGATAGATAGATGATAGATAGATAGATAGATAGATAGATAGATAGATAGATAGATAGATAGATAGATAGATAGATAGATAGATAGATAGATAGATAGATAGATAGATAGATAGATAGATAGACAGATAGATAGATAGATGCCAACAGTGTTTCTTGTATTGACATCATGGACACAGACATAACACCATGGTGATGATGCGTTTATGTAAATCATTTCACCAACGTTGGCGTGAGAGAACCCAGGTGGAGTTCTGAGCTGCTCTTTCATTTACTGTAGGACACACACACACACACACACACACACACACACACACACACACACACACACACACACACACACACACACACACACACACACACACACACACACACACACACATTCACACAGATACATGAGCAGTACCTTTATCAGAATTAAAGTCAGACATACAGTCCCCTCCATAAGTATTGGAACGGTGAGGCCAATTCCTTTATTATTTTTGCTGTAGACTGGAAACATTTGGGTTTGACACCAAACGATGAATATGAGACAATAGCTCAACATTTCAGCTTTCATTTCCAGGTATTCACATCTGGATCTGATACACAACTGAGAAGATAGCATTATTTGTAAAGGAACACCACATTTTTAGGCGAGCAGAAGTATTGGAACAGATAGACTTTAAATAAATTAAAATGAATAAGAATTAATATCCTAATCCTTCGCTTGCATTCTTCTTTTGTGGTGCTTTTCCAGGCTTTCACCACAGCCTCATTCAGTTGCTGTTTGTTTTGGGGGGTTTCTCCCTTCGGTCTCCTCTTTAGCAGGTAACATGCATGCTCTATAGCGTTTAAGTCTGGAGATTGACTTGGCCAGTCTAAAACCTTCCACTTCTTGCCCCTGATTAACTCCTTTGTTGTGTTTTAGGTCATTATCTTGCTGCATGATGGAGGATCTTCCAATCAGTTTGGTTGCATCTTTCTTTAAATTGGCAGACAGAGTGTTTCTGTAGACTTCTAAGTTCATTTTGCTGTTGCCATCATGTGTTACTGTGTTGTTGTCAAGATGAACCTTTACCAAGGTGATGGAAAGGCTAAAGTTTGGAGAAAGAAAGGATCTGCTCATGATCCCAAACATACAGGCTCATCTGTGAAACACGGTGGAGGCAATGTCATGGCTTGGGCTTGCATGGCTTCTTCTGGGACGGGGCTCATTAATCTTCATTGATGATGTAAAAACGTACATGTATTTGAATAAAGAAAAGCTACACAACGACCCCTGAATATAATATGAACAAAATGTGCAAAGCTGTCAAATATGAGGACAAGTTTTTCAGGCGCTTTTTCAGCCCACAAATGAAAAAATAGAAAAAAATTATTAGATTGGGGCGGCAGTGGCGAAGTGGGGAGGGAGTTCGCCTCTGGTGTGCAGGGTCGGAGGTTCGATCCCCCGTCTCCCCGCCACATGTCGAAGTGTCCCTGGGCAAGACACTGAACCCCGAATTGCTCCCGATGGTTAGCTTAGTTAGCTTAGCACCCTAGTGCTAAGCCTACCCTGCGTGGTAGCTGCTGCTATCGGTGTATGAATGTGTGTGTGACTGGGTGAATGTGTACAAAAAAACAATGTAAAGCGCTTTGGGTCTGTGATAAACGGAGATATAGCGCTATACAAGTCCATTTACCATTTACCATTAGATACTAAATAAAATGTTTTAGTTTGTAGGTTAAGTTTACATTACCATTGAGTACAAATGTTGAAATAGTAAAAGCCGAGATTTTGGACTTTTATGCTAAATTTGAGGTCTTTTTTTTCATGTTTTTAGACTTAAATTTGGCAAAAACATGTGTGTGACAAGATAGCCTGCTCCTCCTCTGCCTGAGGTGACAGGAGTAATACATCATGTTATCCAAAGCACACACACACACACACACACACACACACACACACACACACACACACACAAACTCTCTCTCTGTCTCTCTCAAACACACACGCACAGGCACGCACACACACACTCTCTTGCTCTCTATCTCTCTCTCTCTCTCAAACAAACAAAAACACACACACCCACACACACACATACACACACACACACACACACACCCACACCCCCCCCCACACACACACACCCACACACACATAACCCCCCCCCCCCAACCCCCCCCCCCCCACACACACACACACACACACTGCCTGCTGTAAATTGCAGTAACCCCATTGTTGTTTTATGCAAACAGACTAGACTTGGATAGGGCGCACTCAGAGCCATATGCAAATTAGCTTCATAATCAAGCGGCGCATGCTATAGGACTTTCTCTGCAAACCTTTTTCTACACTTAGAAAATGCTGATGAGTACTCCTGGATCCCCCCCCCCCCAAAAAAAAAAAACTCTACACTAACTTACACTTTATTTGAGAAACCTTTGGAGATCTTCAAAAACTGCCCAAGGTAAGTCAGTCATACTAGTTGAAATACTTTTCATTTGGGCTATCTTTGTTGACATTTTTAGGAGTTGGGTAGTTTCACGAAAGAGTTGAATTGAAGTGGACATGGCTGTGTGTGTGTAGGACTTATGGATATTACAGACAGGGCTCACACACACACACACGGAGAGAGAGACACACACACACATACACGGAGAGAGAGAGAGAACACACACACAGAGAGAGACATAGAGAGAGAGAGAGAGAGAGAGAGAGAGAGAGAGACACACACACGCAAACACACACACAGAGAGAGAGAGACACACACACACACACACACACACAGAGAGAGAGAGACACACACACACACAGAGATAGACACACACACACGGAGAGAGAGAGAGACACACACACACACACACACACACACACACACAGAAACACACACAGAGTACAGTGTAGTTTTTGTGTAAAGGGGAGGCACACAGATCCAGTTCCTGGGTGATTTGAGTGAGAGCATTGTTGCCGGTAAAGTTACAATCCTGTAGTGAAATCAGTATTTATCCATCGCAGATATTAAGATGAGTTCAGACACAGTGGAGCAGCAGGACACTCAAGCTGAGCAGGCAGGTAAGGAATGGATTTATATTTATTAGACGTTTATAACGCGGCATAACACACACACACACACACACACACACACACACACACACACACACAGACAGACAGATACACACACACACACACACACACACACACACACACACGTAAACACGCACACACACACAGTCAATCGTGTTGGTTTTTATATCAGGAAGGTAAGGAATGGACATATACTGTATTTCACCTTTTATAGCACACACACACACACACACACACACACAGACAGACAGATACACACACACACGCACACACACACACACAGACACAAAGTCACGCAAACACATGCTGGTTTTTATTTGGTTTTTACCCTGAGCAGGCAGGTAAGGAATGGATGTATATATCACCTTTAATATCGCATCATAACACACACACACACACACACACACACACACACACTGTCAATCGTGTTGGTTTTTATGTGGTTTGCACCTTTAAGGAGTGGATACTTGTTCAACTTTAACATGAGAAGTATACCATGATATTGCTGCGATGCTGCACTGAAACAAAGGGCCTCAGCCATCTGTTGGATTTATGTAAGCATAGTGTATCCATTTAAGACAAGTGTGTCATGTTCTGAAGCAAAATGATGTAACTGGATCATTTAGGGACAACATAATAGGCAGGGAGACATGTCGTGTGTTAACATGCTCAGCTCATATTAGGAGAAAGTGACATTTTGTGTCCAAGTGTCTATGTCAGCGTTTGCCCCGATCAAATGACCATTAAATTGAATTTAAAGGAAGATTGTAAGGAAAGGCAAGGCAAGTTTATTTTTAGAGCACATTTCGGACACAAGGCCATTCAATGTGCTTTACATAAGCAATAACAAAATACATCAAGTATAGAGCACACATTCCAAAAAAAAAAAATAATAAAAAATCAATTCAAAATGAGAAATTAAAATTTCAGGTTAAAAAAGATTGTAAGTGTAAAAGTGTATAAAATCATAGATTATTACCTGGACTATCTGAGAGGACATGTATTCGATGACAACATCTATAATACAGACTTTTAATGACTAGATTCTATCACAAACTAACTTTTTAATAAATAACTTTTCGATGATCATTATTGCTGTTATTATTATTGTTAGTTTATTTTTGCTGTTATTTCCTGTCAGCGTTTCAATTATATTTGAATTCAATAAAGTAAAATAAGCATACTGTCTATCACTATAGGGACGAAGACATTTTATGCTGTCTGGATTTTGCACGAGGAGAAGGAGTATAAAGAGTGTGTTTTACGTCAAGTTTCACAAACATTTACTTCTGTGATTCAGTATGTTTTTTTGCAGCAACATTTGCACGTTTTAAGCTTTAAATGGTTTGTACAATGAGAAGCTAAACAAGCAGCAGCATAGGGAGCAGCAGTGTGTGTGTGTGTGTCTATCTCTCTCTGGCGTGTGTGTGTGTGTGTGTTGCCTGCCTGCGTGCATGCGTGTGTGTGTGTGTGTGTGTGTGTGTGTGTGTGTGTGTGTGTCTGTGTGTCTCTCTCTCTCTGTGCGTGTGTGTGTGTGTGTGTGTGTGTGTGTGTGTGTGCGTGCGTGCGTGTCTTCTGTGTATGTCTTCTCTGTTTGTGTCTGTCTATGTGTGTGTGTGTGTGTGTCTGTGTCTGTGTCTGTGTGTGTGTGTGTGTGTGTGTGTGTGTGTGTGTGTGGTGGGTGTGTGTGTGTGTGTGTGTGTGTGTGTGTATACTGGCAGTTGGTAGCTGTTACCAGGATGCCCTGAGGCTATTTGCTGTTGGCCGTGGGGGTTGATCAGACAAACCTTCCACTGAAAACAGAAAGCAGGAACATGCCACGGAGCAAATGTGGAACCATTAAACTTAGACAATGTCTCTGCGTGTGAATGTGTGTGTGTGTGTGTGTGTGTGTGTGTGTGTGTGTGTGTGTGTGTGTGTGTGTGTGTGTGTGTGTGTGTGTGTGAACAGATCGGCTTCATGAAAGAGATTGTTTTTTTAGTCAGTTTAAGAAGCCACAGCTGCCCAGTCCCACTGTGTTTACGAAGCCTAGGCCTGTGTGTTTATGTCACTTCACTCACATTGGAAAATAAACATGTGCATCTACAAACATTTGAATATAAATGACAACCTTCTGAAAAGTATGTTTATTCACTTATACTGTACGTGTAATGAATCTAGAACATATGACAACATTTTTTTTAAGATTTTTTTTGGCATTTTTATGCTTTATTGATAGTGTAGAGACAGAGTTGAAATGGGGCAGAGAGGGGGAGTGACATGCAGAGGCCCAGGGGCCCAACGTATAGCCAGAGATACTGATAGTAACTTTTTATGTTCATAGTCAAGAGCTCAGTCACTATGTCAATAACTGGGTCCAAAAAGAAGCCTAAATATAGGATACTCATTAAAATTAACAAGATGAAATCATCATGGGCCCCTCAACTAGTAGGGGAGAAATACAAAGCAGGTTAAAAACAACCGCATAGTAGCTCTGTCTAAGGGGCTCATGGGGGCCTTGAGCACCCTACAAAATAAGCTTTCATGTGTGAATTCTAAATGTTTCATAAAAGAGCTTCCACCCTGAATCTGTTGAAATGCCCCTCCATTAAATTAGAGAAAACATGGGATACAGTTGTATTTAAACTACAGAAAATGTACCCCAACAGTATCCCAAACCCCCCCTCCCGGGGCCCCCCCCGCCCGGGGGGGGCCCCGCCCCCCAATTTTTTCAGAAAACGGGACGGTTACACAGAAAAGAACGCATGTCTCAGAACATCTTATATGCAAATAGTTTTTAGTTTTAATTTAAAGCTGCAGTGTGTAGAATTTTGGGTTTTATTTCCTAGCAGATTTTGTAGAAAGTAATTATAATATCCATAAGTACGTTTAATTTAGCGCATAATAGCTGAAACATTTTTTTAGAATTATTATTTTTTCCCTTAGAAAGGGTCTCATATATGTCCATATTTCTGCATATTTTGGACCAAGGCCTAGTGCCGCCATCTTGAAAGTGTCATAGTTGGAATGTCATCAGGTGCATTGTTTAAAATTTAGAGTTGTTCTTGTCCTTGAAGGCCACTGTAGCTTCTGTTATTATTCTAAAGGCGTGGGGTTACCCAGGGAGTGTTGCATTCTAGAACTTTGTAGAACTTTCTTGATGATGTCATATTACACACTGCACCTTTAAAAAAGTGACTTATACTATCGTTTACAATGGGCTATTAGTAATATTGTAATATAGGAATATATAATGTATGAAGAAAATAAACTTCTAATTACTTAAAAGTGGCGTCAGTGATTCTGGAGAACGCTTGTTGCCAAAATCAGTGAATATCTCCTCATGATCTGTGAGTGGACATAAACAAAAGGGGTCCCAAAAGTAGCTAGCAACATGCCAGTTTACGGAGCATAGGCTGTGTATTAACCATAGATAGTGAAATAATTAACACTGGAATTTTTTTTCAACACACACACACACAGTATAGACAGGTAGCGAGCGGATCATGAGGAGATATTCACTGAATTTGAAAAAAAAGTGATTTTGACTAAAAGTGTTCTCAAGAATCACTGACTACACCTTTAATATTTCATACCTTATTTTATAGAAAAATCAGGTTGAAAATGTGTGTATCAAATATGACACAGCAGGAATGAACAGAAACAAGATTCATTCAGCATTATGCCAACAACAGTGTAAAGTACTTTAAGGTGCTCCGAGGAACTTTCAGTGTGTGTTCATTCTAGCGCCCCCCTTTGGACAAAGGCGGTAGTGTTTTTACTACGCCAGCTGTTGTTCCTGGGTGAGCGTATACCCATGCATTAAGAGGCATTAAGAAAAACTATATAAAAATAGCATTCTTTGCACTGATGGTCTTGTTTGCTGTTACATGTAATTTATGATCATCAGAGGGAAAAATTAGACTGTTTCAGAAATATTTAAAAGTTCCTCGTAGCACCTTTAAAGACTGATAAGTTATCTTAATATATATAGAAAGTGGATGTTTACTTTTTTCAATGCAAACAAGAACCGGAATATATATATATATATATTTGCTGACCACAAGTTAAATAACAAGTTCCTGTTTTTATAAAAAGACGTAAACCAATTGAAATCTTTGAAATGCGATGACCAATATTTGTTTTTGGTTTCTAAAATACACATTGATGTGATCAAGGCATGTCCATAAAGGCCACACTTGTTTTTATATACAGTATAGTGGGCGTCCTGGGGAAATGCACCTGTTGGAAGACCAAGACCAAGAAGAAGTACTATAGAATAAATAACTAAATACATCTTCACCTCATCACTTGATATTGTGGAAAGACTTGAGGCAGTGGTGGATGATGCCATCTTTAGTCACTACAGCTTCTTGTTCTTGAAGGCCACCGTAGCTTCTGGTCAAGATTCTGTAAATTCTCCCCATCCTCAACGTGTGCATGCAGCATTTACATTTTTATTGCAAAAACTGTGACACATCGTTTGTTGAGTTAACTTATAATTCATATGGAATGAAAATGTATCTTTCAGATGTTATGTTCTACATACAGAACTAAGAATTTCATCGTGCCAATGCTAATTCACTGTTATACAGATAACAAATGAACCCAACCCGTTCAAAATGGTCCTTCACACATTAAACTGTGTTTTAACTCTCAGAACAAAAAATAACAAGTAGGCACAACTTTTTGGATTTCTTAGTTTGTAAAACTACATTAACATATGAATGATAAGTTATCTCTACAAAAGATAATTAATTTGCTGAAATGGAGGCAGCTTTCCTTTACTTTTAGCCTCAGAACTCAAAAATCTGGGGGGCGCCTTTAGCTCAGTTGGTAAGGCGTCCCCCTCCCGGGCCGGGCCCAGCAGCAGATCCAGGTTCGATTCCCACCCGCGGTCGTTCTCTGCATGTCACTCCCCTCTCTGCCCCATTTCCCCTCTGTCTCTCTGCACTATCAAATAAAGCATAAAAATGCCCAAAAAATATCTAAAAAAAAAAAAAAAAAAAATCAAAATCTAAGACAGTTGCCTTCAACATATGAGGGTTTTTTTTCCAACTTTTTCGTTTTAACAGTGTATGAATGGACCTTTAACTCATCTCAAAAGCATATGATTTTCAAGCTAATTTAATTGTGTTTTATATGTTTATTTATCTTTCGGGACAGAAAAAAAATAAGTTGCCAAAACTTTTATTTTTTGGAATTTTATGAGTATATAGATAGTAAAATAGAGATGTTGTTTTGCCAACTTGATTCTGTAGAGATATTATATTCAGCCCTGATTTATCTATCTATCTATCTATCTATCTATCTATCTATCTATCTATCTATCTATCTATCTATCTATCTATCTATCTATCTATCTATCTATCTATCTATCTATCTATCTATCTATCTGTCTATCAGTCTGTCTGTCTGTCTGTCTGTCTGTCTGTCTGTCTGTCTATCTATCTATCTGTCTGTCTGTCTGTCTGTCTGTCTGTCTGTCTATCTATCTATCTATCTATCTATCTATCTATCTATCTATCTATCTATCTATCTGTCTGTCTGTCTGTCTGTCTGTCTGTCTGTCTGTCTGTCTATCTATCTATCTAACTATCTATCTATCTATCTATCTATCTATCTATCTATCTATCTATCTATCTGTCAAATAGGCCAGAGGGTTGATTTATATCCCTCCACCTTTTCCCCTGGGCAGTTTGCAATAACTAACTGGCATTATGTTCAATTCTTTTAGGAATACGCTTTTTAAAATGACCAAAAAAAAAAAAAAAAAACGGTTGAAATTATTATTTTTGTGTGTGGTGAGATAGTATGGTGTGTGTGTGTGTGTGTGTGTGTGTGTGTGTGTGTGTGTGTGTGTGTGTGTGTGTGTGTGTGAGAGAGAGAGAGAGAGAGAGAGAGAGAGAGAGAGAGAGAGAGAGAGAGAGAGGGAGAGGGAGAGGGAGAGCTGGAATTCTTCTTCCTGACATCCTGACATGATTTGCATGTCTTGGTCATTTCCATACTGGAAGTTTGGCAGGGAAGGGGTGTGTGTGTGTGTGTGTGTGTGTGTGTGTGTGTGTGTGTGTGTGTGTGTGTGTGTGTGTGTGTGTGTGTGTGTGTGTGAGTGTGTGTGTGTGAGTGAGTGTGTGTGTGTGCGTGAGAGAGATAGAGAGAGAGAAAGAGAGAAAGAGAGGCAAGGGAGCTGCCCCTGACACACAAAATGCAAATGCACCTATCAATCATCCCCTTCCCCCCCCACACACACACACACACACACACACACACACACACACACACACACACACACACACACACACACACACGCACACACACACACACACGCACGCGCACACACACACACACACACACTGTCCCCATTTGGTATTCAAATTTTGGGGGCGAATGTCAAGCACACCTTTGAACCGTCCTCACTGAATGTCACACACGCTTACAGGACACGGGAGAAGATCTATTTATTGTGTCGTCTGAACCCGGTCTCTCAAAATACTGTAAAAGTGTTATTGTTTACATTTATTTTAGCTCTAAATGTAATAAATAAATAAATGCTCATAAATCTCTTTGTAAAAAAATATGTTTTACAGGAAACAGTCTTCAGAGTTAAGGTTTACTTT
>CM049407.1:3010000-3015000 GCA_026929865.2 Hyperoplus lanceolatus
AAATGATAATTTTGTCTCTAGTTTAACTTTTTATACTATAGCTATGTGGACATTTTGTTTTATTCTATAGACTACTGACAATATTCCTCCCAAATTCTAAAGAAAAATGCTGTCATCAAAAGCTGTTAAGGATATTGTTTCTGATATAATAAATATTTGTAACCGGCGTTCTATCATTACAAGATCACTATTATGATATAATGAATGAGGTTTTTCTTCCCTCAGTCTTCCCTTGGCCCAGCTGTCCTGTTAATCCTAACCCTACATTTTCCCATGTGTGATGTCACGCATGGTCAAATGTTCGGGTTAGACAGTGAGACCATAAAACACTCTTTCTGCCTTTTCTCAGGCTAGGATGAACCGATTTCTAAAAATGTTGTACATTTATACTACATAGGATCTCAGAGTTCATTACACCTTCATATTTCCACCGGTTAAACAGATCTTTAAGTGGATAAAGCAGTTAGAAATCAACGTAGAGTGTGTACTTATTTTAGTTTGTTGTTTGTGTGTGTTGTTGTTCCAGGAGTTGACGTCCCTCCATTCCATGCAGCAGTTGGTCCTGATGCCTCCGTCACACCTCTCCGCTCAGTCTCCATTCCTGCTGTCGCAAAACCCCGCCAGCCACCAAGGTCTGTGTGTGTGTGTGTGTGTGTGTGTGTGTGTGTGTGTGTGTGTGTGTGTGTGTGTGTGTGTGTGTGTGTGTGTGTGTGTGTGTGTGTGTGTGTGTGTGTGTGTGTGTGTGTCTCCATTCCTGCTCTCACAAAACACAGCCATCAGCCACCAAGGTCTAACACAAATATATTCTACTTTATAGACACATACACAGTCAAAAGCTACATTTTACTGTCATAGATTGGGTAGTCCTAACATACTTGATACTCCCCAAAAATGACCCACTAAAATAGAGCGTCTTAAAGGTGTATTAGAGCTGGGGTATGTGATTTCTGATTGGTCAAAGTTAACATGAGCTGTACACTTTGACCAATCAGAGCGAGGCTCCGATTCTCTGTTCTTATTGGCTGTTGGGACTGTCCATTCACTTTGGCACGACTTTGTTGGTGTAGAGCGTGTCAGGGAGGGACCATAGGGGAGGGACCAAAGAGAACAAGTGGAGCGGTTGAGGTATTTGGATTTGAATCTCTATCCCAACTGCCATTTTCTCCCCAAATCCTCCACCCCAGCTTTAAGACCAGATAGTGAACACACAGTACAGACAGGAAGCGCATCATGAGGAGATATTCACTGATTTTGACCAAAAGTGATTTTGACAAAAAAAGTCCAGAATCGCTGACTCCACCTTTGAAGGAATCTTATACCCCAAATCTCATCATCATCATTTGATTTGATTTGATTTGATTTCAGACATATCAAACATACAAAACAAAATGAAAAGCATGGAAATACAATAAACAAAAATTATGTTTTCGCAAAAGAAATTAAAAATAAAAGAAAAGAAATGATCTGTATTGCTGAGATATGCCTGAAAAGGAGCAGGAAGAAGTATACACTTATTTAATCCTCCTACCCCTGTTCCATAATAAAATAAAAATAAAGAATAAAAATATTTATTAAACTAAAAAAAAATAAAAAATAAAAAAAAATTCTCTGTACCATTGGCGATACTATAATTGCCATTTATAAACTATACATACATACATACATACATACTATACATCTTAACATCATCATCATCATCATCATCATCATCATCATCATCATACCTTTATTTAAACAGGCACAAATTGCTAAGAAACAAAGTCTTATTGAAGCCATGGCCTGGTAGGAGGGGAATGACCTCCTGGGGGAAAGGGGAGAGGGAGAGAACAAGACAACACTGTACTATAGGCAAGGCAAGGCAAGGCAAGTTTATTTCTATAGCACAATTCAGACACAAGGCCACTCAAAGTGCTTTACAGGGGCAAGATTAGAATACATAAAACACATTATAAAACATTTAAAAGCGAATAAAAGAAGCAAATAAAAAAATGAAAACTCGATTTAAAAACATTTAAGAGCAAATAAAATGAAAATTGCAGGTTAAAATGGAAACAAAAAAGTCTTCAGACTCGATTTAAAAGAGCTGAGAGTTGCAGCTGACCTCAAGTTTTCTGGGAGTTTGTTCCAGAGATTTGGTGCATAAAAACTAAAAGCTGCTTCTCCTTGTTCAGTCCTAACTCTAGGGACTGTAAGTAGACCTGTCCCAGACGACCTAAGGGCTCTGGACGGTTCATAACGTATCAGCATATCAGTAATGTACTATAGCCAGTAAAATCACACATAGACAACAATAACATATTCAACATAGCAACAGAAGTTAGACAAACAGCAGTAACATACAGCATAGCAATAGATAAATGTACTAGATCACTAGATTAACTCTATGTTAATGTGAGCCGTTAGAGCAGTTATTCCATATCCCTGACATTATGTTTTTAAACCCATTGTGCTGTCTCCTCCTTGCAGCCCTCCTGCAACAGAGTTTCTCCCTCCCCAGTCAGAGTCAAACCAGTCTGCTGCAGCACCAACCAGGCCTGGCCCTTACACCACAGGTAAATACAGTCGCTACTAGTGTTAATACACAGCCTAGGCTCTGTAAACGGGCCCTCACTCTACAGGTAAATACAATCCACTGTTAAAGGTTGGGTATGTGATTTCTGATTGGTCAAAATTAACATGAGCGGTACACTTTGACCAATCAGAGCGAGGTTCCGATTCTAAAAAAAAAAAAAAAAAAAATGCGAAAAAATTCTCTGTTCTTATTGGCTGTTGGGACTGTCAACTGTTCGAATCTCTATCCTATCCTAGCTATTTTCTCCCCAAATTCTCCACCCCAGCTTTAATACACAGCCTAGGCTCTGTAAACGGGCTCTCACGCCACAAATACAGACGCTTTTACTGTCTAAACACAAATGATAATCAGCTTTGTATTGCTTGTTATACAGCTCTGGAAAAAATGAAGAGA
The DNA here is from genome assembly GCA_026929865.2 of Hyperoplus lanceolatus. NCBI lineage: Eukaryota > Metazoa > Chordata > Actinopteri > Uranoscopiformes > Ammodytidae > Hyperoplus > Hyperoplus lanceolatus. The sequence goes on from CM049407.1 coordinate 3,012,966, forward strand.
CCACTCCAAATGTTCAGTGTCTCTCGTTTTACTATTTATAGGCGTATGTTTGAGTAGAATGAACATTTTGGTTTTACACAATGCACTACTGACAACATTTCTACCTAGTAAATCCCAGTATAAAAAAGCACAATCCAGTGTTAATACACAGCCTAGACTCTGTAAACACCGGGGCATGTTGCTAGCTACGATGCCCCCCCCCCCCTTTGTTTACTAATCCGTTGCTTACAAACCAGTTTACAGAGCCTAGACTGTGTATTAACAATGGATTCATTTTTAACGCACACACACACACACACACACAGTACGGACAGGCAGTGGATCATGAAAAAAAATACACTGATTTTGACAGAACAAGCTCTGTCCACAATCACTGACTACACCTTTAAGACCAAAAATCCATCAGAAAAAGCCCAAAACTGCACTAGTCTAGTCCTGTAGATTAATTATACGGACTATTGTGCTAGAAGACAGTTAAAACCTCATTAAATCACCTGTAAACTTCATATTTCCCCTGCTATCTATTTTAGGCGATGAGTCGGTCTGGTCTGTCTGGTGGGTCTATGGATCAGCACATGGACCTGTCTCACCTCCAGATGAAGCACCTGTCTGTCCCCTCACAGGACAAGCACCTGTCTGTCTGCCAGGACGAACCCAGCGACCTGGAGGAGCTCGAGCAGTTTGCTAAAGCCTTCAAACAACGACGCATCAAACTGGGGTTCACTCAGGTCAGAAGCAAGAAAAATACTACGGCTCTAAATGCACCGGAAATGTATTTGATACAATTATGGCAGAATTTTGACAAATTTTCAAGCTTTATTAGACAGTACAGAGTTGAAATGGGGAGACAGAGAGAGAGAGAGAGAGAGAGAGAGAGAGAGAGAGAGAGAGAGAGAGAGAGAGAGAGAGAGAGAGAGAGAGAGAGAGAGAGAGAGAGAGAGGGGATGACCTGCAGTAAAGGTCCACGGGTCGTAGTGGATAGAACGCGTACCATATTGGCTCCGGCTTTCGTTGCAGTGGTCGCGGGTTCAAATCCGACCTGTGGACCTTTACTGCAGGTCATCCCCCCTCTCTCTCTCTCTCTCTCTTGTCTCTGTCTGTCTCCCCATTTCAACTCTATATCTAATAAAGCTTGAAAAAATGCCAAAAAAAACATTTTATATTCACATTTGTGTTTTGCGTGTTTCCACGGACAGGGAGACGTTGGCCTGGCGATGGGTAAACTCTACGGGAATGACTTCAGTCAGACGACCATCTCCCGCTTCGAGGCTCTGAACCTCAGCTTCAAGAACATGTGCAAACTGAAGCCACTGCTGGAGAAATGGCTCAGTGACGCAGGTACAATACAATGGGTGTGCGTGTGTCTGTGTCTGTGCGTGCGTGCGTGCGTGTGTCTGTGTCTGTGTGTGTGAGCGTTTGTGTGTGTCTGTGTCTGTGTGTGTGTGAGCGTTTGTGTGTGTCTGTTGCTGGAGAAATGGTACTACATACTCAACACTATGGTTTTTATTAATTTTAAAGGTGCTACAAGGAACTTTTTAATATTTCTGAAACGGTCAAATTCGTCACTCTGATGATCATAAATTACATGTAACGCAAATGAGACCATCAGTACAAAGAATGCTATTTTTATATAGTTTTTCTTAATGCCTTTGTCATGGGTATACGCTCACCCAGGAACAACAGCTGGCGTAGTAAAAACACTACCGCTTTTGTCCAAAGGGGGGGCGCTAGAATGAACACAAATATGACGTTATATATTTGTATTTTTTCTACTGTAGAGAACTCTCCTGTGGACCCTATGAGTAATGCTGCGGCGCTGCAGCCGCTGATCGAAGGCTACGGACGCAAACGTAAGAAGAGAACGAGCATCGAGACCAACATCAAGCTAACACTGGAGAAACGCTTCATAGATGTGAGTTCAACAATGAATCGATACTTAAAGCTACTAGTGCAGTGGCCGTAGGAAGCAGGTCTGCTGTGTGTGTCCCGCCCGTCACTCATTTCAAGCTTTGGTCGCAGCAGCCAATCAAATCAG
>CM049407.1:3020000-3025000 GCA_026929865.2 Hyperoplus lanceolatus
CCCTCCCTAATACTCTTTTACCTCGGTTTATAGTCAAAACTTATCACTTCCAGTCATTTTGAATTGATCTTACAGTCAAATCTTTTGCTCTTTCAGGTCTTGGTATCGCACCTGGACCCCTGCTGCATACCACCACTGAGAAAACACATGAACTGTTTCATATTTTGAAGAATTTTCATTTTTTTTTATTATTTTGCTATTTTTTCTTTGTTTGAGAAGGATCTACACTAATTTTCACTGAAGAAGAAGAAGGGATGAAGTAACTTGACATCTCCTGTTATGAACAGGGCTTTAAAAACTACAAGCTAAACTTTATATTATGGACTAAATGCTGCCACACACTCACACAACACTCGCTCATACACAAGTCTGTTCGGTTTGTGCCTCTTTGAAGAGACACACTTGACACGTATCCTTGACACTAGTGGGAATTGCTTGAATTGTATAACTTTTAAAGCTATAGTGCGTAACTTCTTTCGCCCCCCATGAGGAATTCTGAGTAATTAACAATAACACTGTCGGTGCATCTCCATCTACATGAGGTAAAGCCTTCAGTGATGGCACATGGATTTTATACCTTCTGCTGTACGTCCAGGTTTTTTCTTAGCAGTAGAATCAACAACTGAAACATTTCTTGGGCTCTTCTTGAGGATTTTTCTGATCTCCTGCACCAGTGTCAGGGTGAGGGGGGGACACCAGTTTATAAACGCTGCCTTACAGAGAAATACAGAGAGAGTTTTGTAGGGAGCTGATAATAGGTTTAATCAACTTGGTGTCAACTTGTTTGTAGATGGCTTGTGAATGTAACCGACAATCATTTATATGAAAAAGCTACGCACTATAGCTTTAAGTGTAAAACCTATTTGAATGTTGAAGGATTCGGGTCCAGATTCACTTTTTTAATAATTGTATCTTTATACTGCAATGATGTCAGTTCTGTTTTGCTTGAAAGGTGTAGTCAGTGATTCTGGAGAACGCTTGTTGTCAAAATCACTTTAAGTCAAAATCAGTGAATATCTCCTCATGATCTGCTACCTGTCTGTACTGTGTGTTTACGAGAAAAAAAATCCAGTGTTAATACACAGCCTAGGATCTGTAAACTGGAATGTTGCTAGCTATGTGAGTGAGCCCTTTGTTTAAATACACTTTGTTTTCATACTAGTTTACAGAGCCTAGGCTGTGTACTAACATCAGATGTATTTTCAGCACACACACAGTATGGACATGTAGCAGATCATGAGGAGATATTCACTGATTTTCACAAAAACGTGATTTTGACAGCCAGCCTTCTCCAGAATCACTGACTCCACCTTTAATTGTGTGTGTGTGTATGTGAATAGTCTAGTTGGTGAATTAGATGCGATCTTACATTGTGTTCTGCTATAGCCTGTCTAAATAAATACACAGCAAAACCAAAGCATTTTAAAATAACTTTAACCGTGAATTTTCATGACTGTAGCAACAAAGGCCTTACATTAGAGAAGAAGAGCTTTTGAGTTGTTTTTCAAGGATATTTCTGCTATCTATCTATCTATCTATCTATCTATCTATCTATCTATCTATCTATCTATCTATCTATCTATCTATTATTGCAGTTTTGGCAATCACTTACAGCTCTGGAACAAATTAAGAGACCACTCCAAAATGTTCAGTGTCTCTTGTTTTACTATTTATTGGCATATGTTTGAGTAGAGTGAACATTTTGGTTTTATAATATAAGCTACTGTCAAAAATTTTTACCAAATTCTAATACATTTTTTCTCATTAAAGAGCATTTTCAATAAGTTATGTAGAGATGAAGGTTGGAGAAAAATCCAGGCTGGTCTCCTAATGTTTGCCGGAGCTGTATATTTGTATACTAAAAGCACCAGCTAAACTAAAAAGTTCCTTAAAATGGTAAATGGACTTGACTTATATAGCGCCTTCTAGCCGATTTTCTCAGCCCCAAAGCGCTTTACATTTCTTACCACATTCCCCCATTCATACACACACTCATACACCGATGGTAGAAGCTGCCATGCAAGGCGCTCTCTGAACCATCGGGAGCAATTTGGGGTTCAGTGTCTTGCTCAGGGACACTTCGACATGTGGCGGGGAGACGGGGGATCGAACCTCAGACCCTGCACTCCAGAGGCGATCTCCCTACCGACTTCGCCACTGCCGCCCTAATAGAACAGAGTATCAAGAATAAAGCAAGTGACGAAATTAAAAAATTATCGCAAATATGGCCTTTCTCAGCTACCGTAGTTAACTCTCATTCCCTGCCGTACATTGTTACTTCTAAATTGTTCATCTGCCTTTAAAGCTGCAGTGTGTAGAATTTTGGGTTTTATTTCCTAGCAGATTTTGTAGAAAGTAATAATAATATCCATAAGTACGTTTAATTTAGTGCATAATAGCTGAACATTTTTTTTTTATTATTATTTTTTCCCTTAGAAAGGGTCTCATATATGTCCATATTTCTGCATATTTTGGACCAAGGCCTAGTGCCGCCATCTTGAAAGTGTCATAGTTGGAATGTCATCAGGTGCATTGTTTAAAATTTAGAATTGTTCTTGTCCTTGAAGGCCACTGTAGCTTCTGTTATTATTCAAAAGGGTTGGGGTTACCCAGGGAGCGTTGCATTCTAGAACTTTGTAGAACTTTCTTGATGACGTCATACTACACACTGCACCTTTAAGACCTTCAAACTAAAAGTCTTGACTATTCTTATTTGTTTGGTTGTTTATTCGCTTTTTAAAATGTTTAAAAGAAATGTGTTTTTGAATGTAATATGTATTGTTTTGACTGTCTATTTTTGTATTTTATTTTATTTTAATTTAGATAAAGGTTTTGCAGTGGTATTTAACTCTGAGCTACGTAACTTATCCATCAGATATAATTGAACACTATAATTATTTTTAATGTTATATGACATAACAGAAGGGAATTTTTTTTTAAAGTTCAAATAAGTGGAAAATAAGTGTATTTTGAGTGTCTAGAGACTCAGGGAGAAACTACAGATTTCATATTGTCTTACCAACTGTCAATAAACAGGCAATGACCATGTGTGTTAATGTTTTTTTGGCTTTTCTTACTTTTCAATGATGCAAATAATTGATCAAATACATATTTATGAACACTTCACTATTAAAGGAATACTTCACCCATACGGAACCAGTGTTCTATCATTATAAAATCACTATTATAATATAAGGAATGAGGTTTTTCTTCCCTCAGTCTTCCCTTGGCCCAGCTGTCCTGTTAATATTTAATTTTTTAATTGATTTTGTAATTTTCAATTAATTTTTCATCAATTTCTGTCCAATTTATTTTCAAAATAAAAAATTCAATAAAATATCAAATCTGGCAAAAGCAGAGTAAACTGTGTGTGCTACCAAACAAGTCATGTCAAATAACGTTGAGCTAAAGAGAGAGAAAAGAAGACAAACACTAACACCTTGTACAGTATATACAATTTAATGATAAAATATTAAAACAATTTAAAATTGAGAAGATTAGTCATAAAAAAGTGTCTTATAATAAAGGCATAGTTCTCTCTGTTTTGGCCTTTGGATCAATGTTTTAGTGCCTTGGAAGAGGTTTGTCTGTTCACTGTGTGTGTGTGTGTGTGTGTGTGTGTGTGTGTGTGTGTGTGTGTGTGTGTGTGTGTGTGTGTGTGTGTGTGTGTGTGTGTGTGTGTGTGTGTGTGTGTGTGTGTGTGTGTGTGTGTGTGTGTGTGTGTGTGTGTGTGAGTGTGGTTAGGTCCCTGTTAGATCCTTGAGTGTTTTCAGATTTCTTTGAACCTGTAATGAAAAAAAAAAAATTAATAAAAAAGTTACAGTGGAGATAGATAGATAGATAGATAGATAGATAGATAGATAGATAGATAGATAGATAGATAGATAGATAGATAGATAGATAGATAGATAGATAGATAGATAGATAGATAGATAGATGAGACATACCCTCTAACTCGAGGAGTGCGTCCACACCAACCCTGAGCTTCTTTGTAAACAAGTCTGGACAAAAACTGAAAACAAACAAACAAACAAACAAACAAACAATGCCATCAGTCAAGAATATTCAATAACCAGCACATAGAAAGGCTGAGATATATGCAGTTCGGCCACCCCCACAGATTCTCCGCCGGATGGGGCTCAGTGCTGCAGCACATAGGGGATTAAAAGGTGCGAGGTGTGCCCCAGTTTAGTTTTTGTTTATTTATAGCTTATTTTCTTAATCATTTTGTCTTAGTTATTTATTTCACTTCTGTTTATGTGAGGGAGGGGGGAGGGGGGAGGGAGGGGGAGGGGGGGGAGGGGGGAGGGGAGAGGGGAGAGGGGGAGGGAGGGGGAGGGGGATGTGTATGTATTGTATGTGTTTACTTATTCTGTTTCTTTTTACTTTATCATTATTTTTCTTCCTAACTCTAAAATAATAATAAATTTTAATATTTTTTATTATTATTTCATTTTCGAATTTAACTCGAAGAATATTTTCTCAATGTTTTTGAATACACTTTTTCTTTAAAAAATTAAAATTCAAATTAAATGAAGTAGTGTATGTATGTTTTTTTTTTAACCTTTATTTCTACAGGTGAATCCCATTGAGACCTGAGACTCTTTTACAAGGGAGACCTGTTTTCCTTTCCCACGTTACCATTCACACACACATTCATACACCGATAGCAGCAGGCTAATTATCGACATTCACACGAGGCAAGGTGGGTGAAGTGTCTTGCCCAAGGACACAACAACTATGACACAGGTGGCAGGACGGGGATCGAACCTCCAACCCTTTGATCATCAGCCGACACGCTCTACCAACTGAGCCACAGTCACCCCGAAATGTATGCAAGTGAAGGGATGAGTAGTGTGTGTGTGTGTGTGTGTGTGTGTGTGTGTGTGTGTGTGTGTGTGTGTGTGTGTGTGTGTGTGTGTGTGTGTGTGTGTGTGTGTGTGTGTGTGTGTGTGTGCTGTATATGAGTGAACAGTGTCCTCACCAGACAGGCCAACAGA
>CM049407.1:3032500-3035000 GCA_026929865.2 Hyperoplus lanceolatus
AGTCTCATTTTTCCTCTGATGATCATAAATGACATGTAACAGCAAACAATGTCTGCAACCTCTTAAGAGACCACTGGCACCTTGTTTAGTTTGTTTTTAAAAGATAATAGTTTAATAAATTCATAATAAATCACTTTCATCATAATTTTTATCATATTAGCGAATAGAAATTCTTGTGTGTGAAGTGAAACGTACTTTCTACCAGGAAGAAGCAGAAGACCCCAGTGCGCGCACACACACACACACACACACACACACAGCACACACAGACACACACACACACAGACACACAGACACACACACACACACACACACACACACACACACACACACACACACACACACACACACACACACACACACAGACACACACACACACACACACACACTAAAATGAAACCAAAGTGAAACGTACTTTCGACCAGGAAGAAGAAGCAGAGGACCCCCATGCAGGCGATGATGATCCCAGGAACGATGAAGCTCAGGCCCCACTCGGAGGAGACGAACACGCCCGCGATCAGAGAGCCAAGGATGTTTCCTACGGAGGTGTGGGAGTTCCACACGCCCATTATGAACCCACGCCTAGAACAAGAGCACAGGATAGGATGTTAAACACATATAGTATACTTCAAAAATACAGCCCTGGCAAAAATTAAGAGACCAGTCTGGATTTTTCTTCAATCTGCATCTCTACATTACTTAATGGTGCTTAAACCTGCAGTGTGTAGAATTTTGGGTTTTATTTCCTAGCAGATTTTGTAGAAAGTAATTATAATATCCATAGTACATTTAATTTAGTGCATAATAGCTGAATTATTTTTTTTTAATTATCATTTTTTCCCTTAGAAAGGGTCTCATATATGTCCATATTTCTGCATATTTTGGACCAAAGCCTAGTGCCGCCATCTTGAACGTGTCATAGTTGGAATGTCATCAGGTGCATTGTTTAAAATTTAGAATTGTTCTTGTCCTTGAAGGCCACTGTAGCTTCTGTTATTATTCTAAAGGGTTGGGGTTACCCAGGGAGCGTTGCATTCTAGAACTTTGTAGAACTTTCTTGATGATGTCATGTTACACACTGCACCTTTAAGACCGACAATATGAAGCAGGAGCCCAACGCGCAGCCATAAACACATTTAATGTACCGGTACTGCTGAAATAAGTTTTTTTTGTTGCCTTTTTCAAATAGTTTGTTATTTTACTACTATATGCTAAGACTGTGCTATTGACAGAGCTGGCTGAGAAGGCCTTTAAGTTTAATGCAACCTTCTGGCAACTGCAAATATTTTTAATCAATAATTTTCTGAATAATGTATTTTCCCCTGTTACATTTCAGCTGCATTAGAATTTGTATCTGTCTTGATGGGATTGTTGTGTTGTGTCTATAACTTTCTCCTTCTTGTAAAATAGATTTGTAACCTGATAAAATAAAGTTTTTAAATATATTTGAATAGTTTAGACGAATCCCCCCGCACCTACGGAGGTGTGGGAGTTCCACACGCCCATTAAGAACCCACGCCTGGAGCACAAGTAAACAAGAGGTCATGACAAAGTATATATTTCATGTACTTTGTAATCTGCTATAATATGTTTTGATATCCAGATTTGAGTCATCAGCTACTTTGAAGGAGTGGTTAAACAGAATTTCAATGCATCCTTACAAATTAGTTTATTCTTTTTCATTTCTTTTGCCGTTTTACAACTCTACGAATCTTAAAATCTTTCTTTACATACTGTGGTAGAGAAAGGGTGATTTAAGTCTAGTTTGTTTTGTATAAATAAATAAATAATATATTCTAATAGTTGTACTTTTGTTTTCATGACCTCATGAAAACAAAGACTTTAAAGAGTTTAACCAGGTGGTTATAATGGAAGTAAATATGAGTTCCAGCCTAACAGGTTTTCTCTGAGTAGCCTGGTTTCTTTTGTGTAAGTAAAACATGTAAACAGGGTCAGGGTAAAGGGTGGAGCCCATTCAGACGGGCGTGTGTCTACACCATAGATAGTAAATAATATGGGTGTAGCATCCGGGCTGACCTCAGTTATTCACACGGCATCCAATAATCCTGGTTTGTGCGCGTCTCCATTTTGTGAGGGGGGAGGGAGATAGCTGACGTATACCTCCGAGGCAAAATGAGGGACAACGGGCGGAGAGCTGTCACTCAAGAGATCGCGCCAATACATTTTAACCTCCGATAAAATAAAAACTAGCGTGGTCCGAAAAAAATTCACCCCTCTCAGTGTTGTCATGGAGATATGACCTAAACATACAGACTAAAATGGTTTCGTGGCCCAGGCTGTAAATAGGTTTAATAAGACTTTGAAAACGGCCTGTCTAACAAGTGAGTCAATGAGAGATGGCTGTCTTCTGCTTCCACCCCATTAGTCGCTGCGGGTGGGGCTTGGGTAAAGGGTGGAGCCCATTCAGACGGGCGTGTGTCTATACTGAACATTTAGTTGTCTGTCTGAGGGATTGTTCTAGCTTCTAATCGAAAGGGAC
>CM049407.1:3040000-3065000 GCA_026929865.2 Hyperoplus lanceolatus
TCTCGCTACTTTATAAACGTTATGCATGAACTGTTTCAGCAGAGGAATGGATCAGTTGAGTAAAATTTAAAGGAGCATTTTCAAAGTTAAAGGTGCAGTGTGTAGAATTGTGGGTTTTATTTCCTAGCAGATTTTGTAGAAAGTAATTATAATATCCATAAGTACATTTAATTTAGTGTATAATAGCTGAACTTTTTTTTTTTAATTATTATTTTTTCCCTTTTCAGCTCTTTCAAATCGGGTCTCAAAACGTTCTTGTTTCCCTTTTAACCTGTAATTTTTTTTTTTTGTAAAATGTTTTAATTCTTTTATTTAAATGTTGTATTTTTATCCATGTTTTAAATTTGTTCCTTTTTTTTGTATTTGTATTCTTTATTTGATTTTAACCCTGTGAAGCACCTTGAGTGGCCCTGTGCCTGAAATGTGCTCTATAAATAAAATTGCCTTGCCTTGCCTTGCCTTAGAAAGGCTCTCATATATGTCCGTATTTCTCCATATTTTGGACCAAGACCTAGTGCCGCCATCTTGAAAGTGTCATAGTTGGAATGTCATCAGGTGCATTGATTAAAATTTAGAATTGTTCTTGTCCTTGAAGGCCACTGTAGCTTCTGTTATTATTCGAAAGGGTTGGGGTTACCCAGGGAGCATTGCATTCTAGAACTTTGTAGAACTTTCTTGATGATGTCATATTACACACTGCACCTTTAAGACATTTGAACAAAACAAGTCCAACATTTTCAGAAGGATGCATCTCATTAAAGGCCTACTTCACCAGTGGGGAAAAAAAGGTGTATGTCACACTGTGATGTCACACTAGTAAAATGTAGGGTTAGACAGTGAGACCATAAAACACTCTTTCTGCCTTTTCTCAGGCTAGGATGATCCGATTTCTAAAATGTTTGCACATTTGTACTACATAGGATCTCAGAGTTCAACACACCTTCATATTCCCACCGGTGAAGTAGGTCTTTAAACACAGGAAGTGAAAGTATTCTTTGTATTATTCCTATAATAAAGTCATAACAGCAACCATGGTTGCGTTCCGAATCACATCCTCTTTCTTTGTTCTATTCTACATACTACATCCAATGATAAAAATAATCTAGTTAGGATGCAGTAGGCATACTATTGGGACGTACTTTACTCTCTTATTTCATCATAACATTGCGCCTTGATCTTGCCTCTTGCTTTTATATTCGTCGCATCCCCGTTTGTTTTCATATGGAGGCTTCGTTGATGTGACGTCACTTCACGTGCGCACTGGATTATGGGTCAGAATCGCCCAAATAGGATGCAGTTTTCAACACTAACAATCTTGGCCACATAAAGTAGGACATCCGGGTACTTCTAACCATCTTAAATCTGGCCACAAGAATCGGGACATCCTAAATCTTTTTTCTACATACTATATAGTAGAAAGTATGCGATTCGGAACGCAACCCATGTGTCTGTCAGTCTATTGTTCTGGTTACTGTAGGTCAGAAAGACTTTGAAAATAAAAACTGAAGTGAAAGTAAACGCCTTTATTACACACACACACGCACACACACACACACACACACACACACACACGCAAGTTTGGCTCGTTTGGTGAAGAGTCAGCGATTATCTTTAACGCTTGAAAACTGCTGTTTACATTGTAAAGTGTGTGAAAAAGGATCCATGCAATATCCACTTTTAAAAAGTTTTGATGACAAAATATATGTAGTAATGTCTGTGTGACATGTGCAGGTGTGTGTCCGGCTGTAGTGTGGGTTGCCAGATATGTCCATTGAGCACAGCTGTTTTTTTGGAGGCAAAATAGCAGCAAAACTGGCAACTTCAATATAATGATAAACTCCAGTTACTGTTTGCCAAGGAATTATTCCAGCAAGTATCCCTCTCTAAAAGGACAACTTGTCGCGTTTGCATATCAGCGTGTGTACGGCTTTAAGAATCAACGTACAATGAGTTCAGCGACTCCTAGGAGACTAGGTTGAATGACAGAGACAGATAAAGTGTATCTCTCTCTGTCCTAACTGTATTCATATCATCTTCATTACAACAGAAAGCAAGTAAGCAAGTTAATCTGCCAATATTTTTGTATCAACTTTCAAGGCTTCAGCTTCAGACTTCGAAAGTGTGTGTGTGTGTGTGTGTGTGTGTGTGTGTGTTTTTTTTTCTCTCTCTGTGTTCGTCTGTGTGAGTGTGTATGTGTGTTTGTCTCTCTCTGTGTCCGTCTGTTTGTGTGTGTGTGTGTGTGTGTGTGTGTGTGTGTGTGTGTGTGTGTGTGTGTGTGTGTGTGTGTCTATCTGTGTGTGTGTGTGTGTGTGTGTGTGTGTGTGTGTGTGTGTGTGTGTGTGTGTGAGAGTGTGCGTGTCTGTCTGTCTGTGTGTGTGTGTGTGTGTGTGTGTGTGTGTGTGTGTGTTTTTCTCTCACTGTGTCCGTCTGTGTGTGTGTCTGTCTGTCTGTCTGTCTGTCTGTGTCCGTCTGTCTGTCCGTCTGTCTGTCTGTATTTACCTGTATGAATGCGTAGTATCCTAGCGAGTGTATTTCCAGGTAGAACCCGAGTCCAAACAGACAGGTGAACAGTCCGCTCATGATCATCCCAAAACTCAGGTAGTAACGCAGAGGCAGACGCTCTCCAAAGATCCCACTAAGGACAGACGCAAAGCAATGATTATTAGAATACACACAGACAGACAGACAGACAGACACACACAGACAGAAAGACACACAGAGAGAGAGACACAACACACACACAGACAGACACACACACACGCACAAACAGACAGACACAGAGAGAGACAAACACACACACACACACACACACACACACACACTCACACAGACAGACAGAGACATACACACACACAGACAGACACACACACACACACACGCACAACCACATAACCATTATTAACACCAACGATGGGTAATGTTAGGATTTTATTGTTACAGACATATCTATATTCAAAATGAGAATAATATCCTTAATTTTGAGCAAACGGTTTAAGATTAAGAGGTTATTGTTTTTGTCGTTGTTGTTGTTGCATAAATAACAAGTTAAATTGCAGTAAAAATGTAGCATAAGTTTTTGATACATAAGGCAAGGCAAGTTTATTTCTATAGCACAATTCAGACACAAGGCCACTCAAAGAGCTTTACAGGGGCAAGATTAGAATACATAAAACACATTAGAAAACATTTAAAAGCGAATGAAATAAAAATTGCAGGTTAAAAGGGAAACAGAAAAGTCTTCAGACTCGATTTAAAAGAGCTGAGAGTTGCAGCAGACCTCAAGTTCTCTGGGAGTTTGTTCCAGAGATTTGGAGCATAATAACTAAAAGCTGCTTCTCCTGGTTTAGTCCTAACTCTAGGGACTGTAAGTAGACATGTAGACTACATACAGTAATTACACACACACACACACACACACACCTGATGAACATTCCGATGGCGTATGCGACCAGGAAGGAGTTATCCAGATATCCAAACAGAGTCTGGTAGTTGTCCTGTTCTGGAGGGACAAGACAGATCAACCGGTTATATTCCTCAGTTAACACCGTCATTTATAATTCCTAATGAAATAGCAAGAGAGACAGGTTGCGTTCCGAATCGCATACTTTCTACTATATAGTATGTAGAAAAAAGATTTAGGATGTCCCGATTCTTGTGGCCAGATTTAGGATGGTTAGAAGTACCCGGATGTTCTACTTCATGCGGCCAAGATTGTTAGTGCCGAAAACTGCATCCTATTTGGGCGATTCTGACCCACAATCCATTGCGCACGTGAAGTGACGTCACATCGACGAAGCCTCCATATGAAAACAAACAGGGATGCGACGGATATAAAAGCAAGAGGCAAGATCAAGGCGCAATGTTATGATGAAATAAGAGAGTAAAGTATGTCCCAATAGTATGCCTACCGCATCCTAACTAGATTATTTTTATCGTCGGATGTAGTATGTAGAATAGAAAAAAGAAAGAGTAGGCGATTCGGAACGCAACCAGAGTAGCAATCAAGGACGTAAGCCTCCGATGGCTTCCTTACCAAAACAAAGGCCACTTATAATTTTCTGAAACACACTAAACCATTTAATAAAACTGGGAACTGAACCCAAGATCACTGAGTTGAAGAGAAAAACTGGTACTCAAATAAAAAAACGTTCTATGCTGTAACTTCCAACTTTCCAACATTGTATTGTTTGGTTTTTAACAATTTTGCACGTTCAGCAAGTGAATAGCCTACCATACATTAGCTTAGCACCAAGGTGTAGCACACATACTGTCACTTCTGACGCCAAAATATCAATTATGTGACAATGTGTTGATGATAAAAAAAAAGTTTACTATCGACTGCTTATAAGCAAATATGTACATGTTTAATTTTGAAGATACACAAGATAACCTATATAAAGGCCAGGACACACCGGTCCGACTACCCGAAAATGGTGACTGCCGATTCAGGGAGCTCCAGTCCTCCTGTCGTGGCCCAAAAAGTGCAAAGAACACACCAAACCGACTGCTGACTTTCCGTACGCTCTGCGCTTGCGCGGGACGTAATGTCTCCATAACAGCAGGCGGCGCTAATCTGTATTGTGGCCCAAAAGAATACGGAAGCCGGAAATGATGGGACGGCTCTCTAGACCATAAACATAGATAGAAATACGAATTTATATGTATGGACCATAAAGAGCACCATTTTTAGCAGAGAGTGTCGAGCAGTCAACAAGGGTTGATGCATGTGAGTACTCGCTGAACGAAACAAACAAACACATTAAAACAATGGCTCGCTGTTGTTAGCTGTTTGTGCTACCTGCTTCACTTCCGGGCTTCACTGATTCGCTAGCCCTCCACCAATCAAATTGCTCCAACTGAAAGACTGCCCGCCGCCGATTGAACATCGGCTCAAAAGAAGCCCGCCGACATCTACGACGAGCGATTTCACGGCACACACCAAACAGATTCGTGTCCCCGCCCCCTCCAGACTCTCCGACGGCGATTATCGGGCCGGTGTGTCCGGGCCTTAACACATAGGGCTCGTTTCACAGACATGGATTAAGCCTAGTCCTGGACTAAATGTCATTTTGAATGGAGAATGTCCATTGAAAGCACAATTTGGTCGAGGATTTGGTTTCACACAACAACACGTAGACGTCTTACCGAATGGCGCCCAGTCACACCAGGTTTCATTGTTGGTGATGTTCAGGTTTGGAGGACGAATGACGTTGGAACAGTTTCTGTGAAGTTGACTCTGAAAATTACAGAGAAAAAAACGTTTTAGATTATTTTCCTGACATTTCTTTTATTGCTTTTTTAGACAGTTTGTAGAGACAATGAAATGTATCAGAAGAGGACAGACAGACAGACAGACAGACAGACAGACAGACAGACAGACAGACAGACAGACAGAGAGGGGAATGACATGCAGAGAACGACCCGGGCTGGATTCTAACCCGGGTCTGCTGTGAAGAGGACTGAGACTCTATCTATCCACAACACCACAAGCGCTTAATTTATTTTTTTATTTGTTTACGTAACTGTCACAGACACATTGTAGGATACAAGGTGAGCTGCAGGCACTGAAGGACAGAGCTAAATACAGTATCCACACAGTCATGGGTTAGTGTTTGGTATCATTATACAGGGGTTGCATGAACTTCTGAGTGAAAAAAAAAATTACTTTTTGTAATTAATAAATTGTATATTTTGTTGCATTTTCTGATCCAAACTTTTACTGCAAACGATCTCCCGTTACTGTCAACAAACAATGATTTTCAAACGTGTATAAAATGCTACACTCAGAGACAGCTGTTCCTTGTGTGTGTGTGTGTGTGTGTGTGTGTGTGTGTGTGTGTGTGTGTGTGTGTGTGTGTGTGTGTGTGTGTGTGTGTGTGTGTGTGTGTGTTTTTGTTCGAAAAAAAAAAAATCTGGTCTCCTTTTTTTTGGCCCCAATAATAAAAATTAAACAAAAAAAAAAGAAGAGAAAATTTAATTTACAAGACATACTCACACAAACATTTTCATTTTATTCGAATAATCGTATCCTACTTCCTTGGGGAAAACGTTGTATATTTATAATAAAACGACAGATGTGTGTGTCCCCGCCCCCTCCAGACTCTCCGACCATGTCCGATGGCCGATTTTCCGGCCGGTGTGTCCTTTAAAGACCTACTTCACCGGTTGGAATATGAAGGTGTATTGAACTCGGAGATCCTATGTAGTATAAATGTGCAAAAAAAAAATTGAAATCGGATCATCTTAGCCTGAGAAAAGGCAGAAGGAGTGTTTTATGGTCTCACTGTCTAACCCTACAGTTTCCTTCTTGTGACATCACAGTAAGGGTTAGGATTAACAGGACAGCTGGGCCAAGGGAAGACTGAGGGAAGAAAAACCTAATTCATTATATCATAATAGGGATTTTATAATGATAGAACGTTGGTTCCGTATGGGTGAAGTATTCCTTTAAAATAAAACTGTGTATAATTATTAAATGTATCAGTCGTTAATCACCTTGACGATGCTGATGGGTTTGCGTGAGAGATGATACGCCGTGTAGAAGAGAAACGTCAAGAAGAGGATGAAACTCCGATACCTGGACAAAGAGATTTCATTAGAATGTATTTTTGGCGGCAAATAGTGTGTGTGTGTGTGTGTGTTTGTGAGTGAGTGAGTGAGTGAGTGAGTGAGTGAGTGAGTGAGTGAGTGAGTGAGTGAGTGAGTGAGTGAGTGAGTGAGTGAGTGAGTGAGTGAGTGTGTTTGGGTGAGTGAGCGAGTGAGTGAGTGAGTGAGTGTTTGTCTGTGTGAATTTGTCTGTGAGTGAGTGTGTGTGTGAGCGAGCGAGTGAGCGAGTGAGTGAGTGAGTGTCTGAGTGTGTTTGAGTGTGAGTTTGTCTGTGTGAATTTGAGTGAGTGAGTGTGTGTGTGAGTGAGTGTGAGCGAGCGAGCGTGCGTGCGTGTGAGTGAGTGTGTGTGTGTGTGAGAGAGTGAGTGAGTGTGTGAGCGAGCGTGTGAGTGAGTGTGTGTGTGTGTGAGCGAGCGAGCGTGCGTGCGTGCGTGTGTGTGTGTGTGTGTGTGTGAGTGAGCGAGCGTGTGAGTGCGAGCGTGCGTGTGAGTGAGTGAGTGCGAGCATGTGAGCGAGCGAGCGTGCGTGTGAGTGCGAGCGAGCGTGTGAGTGAGTGTGTGTGTGAGTGTGTGTGTGTTTACTTCACATGATCCAACATTTTTCAACTCAAGTTCACTTACACTAGAAACATGACACTGCACTGTGAGAAGATTTCAATTTACACCAACTAGTCATTACTTGGAATTGTTCAAAGTATTTCTGAGTTGGAAAATCGAAGGCAATGAATGACAATGGTTTAAAAGTGTAATAGCAGAACAAGTACAACATTGAATGGCTTATACACAATTATTGTATAGTACATTTAAAATATTTTTGGGGTTTAAACTCAAATGACCTGTTCCCATTCACACACACATTCGTACACCGATAGCAGCAGGCTTAACTATCGACATTCACACGAGGCAAGGTGGGTGAAGTGTCTTGCTCAAGGACACAACAACCACAAATATAGTCTCTGGTCCTATTCAGCGGTTATTACAAACTAAAATATAATCCACACAAATATTACTACCTTTATTTTTGACTCTAAAAGTGTATTTTAACTACAGTATGTTAGTACTTTAACTGAAGGACAAGATTTAAAAAAAAAAAAACTCAATTTGGAAAAATAATTTGGATTTTTTTTTTTTTTTTTTTATCATTAATTTATAGGTTTTTTTTACCCCCAACTACTGGAGATCCATTGTCTCAGTTGCTGTAACATCAAATAAGACATAGTTAAGAATTATTTGAATTCGCTAAAATAAAGTTAAATACAGTTTATAATCTTATTCATTGGTTATAACAAACTAAAATCTACACAATTACTAGCACCTTCATGTATTACCTTTAACATGTATTACATTTAATAGCCTACTTTAAAAAAATAAATTTAAATTTTTTACTTATTTCTCAGTAATTCATATTTTTCCTCAGATAGCTACAGGATCCCCGGGCTTTTAGTTCATGAAATATCACACAAAACAGTTCCAAGAATTATTGGAATTCACTAAAATAGAGTGTCCCTCTCCTTTGTCTCGCCGAATTCCTTGAATACTGGAGACTGTTTCGATTTTGTAAAGGTCAAAACTGCGTCAATAAACTAGATAGCTTTGGATAAAATTACCAGTATTTTTAAAATGAACGGGTTTATTCTTAAAATAGAATAAAAATGGTGAGAAACGAAGCTAAAAAAAAAGCAGTAGCATTTATGAGTTGATAACGACGTTGTAGCAGGAGGTTAAAACGTATAAAATGAGGTGATTATATAATGACAGAGTTCCTCTTTCAGTCTGTGTGTTAATCTACAAGTCAATCATTTACAAACAGCGCTGATAACTTAACAAAAGCTTTGAACGTGGAAAACAACACAATAGAAATAGACTATATATTGGAAACTTACCAAGCATCTCGAGAAAAGGCGGTGATCAGTCGTATCCCGGGCGCTAGAGAAGATTTCATTTTCTTTTTCAGGTTAACAAAATACTTATTTAGTCAAATAAAAGGAAAAAAAACGATGTTATAGCGTAATCCTAGACATTTTCCTGATGTATTTGAAGGCACCGTGTGTAGTTAAATACCCCCGGAATGGAAGAAGAAGAAAAAAAATCGCTTACTTGAGTATTTTTTCTGTGTGTGTGTGTGTGTGTGTGGTGTGTGTGTGTGTGTGTGTGTGTGTGTGTGGTGTGTGTGTGTGTGTGTGTGGTAGGCTGTGGAAGGCACAACAACAATAGCACCAATGGTTAAAAAACGAGAGGCTATCTACTGGAGAAAAACAGCCGGTAGCGAGTAGCTCTTTGCGGGTAGACAGAGTTCGAAAACTGCCCCATTCTCGGTTTTATATGGAGGTCGCCTCGCCACACACACAGCCCGGGTCAATAAAATAATTATTTATATACGTGATAAAAGGAGTTATCTTTGAGGTCTAAATTTGTTGTTTTTCTTCCATCAGATTTTCCAGACGGGAGAAATACAAGCGGACACGTGATCCCTCCCTCCAATGTGACGTAACGATACCGGAAACAGCTGGTAGGAAACTAACATGAGCCGGTGTGAGCGGTGTGGGGCCAAAAAGTGTAGTTGTAAATTGGAGGCTAAATACTACATTATAAAGAAAGAAAATAAATACATTTGGAAGGATAGTTTACTTTAAATTTAAATTTCACATTCACAAAGCCTAGTTATCCAGATATCAGCCATTTTGTTTTAATGTTTTAGAATGTAATTCGGGAATTATTTTGTCTAAATAATAATTATAAAGAAGTGTGCACATTGTTAGTATGCCCTATGCTACACGTGCGTTCTGTACGGAAGGGAAAGTAAAGAAAAATAATGCTTACTTCAAACATGCATATTATTTGAGAGCAAAATTTTCAATACTGCAAGTAAAAAATTTGTTTTTTTGCAAGTAAAACATATTTGTAATAGAATTAGTGTTAATGTAAATAGAATTGTTGTTTCAAAAGTTTTGTTTGTGAACCCAATTATCATTTGTGCTTTACGTTGTTTCGTAGTAATACAGTAGTTAGTACATACAGTCAATAACAGTTAAGATGTGGCCTTTACTGTGATAGGTGTGGATTTGATACTATGCGAGACTTCTAATGAGCAAAAACCCTCAAAATACATCCAACATATCTTCACCGGTGGGAATATGAAGGTGTATTGAACTCTGAGATCCTATGTAGTATAAATGTGCAACATTTTTAGAAATCGGTTCATCCTAGCCTGAGAAAAGGCAGAAAGAGTGTTTTATGGTCTCACTGTCTAACCCTAACATTTTACCATGTCTGACATCACATCACACATGGGAAAATGTAGGGTTAGGATTAACAGGACAGCTGGGCCAAGGGAAGACTGAGGAAAGAAAAACCTCATTCATTATATTATAATAGCGATTTTATAATGATAGAACGCCGGTTCTGTATAGGTGAAGTATTCCTTTAATGTCACCAGTTTGAAACTAAGGGAAGATGCAGCAGTGTATTACCGTATGACGAATGAAATGCAATGACTGAGAATGAACCTGTAACATTTAAGCGATGTGTCCGTGAGCGAGACACTTTGCCCCCCAAAAAAATGCTCCAGTGCATGTGTGTGTTACAAATGTAAGAGGGGTGAGCTAAATGTACTTTCGATGTGTTTGACTCACCTTGTATGACTGTGTAATTGACCAAATAAAGACTTAACTAAACTTAACTTAAAGCTGCAGTGTGTAGAATTTTGGTTTTTATTTCCTAGCAGATTTTGTAGAAAGTAATTATAATATCCATAAGAACATTTAATTTAGTGCATGATAGCTGAACATTTTTTTTTTAATTATTATTTTTTCTTCTTAGAAAGGGTCTCATATATGTCCATATTTCTGCATATCTTGAACCAAGGCCTAGTGCCGCCATCTTGAAAGTGTCATAGTTGGAATGTCATCAGGTGCATTGTTTAAAATTTAGAATTGTTCTTGTCCTTGAAGGCCACTGTAGCTTCTGTTATTATTCTAAAGGGGTGGGGTTACCCAGGGAGCGTTGCATTCTAGAACTTTGTAGAACTTTCTTGATGATGTCATATTACACACTGCACCTTTAAATAAACTTAACTTAAGTGTCCATGGAAGTGTAAAAAACAAAAAAAAACATTCAGACATGAAGTTGAAACTTTTGTTTATTTCTTAAGAAAAAAAAAACTCCCTGAAGAACGTTGACATGTTTTAAATTTAAATATTCAACAACTTCCCTGATACTTTACTTATCAACTCATATTAAACAATGCGCCATGAAAGAGCATGTTAAAAGGTGCTCTGGGGAACTCTCAGCTTTGTTCATTCTAGCGCCCCCCTTTGGACAAAAAGCGGTAGTGTTTTTACCACGCCAGCTGTTGTTCCTGGGTGAGCGTCGTATACCCATGGCAAAGGCATTAAGAAAACCTATATAAAAATAGCATTCTTTTACACTGATGGTCTCGTTTTGCTGTTACATGTAATTTATGATCATCAGAGGGAAAAATGAGATCGTTTCAGAAATATTTAAAAAGTTCCTCGTAGCACCTTTAAATGACAAATTCCTTAAATTTTAAATTTATCAATAAATTACCTTGACAGGAAAAGTATATTCTCCTGTGAGATTGTAAAACATTTAAAATATATTATCAACTAATCAAAACCAAATCATATTAAAAAAATTAAAAAATTCGTCACAAGATTAACAAGACAAAAGGAAGTTTGTTATGCAGTGTATTGAATCGTCAACCAAAGTAAAAATAAGTCAGAAAAATAAAAAAATATTAAAATAAAATTGATCCTCTTCCGTTAGTGTAACTCCAGACTCAGCATAGTGGAACGTAACGCCTTGGCAAACGCTGTGGGAGAGACAAAAACGTATGTCAGTGTGTGTGTGTGTGTGTGTGTGTGTGTGTGGGGGGGGGGGGGGGGGGGGGGGGGGGAGAGGTGGGAGGAGGAGTGAGTGAATGAGTGTGCTCCTCTGCTATGTGTGTAGTGTGTAAGTAGCGTGCCTGTGTGCGTGCGTACAGCGAATGTGTGTATCTGTCTGTCTGTCTGTCGGTCGGTGTCTGCCTGCCTGTCTGTCCCTTTAGGGTTGTGGTAGTAGACACAGTGAGAGTCTGTCTGTCTGTCTGTCTGTCTCTCTCTCTCTTTCTCCCTGTCTGTCTGTCTGTCCCTTCAGGGTTGTGGTAGAAGACAGTTGTTGGCGCAGGAATCTGGGTGTGAGTGAGTGAGTGAGTGAGTGAGTGAGTGAGTGAGTGAGTGAGTGAGTGAGTGAGTGAGTGAGTGAGTGAGTGAGTGAGTGAGTGAGTGAGTGAGTGAGTGAGTGAGTGAGTTATGTGTACGTCTGTATATAGTGTGTGTGAGTGTGTCTGTCTGTGTGTTACAGTGTGTGTGCGTACAGCGAATGTGTGTGTGTCTGTGTGTATATCGGTCAGCATGTCTGTCTGTCTGTCTGTCTGTCTGTCTGTCTGTCTGTCTGTCTGTCTGTCTGTCTGTCTGTCTGTCTGTCTGTACCTATAGGGTTGTGGTAGAAGACACAGTTGTTGGCGCAGGTGTTGGGGTGAGAGTCCCAGAGTGAAGCAGCACAGCAGCAGAGAGGAGGCAGGTCAGGCTGGCCAGGGGGGAGGCGCTCCTTCAGACGGGCTTTAAGAGCCTCAATGAACCTGCACACAACAAGGTACAACCATCAGTATAGTCTGTCTGTCTGTGTGTCTGTCTGTGTGTCTGTAGCGTGAGTGAGTGAATGAGTGAGTGAGTGAGTGAGTGAGTGAGTGAGTGAGTGAGTGAGTGAGTGAGTGAGTGAGTGAGTGAGTGTGTGTGTGTGTGTGTGCATGTGTGTCTGTCTGTCTGCAGCGTGAGTGAGTGAGTGAGTGAGTGAGTGAGTGAGTGAGTGAGTGAGTGAGTGAGTGAGTGTGTGTGTGTGTGTGTGTGTGTGTCTGTCTGTCTGTCTGTCTGTCTGTCTGTCTGTAGCGTGAGGTAGCGTGAGTGAGTGAGTGAGTGAGTGAGTGAGTGAGTGAGTGAGTGAGTGAGTGAGTGAGTGAGTGAGTGAGTGAGTGAGTGAGTGAGTGAGTGTGTGTCTGTTTGTCTGTCTGTAGTGTGCTTGTTGTAGCATGTACATTATATGTGAGGCAGGTCAGGAGGGAGGCGCTCCTTCAGATGGGATTTAAGAGCCTCAATGAACCTGGACATAAGTACATAAGTGAAGTTACTTTATTAGTCAATGGGTCACATTGAAATTTATCTTTCCTCATCTCCCCTCTCAAGTTCCCACACTCCAGAGGGGGTCAGAGCGCAGGGTCAGCCATAGTACAGACAGACAGACAGACAGACAGACAGAGAGACAGACACACTCCAGAGGGGGTCAGAGTGCAGGGTCAGCCATAGTACAGCGCCCCTGAGCAGTTTGGGGTTAAGTGTCTTGCTCAAGGACACAATGGTAGAGATGGTGGGCACCGTAGATGTAATAGCAGCCACCACTAGTTTCACTACTAACTCCCCCTCTTGTCCGGTGCCACATTCAATGTATCACCAAAACAGGCTTTATAAGACCTCTTTAACACATGCAGTAAGACTTATAAAAATACTTATTTCTCAGATGGCTTTCTTCACTTGTGTTTCTCTTATACATTTCTATCTTTCATATTGCTTTTTTAAAAGGAGCTCGTGACTCAGGAATTTCTTTGCCCACGACTGCTTTTGTTATTTTTTTTTGAAATTACCGTGTAGTTTCTCTCCCTCTCTCCGCCCGTCTCCTGCTCTCTCTCTCCGTATTCTTCTCCTCCTCCTCCCGCTCTTGTTTCAGTCGCTCCTGAATCAGCTGTTCTCTGTCGTGGAGCTTCTGTTTGGCTTCAGAGAGACCACGCTCCGTCTCTAACCGTCTCTCCTCGTCCACACGCACAGCCTCCTTCTCTGCTTTGATCCTAGAGGGAAAACAGGGACATTTTAGATAGATACATATACAGATGGAGAAAATGTTGGCAAAAAATGAAATCTACGTGGTAGGATGGCTTAAATGAAAGGTGTCCTCCCAGTAACCATGAGGTCTCTGGTTCCTCCCAGTAACCATGAGGTCTCTGGTTCCTCCCAGTAACCATGAGGTCTCTGGTTCCTCCCAGTAACCATGAGGTCTCTGGTTCCTCCTCCCAGTAACCATGAGGTCTCTGGTTCCTCCTCCCAGTAACCATGAGGTCTCTGGTTCCTCC
This sequence comes from Hyperoplus lanceolatus, assembly GCA_026929865.2. Taxonomy (NCBI): domain Eukaryota; kingdom Metazoa; phylum Chordata; class Actinopteri; order Uranoscopiformes; family Ammodytidae; genus Hyperoplus; species Hyperoplus lanceolatus. Next base: position 3,053,783 of record CM049407.1, read on the forward strand.
CAGTAACCATGAGGTCTCTGGTTGGATCCCCGGCACCGGACAGGAGGGTGTTAGTAGTAAAACTAGTGGTGGCTGCCATTACATCTACGGTGCCCACCATCTCTACCATTGTGTCCTTGAGCAAGACACTTAAACCCCAAACTGCTCCAGGGGCGCTGTACTATGGCTGACCCTGTGCTCTGACCCCCTCTGGAGTGTGGGAACTTGAGAGGGGGATATGAAAAAAGACAAATTTCAATGTAGCCATTGATAAAGTAACTCCAACTTACTCTGCAAATCGGTATGGGCAAGTTAATCTGCTAAGAAAATTGTCAATCTGGATCAGCCAATCGGTGCAGCCCTACTGGCGGCAGTAGCGAAGTCAGTAGGGAGATCGCCTCTGGAGTGCAGGGTCGGAGGTTCGATCCCTGTCTCCCCGCCACATGTCCAAGTGTCCCTGAGCAAGACACTGAACCCCAAATTGCTCCCGATGGTTCAGAGAGCGCCTTGCATGGCAGCTTCTACCATCGGTGTATGAGTGTGTGTATGAATGGGTGAATGTGGTAAGAAATGTAAAGTGCTTTGGGGCTGAGAAAATCGGCTAGAAGGCGCTAAATAAGTCAAGTCCATTTACCATTACTATTCATCATAAAAGCATTCATCTTTTTAAGCTACAAAGGACGTATTTCTGATTCTCTCAGGACAGATTATAGGCAAGGAAAGTTTATTTATATAGCACAATTCAGAGACAAGACAATTCAAAGTGCGTTTAGGCCATTTAGTGTGTAAAACCACTGTATAACCGCACAGTGAAACCGATAGTAGGAAGTGGTTTGTGGCGGTCACCGTGCGTTATAGATAGACAGATAAACAAATAGACAGACAGACACACAGACACACACACACATACACACACACACATACACACAGACACACACACACACACACACACACACACACACACACACACACACACACACACACACACACACACACACACAGACACACACACACACACAGATATCACTGTATAACCCCACAGTGAAAGCGATAGCAGGAAGTGGTTTGTGGCGGTCACCGTGCGTTCTTCTTCAGGTGTTTCCTGTGTTTGTCGTTCTCTTTCACTCGTTCTCTCTCCAGACTCATGTAGAGACGACGCTGCAGCAGGAAGCGACACTCACGCTGGAATAGATAGAGAGAATTTAAGTTTAGCATCGGATAGATAGATAGATAGATAGATAGATAGATAGATAGATAGATAGATAGATAGATAGATAGATAGATAGATAGATAGATAGATAGATAGATAGATAGATAGATAGATAGATAGATAGATAGATAGATAGATAGATAGATAGATAGATAGATAGATAGATAGGTTGAAATTAAAGGGGCACTGTGTAATATGACATCATCAAGAAAGTTCTACAAAGTTCTAGAATGCAACGCTCCCTGGGTAACCCCAACCCTTTAGAATAATAACAGAAGCTACAGTGGCCTTCAAGGACAAGAACAATTCTAAATTTTAAACAATGCACCTGATGACATTCCAACCAACATGGATGCCTCCATAAGACTTACCCTCTCAATGTACAAAATGTAATATTAATATTTGTAATTCTATGCTCAGGAGGATAATTCAGATTATTTGCAGAGGTGATTTTACACCAATGAGGACATATTTATGAATGAGGATATTGATTTTAGCTAATAAATTACTTAAAATGTTACAAAGTGCCCCTTTAACATTTTAATTATTATTATGTTATTTTAGTCCTATTACATTTGAGCCCCTGAAATGGGGGGGGGGCTGTGTATTAAAATGGTTGCAATTCCTAAACATTTAATATGATTTATTTTTTATGTATTTATTTTTATTGATAGTGTAGAGACAGAGTTGAAATGGGGCAGAGAGGGGAGTGACATGCAGAGAACGACCGTGGGCTGGAATCGAACCCGGGTCTGCTGCTGGCCGAGGCCCATAGGGGGGAGGGGGAGGGGACGCCCTACCAACTGAGCTAAGGGCGACCCCTTAATTTTTGTTGAAAGTTAAAGCTGAAAGTCTGTGCTTCAATTGCATCTCTGTTGTTTCATTTAAAATCCATTGTAGTAGCGTACATAGACAAAATTATGAAAATTGTGTCACTGTCCAAATATTTCCCGACCTAACTGTAGATAGATAGATAGATAGATAGATAGATAGATAGATAGATAGATAGATAGATAGATAGATAGATAGATAGATAGATAGATAGATAGATAGATAGATAGATAGATAGATAGATCTTAATGTCTCCACCTGTCTCTTCAGTTCTTCTTGGTCTTTGAGTGGCAGCATCACCAGAGGAACTGTGTCAGACTGAAGACCAGCATCAGTCTCTGGTTGGTCATGTGTGTGTCCACTCAGCTGAAACATGGTCAAAGAGATAGCTGCAGTTATTATGGCGCTCCGGTGGTGTAGTGGATAGAGCGCGTACCATATTGGCTCCGGCCTTCGTTGCAGTGGTCGCGGGTTCAAATCCGACCCGTGGACCTTTTCTGCAGGTCATCCCCCCCCCCTCTCCTCTCTCTCTCTGTCTCCCCATTTCAACTCTGTACTGTCTAATAAAGCTTGAAAATGCCAAAAAATAATCTTAAAAAAAGGAGACTTCAGCAAAATATCTTCTCTAATATCTTCTACCTGTCCAAAACCCTCAGTGTTGGTTTGTGTATTAACACTGGATTGTTCTCCCAGCGCGCGCACGCACACGCACGCGCACGCACACACACACACACACACACACACACACACACACACACGCACGCACGCACCTTATGTTTGACCAGAGGACATTCATGTTGAGTGGTGAATAAACCAGATTCATCATCTTCTTCCTCTTCCTCTGATCTCAGCACACGAGATTCAGCTCTCTGCTGACGCAAAGGAAAAAATTTCTTTATTACAGAGTGTGTGTGTGTGTGTGTGTGTGTGTGTGTGTGTGTGTGTGTGGTGTGTGTGTGTGTGTAATAAAAACACAAGCATAGGAACTATAAAGTTTTTTTTTATTTAAAAAAAGAGGAACAGGAATGTGGATAAAGGAACTGTCTAGCTGTATTGGATTTTTTATTTTTTATTATTTACTTTGAATATGTAGTTTGTTTTGATCTTAAATAATGATGGTGCAGATGTCTGTATATGTATTAAATAAATTTAAAAAAATATATATATAAAAAAAAGCGCCAAACATATTGTACTTAATAATAAATAATAAATATTAAAAAATAAAATAAAATAATAAAAATTAAAATATAAACATTAAAGAGGAACTATCATGAGCCATATTTCTCACATGTCTGTTGGTGGAACTGTTCCATTCTCCTCCGGGAAGTTGTGATGTCACTTCCTCCTCCTGACGAGTCATCCGACACGAAGCCAGTCTGAGACGCACCGAACGCGTCGAGCTAGACTGGAAACATCAGGGACAGAAATACAGAAAAATACAGAAATAAATAAATATAAATACTGTTTAATGCTCCTTACGATTACCAATGGTCACATTACTCTCTATCTCTTACACAACAGAAGGAGTTATTTATTTAAAGCTATAGTGCGTAACTTTTAATGCCAGTCTGAGACGCACCGAACGCGTCGAGCTAGACTGGAAACATCAGGGACAGAAATACAGAAAAATACAGAAATAAATAAATATAAATACTGTTTAATGCTCCTTACGATTACCAATGGTCACATTACTCTCTATCTCTTACACAACAGAAGGAGTTATTTATTTAAAGCTATAGTGTGTAACTTTTAATGCCAGTCTGAGACGCACTGAATGCATCGAGCTAGACTGGAAACATCAGGGGACAGAAATACAGAAATAAACAGATAAGTACTCATGGTCACATTATTCTATCACTCACACAACGAAAGGAACAATGCAATCATCATGACAAAGGACGCAATACTATTCTGACAGATTTTTGAGGATGCTAGTTAAAATAAGTCTGACTGACGCCTGTTACCATCACAACCAGTTTGTGTTTTATCTGTAATTTATTCTTACTGTACTACTATTATTCTTATTCAATTTTTAATAGATGTATTTTGATTAATTTCTTTAATTCAAGCTATTTTATTTGTCACTGTTATTATTTTCTTTTCACGGTTCCCATTCTATGACTAAGACAAAGTCACCTATATATACGCTATGCTGATTGTATGAAAAAACAAAACTCGATACAAATGTAAGTAAAAAATAAATAAAAAAATAGTCTGACTGCAATACTGCCACCAATACAAATGAATAATACATCTGCTGGTATTAATTTTAAAGAACCGAAATATCAGGAAAAAATTTAGTATTTTTATAATGGTCTCTTAAAGCTATAGTGCGTAACTTATAATGCCGGTCCGAGACGCACCGAAAGCACGGAGCTAGACTGGAAACATCAGGGAACAATCATGGAAAGAAATGAATAAATAGATCAATTATATATATATATATATATATATATATACTCGTTCAGATTAATCATGGTCACATTATTCCATCCCTCATGCAACAGAAGGAACAATATAGTCATCATGACAAAGAACGCAATACGATTCTGACAAATATTTGATTTTTTGAACGCATGGAGCTAGGCTGGAAACATCAGGGAACAATCATGGAAAGAAATACAGGAATACATACATTTCTAAATAAAAAATGTTTAATCACTGTCATGTTATTCTCTCACTCATACAAAATGAAGGAACAAAGCAATCATCATGACAAAAACAAATGATTCACTTAGTGGAGCGGCTAAGTGCTTATTTTCGTCAGAATCTTTCATGAGCAGTCTCCATTGAAATCTTGAATTTGAAAATTTCTCATAGAAATGTACTGATGGGTTCTATCATTAAACCATTTATTTTTTCCTTTTTTGTCTCAGACAATTTTCTTGTCAAGTGACCCATGGAGACTGCTCATGCCAATGTTCACGCTTGTCTCACAAATTGAAAGATTGTAGAATTATCTGCTCCACTAACTCTGCAGAAAAAGGAAATTAGAGCTTAGAACACAAGTGCTTCATAATATTACTAATATATATTACACACAATTATATATATTACCTTCTGTAGTGCATCTCCTCCAGTTGACACATGCTCAGTCCAGGCCTGCTGACGAGTCACCTGGATATAAACACACAGTTTTCACAGTTAGAATGTTCTAAAAACTATTTTAATACAAAACATATTTGTTTTGTATTTGTAACATATTATAGTTATTATAATGATCATATATATTTCATTTCATTTTTCATTTAACTTTTATTTATCCTCGAGAGACCAATTGAGGGGTGACCCTCATTTACAATGATGTCGAGTAAATAAATTCCAAGGAAAAACAACAATACATACACAATATTCAATGCAAATACACAACAACAGGTGAAGAGAGAAAAAAACTATTGAAACATTTACATAGTGGTGAAGAGTGGCAGCAATTAAAATGAAATGGGTGAAAGTACAATATAGCCTAATTAAAACAGTTAAAGGTAGAGTTTGGCAGATTTAAGATAGTTTGTTTAAATTGATTAAAGGATATGAAGCAGTGTTTCCCCCACGTTCATTCAGCAGCGGCGCAGCGCCGCCGCTGATTGAACGTGCGCCGCTGCTATAAAAATCCTTCTCCTCCGCATTTTCTATTTATTTAGTTTTTTTGGTACGTAGCTCCTTTTAGAAAATGGGCAGCGCGTAACGTAAATTGCGCAGCATGCGGCACATAATCACGTAGCCGACATCAAAGAACAGCAAGTGTGGCAGTTGTTGGCAGTAGTAGCCTGCACGGTTGCAAAGTTACATTGATTCTAGCAGCGAGTGAAGCGGAAGAGCAAAGAAAGAAGGAAAGAGAGAGAGAGAGAGAGAGAGACAGAGAGAGAGAGACAGAGAGAGAGAGAGAGTAAGTTGCTAAAATGTGTCGCTACATGACCACCAGTGTTAAAAACCCTCAGCCCTATCGTAATTTTATTTTATTTTATCTAGGCTATAAACCGCAACCGTGCCGTTTTTCCTCTAGTAGACTACAGTGTGTGTGTGTGTGTGTGTGTGTGTGTGTGTGTGTGTGTGTGTGTGTGTGTGTGTATTTTCGAGAACTTTGAAAAATTAATCCATACTGTTAGATACGATGTTCTTTATTGCCATATAAAATCTGTTTTCATCGCGTATTTTAGTTAGGGATTTATGCTAATCGCCTGCATGTGGGCATTAGCATGAATGCAGGGAAAGGGAAAAAGCCTATGGACTTTTTAAAAGAGCATGAATAGTTTCTATTATGTATAACTTATATTTATTTTATAATTTTCGCATCATTTATTGACTCCCAAGACAAAGAAGAAGTGTTTAAGCAATACCAAGCTCAATCAATTTGCCTTTTTATGTCATATCAATAAATAATTGTGAGATATTTTTAACTTTTTTACTGTCTAACTGATAATTTCCTACATTCAAACGACATCACTGCAGCACACATATTCTGATAGTCCAGGTTGTGACCCAAATAAATGATAGCTTGACAGCTATGCATTATAGGGGTGATGAATGCAATCTTAATAAGAGAATAAATCCAGGTAAACCAAAACATCTCAAAAATGGCTTAGGGCTCAAAGGTTAAAAGGCTGGTACAAGCTTTAAGGGATGCACAATGTATATATACATAGTTAAATAATATATATTACATTTGCAGATGAGTCTAAAAAGCTGGGTGAAAAAGAAAGGCAGACGGGGACAATGGAGGAGCTGAGGTTAGTAAAGCAAATTAGGGAAGCAAACTTTCAAGCTAATAAGAATTTTCTTTTGGATTTGAATGTATAATATAGGTGATATTATTTGAACATTACAAATACATGTATATAGTGTAATTTGAAGGAAACAAATAATTGTTAATGATTACAGGAGATTTAATTTTTGAACAATGTGTCTTATGTAAAAAAAACAGTGTGTAGTGTTTTGAAAGAAGTGTGTTGGAGAATTTCAAACACAGTGCAAAGCACTTATTGTGTTTGTAGGGTTGGTGCTTTTGTTTTGGGCATGGTTACAAAAGTCAGAGGTTGTAATGCTTTGGGCCTAGCAACCACTATTAGTGTTTAAGCATTAGGCAAAAATCTGTAAATAAATTGTGCAAATGATTTTTGCGTTGTGGCATTTTTTGTTTAAATATTAATTTCTATACAAAAATGTCAAAATCTGTAAATGAAGACACAAAAGGCAAAGTTACAACACCAATAATCCTATCTACAGTAATACACAGGACTGTGTGAATAGGATTTAAGTGCATATTCTCCTCTCAAAGTGCACAAGATTCATGGATTCCAATGTACAGGGTACAAAAAAAATTCGGCCGGGGGGGACCCCCGGACCCCCCTACAGGGTTCGGGGACCACAGCACCGCTGCTGAAAAAAATCCTGCGGGAAACACTGTGAAGGTATTTAGTTTAATTTGTTGCTGTAAGTTGTTCCAGGAGTCGGGGGCACTTAAGCTAAAAGCTGTCTTTCCCAGCTCAGACCGGGCTTGTGGGACATAAAGCATGAGCATGTCAGTGGAGCGGGTCTGATAAAGCCCATCTGAAACAAGCAGCATTTCTGTTAAATAACGAGGAAGCTTCCCGGTCAAGGCTTTGTAAATAAAAATATGCCAATGTGCGTCACGTCTCTCTTTAAGGGAGTACCACCCAACCTTTTCATATAAAAGACAATGGTGTGTGTCATAAGCATCTCCTGTGATGAACCTTAAAGCAGAGTGAAAAACAGAGTTCAGGAGTTTAAGACATGAATGTGATGCATGCCGGTAAACCACATCACCGTAATCAAGGACAGACATAAAAACTGCCTCAATAATCCTTTTCCTACTAAATAAAGGGAAGGTGGTTTTGTTCCTATAAAAATAGCCAATTTTTTGTCGTAGTCGACAAACAAGATTTTTTATATGGAAATTAAAAGTGAGTTTATCATCTAACCAGATGCCGAGATATTTGTACTCTGTGACTCTTTCAATTAAAAATCCATTCTTTGTAAAAATATTAAAATCATTAAAAGTTGTAGTTCTTGCTCTGGAGAAACACATATATTTGGTTTTGTCTGTATTTAGAACCAATTTATAATTGATTGGCAAAGTTACATGATGATATACAGGTATATAAGTAACAATTTTTTACCTTATTTACCTGCAGTGTCAAAAAAACCTGACTGACATACATTTAATTTTGGGGGATTTGATAGACACTCAGTAAGATTATTTTCTTAAATACATGATGGAAATTGTATATACATTTTTTAACTCTGGCTTTATCCAACATCTAGATTTTTGTTTTATTAAGCCATAAAATAACTTAAAGACATTTAACTTCAGGGAGTGGGGTGATAGAATCTCATTAACACTTCACTGTCAGTGAAAATCAAGAGGCAAGATCAAGGCGCAATGTTATGATGAAATAAATAAGCAAACGTATGTCCCAATAGTATGCCTAATGCATCCTAACTAGATTATTGTTAAGGTCAGATGTAGTATGCAGAATAGAGAAAAGAAAGAGTATGAGATTTGGAACGAAGGGTTTATATTGACCTGCGAGTGTGTGTGAGGAGATAGTTTCTTCCTGTTGCCCGTCGTTGCCACACGGTGGCGCACTTTGTCCTGAAACCGTCTCAATCTTTCTTCATTCTCTCTCCGTCTTTCTGCCTGGGACTCCTCAGTCAGCTGCGCCAAAGCCTAGAAATATAATAATTACAAAAAAATACACATGAAGTTTAGATTTGGACTCTAAATTAACGTGAATTTGGCAAAACATACAGAGACAAAACCTTGCAACATATTTCGTCTGGCTGTACAGATCAATATACATAAATTAAAAAAAAATAATAACACTTGTATTTGTATAGTACCATTCATACAATAGAAGACATGCCACTCAAAGTGCGGAAATTACATGGTCTAAGATGTAGGCCTTTTTCATGTTGAATTTTTTTAATTTGCCATGTCAATATTTTATTTCAGGTATTTCCAAATACACAGCTAAAACACAAATTATTTAGAGTTTTTTTTAATTGCGATGACATTCACTTAGTCTGTATGAACCATGTTAAACAGTGCTTTGCTTTAAATACATTATATCTGGGCGATTCTCCTTTTAAATCAGGTGCATTACATGTAATTCTCGCTCACTATAACACATGTTACTAAACTGTCCATAACACCCAACCACAGACTCAAAACAACTATCTCCAGACTTTATTTAACTCACAGCCGGGTGTTCGTGGAAGTCTTGCCCGCTCTCCACCCAGGCACCCACCGCCGCCACTGCCTGGTTCCTCTCGGCCAGCACCGGGTTTGCTCTGCGGGGTTTGGGCTCTTTAAATCGGGCTTTAATCCGGCCGTTGGTCGCTGTTATGAACGGTCTGGTGGTACTCATTAGCAACGTTAGCTAGGTAATGCTAATTCACAACTGACTGCTATAAGCTCCTTTAAGCTATTTTCTCGGTGTCCAGTTCTTACGTAGTTTTACGTTGACAATAACGCGGTGTGCGCGCGCGATATTAGCTCAATTTTAACCATAAAAAGTAAAGATAAATCCCCTTTAACGTTTGTCTAGTAACAGTAAACAACAACAGGTTTGTTTGAGTTTCGCCCTCTTCGTCTTCTTTTAGCTTCAAGTGTTTTACAAACCGCTCAATGGCGCATTACCGCCCCCACCAGGACAGAAGGGGTATTGCACAATGACACCGGTTAAAAAATAAATAAAACTCCCCCAAAATCACACGATTGCATTGTTTCCATTTTACCATTTAAATACAAACATTCACCATTCTTAAAAAGCTATCATTCTTGTAACATTGCACATACTTAAAATTAGTCAATAGAGAATAGTTACCAATGTAAATTTCAACAATTAGTGTGAGATTGTTCACACTTTAGTCTCTAAAAAAAAAATCAAAAAATACTTGTCAATAACAATCCCTGTGTCCACAAACGGCTATCTACAATATAAACAAGTGTATGCAGAATGTTGAATTGTCTCATGACAAAAAAATACTATTAACAGGTCTTAAAAAATGCATTTTCAGCATGATGTTTAAGAACAAAATGTGAAACAATCTAATGTTGAGATAATGTCCGTTAAAGATGGTTGTATAGGAGAAATATACAGACGCAAACAGACAAGGTTTAGTCAAATAAACACCTGAATGTACATGTTGGACCTTTTGATTTATACTAGTATGAAAGAAGACATGTTATGGAAGATAAATAGATAGAAGATATTTCAAATATAAGTACAAGAATATATGTAGATTGATGAATAGCCTTGTGAATATACCTGACACTTTCTAGCAGGCAACACAATTTATATGTAAATCCCCGAAGGCACAGGCAAACACACACACACACACACACACAGTCTCTCACACACACACACACACACACACAGACACACACACACACACACAGTCTCTCTCTCACACACACACACACACAGTCTCTCTCTCTCTCACACACACACACACAGTCTCTCTCTCTCACACACACACACAGTCTCTCTCTCTCACACACACACACACACACACACACACAGTCTCTCTCTCTCAACACACACACACTTCCCCGTGAGCCAGTGAATGTGGGTCACTCTGAGCTCAACGTGACAGAAGATTATATAGAGTGTGTGGAGGAAAAACTTACCTTTCATATTTTCTGGAGCCGAGAAATGTTATTAGTTCTGGAGCTATTTAATCATAAATCAGGTTCAACATTTTTACTGGTGTGACGTGAAAATGACAGGGGAGGACACTATTCAATCTTAGGCAACAGAGAACTGACTGTGTGTGTGTGTGTGTGTGTGTGTGTGTGTGTGTGTGTGTGTGTGTGTGTGTGTGTGTGTGTGAGTGAGTGAGTGAGTGAGTGAGTGAGTGTGTGAGTGAGTGTGTGTGTGTGAGTGAGTGAGTGTGTGTGTGAGTGAGTGTGTGTGTGTGAGTGAGTGTGTGTGTGTGTGAGTGAGTGAGTGTGTGTGTGAGTGAGTGAGTGTGTGTGAGTGTGAGTGAGAAGTGTGTGTTTGAATGTTTATAAGAATATTTTATACAATATTTGACACATTACTCTGGTGGAAAGTGGTCGATGGATAGATTCGGTTCGACTATAACTAACTGACTAACTACAAATACAATGAAAATAAATTCTGTATGATTAAACTATATCTATCTATCTATACTGTGATTATCATACTGGTT
>CM049407.1:3070000-3077500 GCA_026929865.2 Hyperoplus lanceolatus
GACAAGAAAGTGCATAAAAATAAAGTGCTTGGATATAAAAACAGAATAAAAATAAAAACAAAATTAAAATAAAACAATTAAAAAATAAAAACAAATTAAAAACAACGACATCTGCAACAAAGTAAAAATCATGTCAACATCACATCATCATCAATCACCTGCTGCTGGCCGAATTGATTGCACGGATGGATGAAGGGACAAAGGAGTATTTGTATCTATTGTTGGCTATCCTAGGGACACACAGACGAAGGCCTGATGGCAACAACATAAACTCGGAGTAGAGTGGATGGGCCTGGTCCTGACGGATGTAAAAAGCCTTCTTAAGCAACTGTCTGAGGTAAAAAGAGTCAAGGCTCTCCAACTGGATGCCAGTAATTTTTGAGGCAGTTTTTACAACTTTCCCTATTGAATTTTTATCCTTGGTAGTAAGGTTACCGAACCAGCAGATAGCAGAGAAGGAGATGACGGAATGTATGTATGCACAGTAAAACAGTTTCAACAGGCTTTTTGCGACATTGAATCTAGCCAGTTTTCTAAGGCAGTACAGGCGTTGCTGGCCCCTCTTGCACAGCATGTCCGTGTTAACATCAAATTTCAGATGATTATCAATAAACGTGCCCAGATATTTGTAACTAGTCACAATTTCCACTGGCTGGCTACAAATGATAGTGCTCTCGGTGGGATGGGGGCCACGTCTGAAATCTATGCAGAGCTCTTTTGTTTTAGAGATGTTAAGTTCAAGGAAAGCATCATTGCAGCAGGTCAGAAAGTCCTCTACAATCTGGCCATGCACAGTCTCGTCGTTATTGAGAAGGCTGACAATGACCGAATCATCTGCATATTTAATGATGAAGCGGTTGGCGTGGTTACTGCGACAGTCGTCGGTGTATAAAATAAATAAAAGAGCAGAGAGAACACAGCCCTGTGGCGAACCAGTGGAGGTGGACAGAAGGCTAGACACAGTTGTGTTCACCTTAACACGTTGAGATCTATTGGTTAAAAAATCCAGTATCCAACCCACTAGACAAGGATCCAGGCTAAAAGTGTTAATTAACTTTTCAACGAGAATATGGGGCTGGATCGTGTTAAAAGCAGAGGAGAGGTCGACAAAAAGTAGCCTGGCATGCTTCTTACTGCCCTCAAGATGTTTAAGAAGCAGATTTAGAAGAGTAGCGACAGCGTCCTGGACGCCTCTTCCCTCCCTGTAAGCGAATTGAAATGGGTCTAGAAGGCTCTTGGTTTTAGCTACAAGTTCTGATTTGACTAGCTTCTCAAATTGCTTCATGACCAGGGAAGTAAGGGCTACGGGTCTGAAATCGCTAAGTGTTTTTGGATTTTTGCACTTGCCAACTGGTATTATAGTGGACTGTTTCCAGAGGGAGGGTACTATCTGCAGTCTGAGTGATCTGTTAAAAATCAAATTAAAAATGGGATAAATGGGATTTCATATAAATGAAACGACAGTTACATTCAAGCCATGTGAGTTGACACAAAGTTGATTAAGCCTATTATCAGCTCTCTACAAAACTCTCTCTGTATTTCTCAGTATGGCAGCGTTTACAAACTGGTGTCCCGCAAGAAGAGCCCAAGAAATGTTTCGGCACCTCTGAGCATCAAACTTCATTAGCCATACAAACAAACCTTTTCTGTCCATTGGAACTGCTGGTCCTCTGCGACGTGGCAAGTCACCTGGCAGATCAAAACCTACAGGGGAAATGACATTCTGTGAATCAAAGCAAAACACGACAAGCAAAAACATTGTTGTAAGTGGATTAGCTCAGGCGGATGTATGATAGTTGTATTTTTTTTTCTCTCACTTTCTTAATGTGTACTCTATGCTTGATGTATTTTAATCTTGATGTATTTCGTGACGCTGTGAAGCACTTTAACCCATTGATGACGGCTGCTGCACGATGCCACATTGGCTCTCCTGCCTGATGCTGCATCGCGCAGCATTATTACTTTATCTAATTTTCATGGCATTCCCAGCATAGAATGCACTGTCATTGGTTCAAATACACAAGAGGTGGGTTCTGTTGATTTTTTTAAGACCACGTGACCACCCAAAAGTTGTGTGGTTTGCCGAAAATCACGTCAATCAAAAAAATAAAAAATAAAAAAATAAAACAAAATAATAATAAAAATACGCCGGCTATGTCGACGACGGAACAGTTAGTGGCGTTTGGTGCGCAGAATCAAGGTCTACTATAGACTACTGACGAAAATCACACAACACATTGCATCTATTTATTAACAATATTTAATAATTTTCTAATTAATCTCATTTTGACGATTTTTAGAAATATTTGTTGGTTTGTAAGCGCTAAGGGAGCATGTTTAAATAAAACCTGTGAACCTTAACTTTTAAATGTATTTTATTTCATGTTTCTATGTGCTACACAGGCTTAGATATTAAGGTTTTGGTAGACTTGACCATTCGTACTATTTTTTCAGAAAACCCTCAGGCATTAAGGACATGCATCCTAGATTGCCATAGTCATCAATGGGTTAAGGGGTCTGAACTGTGTCTGAAATGTGCTGCAGAAATAGACTTGCCTTGTCTATTGTAATATTTAGACTGCACCAACAGCACCACATTATTCGGCATTTGTAGCTATTTTTTTTTTTAGCTGTTCTGTATGTAACAACACGTATTGTGAAATAAATACACTCATAAGCATTGCAAAATGAAGTGCGGTGTAACTTGTAAGTAGATTAGCTAAGGCTGAAGTACAATACGGCAATCTAGACCGGCGGCACGTCCTGATTCGGCAGAAAAATCTTTTCAGCTTTATTGTCAACACATTTTCTTTAGTTTTTTTTAACCTTTATTTATACAGGTAAATCCCATTGAGACCGAAGATTCTTTTGAAAGGGAGACCTGTTTTCCTTTCCAACGTTACCATTCATTCACACACACATTCATACGCCGATAGCAGCAGGCTAACTATCTCTAATTTCGCTGACTCATCGCAGTCTTATATTAGTGTATTAGTTCCTCACCGATGGGTCGTCCTTCTGCCTGTAGAAAACACACGAGTCATCGCCGGTTGTTGTTGCCCCGGTTACAGCGCGGCTTCTCTCGTTCCAAACTGACACGTTGCCGACGGTTTCCCAGTTTGGAGACGAGAGAACGTAAACCGACAAGAACCCTGAAAAAAAAAACACAAACAATATGTTCACAACAATAGCATCACACAAGAGTGTTTCACTTTTCATGCTTATATATCTTAACATTTATACACACGCTAGGCCTCAAACAATTCATCGAGATCATGAGCAATCATTGATGCAAGGCTTTTTTTCTATATTACTTTATACAGGGTGAGATTTGTGAAAAAAAAAAAATCAAGGTTTGGGTTGTTTTCAAAATTCTTTAATTCATGTAATTAATAAAAAATTACTGAACGTGCAGTTGCAGGAATATTTTACCATAGGGGTTATCAAACAAAACATGCAAGAATTAAATCTCCCTTGCTCTACCACGGAGACGGTGTATTAGAGCCATTATAGGTATAAATAAGTAACATAATAATAATATATATATATTTTTTTAAAGATATTTTTTTTGGGCATTTTTATGCTTTTATTGATAGTGTAGAACAGAGTTGAAATGGGGCTGAGAGGGGAGTGACATGCAGAGAACGACCGCGGGCTGGAATCGAACCCGGGTCCGCTGCTGGCCGAGGCCCATGGGGGAAGGGGGGGGGGCGCGCCCTACCAACTGAGCTAAGGGCGCCCCCCATAATAATAATGTTTAATAAAATATGAATAAACTAGGGCTGTCAAGTGATTAAAAAAAATAATCTAATTAATTACAGGCTCTGTGATTAATTAATCTAAATTAATCGCATACTTTTATGACACTTTTATACCTGTTTATAAACAGCTGTATAGCCTACTACAGTTTGTTTCTCTCTCTCTCTCTCTCTCTCTCTCTCTCTCTCTCTCTCTCTCTCCGTCTCTCGTAACTTCTGTCTCCACAACAGACAGCGCTGCACTGTCACAGATGCTTATGCCGATTCATTCACCATCGTCGTACTCATAGGCAAAAATATTGAGAGACACACACACACACACACACACACACACACACACACACACACACACACACACACACACACACGTTTACGCGGACGACGAGACGCTAGCAAACAAAATTGAGACACGGGGAGAAAGATTGAGAGATACTGTTTTGAACCTAGCCTACATTGTTGCACCCACTAAATCAATAATGCACAGACACTGGCTGCGGAGAATAAAGTAAGATGTCTTCCTACCTTCATGCTTATTAAACCGTCTATAGAGCCCTCGGCCCCCTGCTTCTCTCTTTACTTTTCTCCCTTTCACCCGCGGGCTGTGTCTGCTTCAGGTGCACTCGGTCAGCTACGCACCACTTTTGCACCGGGTCAAAGGGCATTATAGAAGTGCGATTAATCTGCGTTAATTTTTTTAATCGCGTTAATTTTTCTGTGATTAATTAATCGAAATTAACGCGTTAATTTGACAGCCCTAGAATAAACAGGTAATGTAGCCAATGAGAGTGACTTACTGGCAGCGTTGTGTCCGACAGCGAGGATGAAGTCTGAACACTGGATCTTGTTCCCAGATTTCAGAGACTCAGAAACCTCAGGGCTCCAGTTGAGATGAACCTCCCTGTGATGGAGGAACACAACATTAGAATTATTCAATCTAATTCCACCTGGGAAGGAGGACTTATGTATGGAGTCATTTTTTTGGTGAAAAGGGTTATCAGTCAGTGAAAGTAAAAAGGGTTATCAGTCAGTGTGAGTAAAAACTATTTTATTTCATTCCACCTGGGACTGATTCACTGACATGAAATGAATTGCATAATGGTATACATATGGAGCATGGACTGTATATGTCCCTTTTTTAAATTAATTTAATCATTTTACAAATAAATGCCAATATTTATATTTATTTTATTTTTTTGCATTGGGTGCTTTAAACAGCACGTATATTTTTTCTTGAGTCAATTACTAACTGAATTTAATGTTTTTATTTTTATTTTAGTGTATTAAAGGTGCAGTGTGTAATATGACATCATCAAGAAAGTTCTACAAAGTTCTAGAATGCAACGCTCCCTGGGTAACCCCACCCCTTTTGAATAATAACAGAAGCTACAGTGGCCTTCAAGGACAAGAACAATTCTACATTTTAAACAATGCACCTGATGACATTCCAACTATGACACTTTCATGATGGCGGCACTAGGCCTTGGTCCAAAATATGCAGAAA
Source organism: Hyperoplus lanceolatus (assembly GCA_026929865.2). NCBI lineage: Eukaryota > Metazoa > Chordata > Actinopteri > Uranoscopiformes > Ammodytidae > Hyperoplus > Hyperoplus lanceolatus. Next base: position 3,075,260 of record CM049407.1, read on the forward strand.
TATGGACATATATGAGACCCTTTATAAGGGAAAAAAAATAATTCAAAACATTTTTTTCACTATTATCCTAAATTATGTACTTAGATTTAATCTTTCCAAAATCTCTGGATAAACCCAAAATTCTACACACTGCAGGTTTAAATTACATATTGATATATTTATGATGTATGAGTCACTGAATTATTATAAGTTTACACTTCATAGATTACATAAAATCTATATTTATTTTTTTAATGTTATTATTAGTCCCTTTCACGGCATTTTGATACAAGTATTGAATTATTTATTTATTTATAATTATGGCAGTTTTGATCCTCCATAACAGGCACAGTATTGAAATGTAATGTGTCATGCTAGCTGAGCCAAAGATGCTATAGCCTATTCCAACGTGTGGCACAGAAAATAAACCGTAAAATATGAAAAATACATATATTTAAATGCCTCAATAGTTGGTTTTAATGACTATAACCGCCTAGAGTTAATTATTCTAGTATTTCCTTTTATTTGACATCGCTAACGTTTCATTTATTTACCTTTTTAATTCCAGTTCTCTACGTATTTCTTCATCTTCTTCGTTTTCCTCTAGTTCATCCTCCTCGTCCTCGTCCACAGCGCGTGAATACACCGATAAAACTTCACCGAAAAACGTCGCCATATTAATAACCACGAGGTTTTAATTAATTTAGAGTAAAACGAAAGTTACAAGTTTCTTTTTTTGATGCTAGAAAGATTCACAGCCAACCGGCGGCCATGACAGGTGTACGTCACTTCCAGCGTCAGAGAGAGAGAGAGAGATACGCCTTCAAAATAAAAGGTACAAGACCAGACTCCTTCATAATAATACACAATTAATTTATTGAAAATGTTTAAGTTGATTTTTCATTCATCTCGAACAATTAACATACTATGAAGGACGAAAAAACAGATAAAAAGATAATGCTTAAATAGGCTAGTCCTGTTCTGACTTCTCAATATCACATAATTACAAAATAACCCAATAGGCTATCTTGTATGTACTCCGAAATATAAATGAAATGTACAAGGCTGAGAGACAGACAGACACACAAGACAGGCATGAATGAACCATTGCCTCCCATGACAAAGGCATTATGTAAAACTATATAAAAATAGCATTCTTTGCACTGATGGTCTCGTTTGCTGTTACATGTAATTTATGATCATCAGAGGAAAAAATGAGACTGTTTCAGAAATATTTAAAAGTTCCTCGTAGCACCTTTAAAGCATTGCCTAGCACCACTGGAATGTCACTGTTATGCAATTGTAATGGCGTATATGCTTCACGGAGGCGTACAATTACTGGAAGGTATATTTTGCTAGTTCCCCCGCGCCCTTCAGATAAAATCACAGAAGACACACACACACACACACACACACACACACACACACACACACACACACACACACACACACATACACACACACACACACGCACACACACACACACATACACACACACACACCGGCACACACACACACACACTGACGCACGCACGCACACACACACACACACACACACACACACACACACACACACACACACACACACTGACGCACGCACACACACATACACACACACATACACACACAAACACACACACATACACACACACACACACACACCACACACACACACACACACACTGACGCACGCACGCACACACACACACACACACACACACACACACACACACACACACACACATAAAGGAGTGGGTGGTTGGAGTGCCTCTTAAATGTAAATGGAAGCGTTGGCCATTAAAATGTCTGTCTGGCCAAGAGAAGAAATCCAATGTTGTAGGACAAACACACAGACAGATGGAGGGTGTGTGTGTGTGTGTGTGTGTGTGTGTGTGTGTGTGCGTGCGTGCGTGCGTGTGTGCGTGCGTACGTGCGTGCGAGTGTGTGTGTGTGTGTGTGTGTGTGTGTGTGTGTGTGTGTGTGTGTGTGTGTGTGTGTGTGTGTGTGTGTGTGTGTGTGTGTGTGTGTGTGTGTGTGTGTGTGTGTGTGTGTGTGTGTGTGTGTGTGTGTGTGTGAAATAGTGTCCTCTGAATGCCCTGCCTGTGTCCTGTTGTCAGTGATGTAATTGGTTAATAGTGATTATATAAATGACTCAGAAAATGTATTAATTTGAAATTCATTCGACCAAAAAATAATTATAATAAATCTAAATAATTCTTGATGTTTATTATTTTTAATTTTTATATATTTTTGGTTTTACTG
>CM049407.1:3085000-3092500 GCA_026929865.2 Hyperoplus lanceolatus
AACAAATAAATAAATAAATAAATAAATAAATAAATAAATAAATAAATAAACTAACAAACAAACAAATAAATAAATAAATAAATAAATAAATAAATAAATAAACAAACAAACTATCAAACAAATAAACAAACAAACAAACAAATAAATAAATAAATAAATAAATAAATAAATAAATAAATAAATAAATAAATAAATAAATAAATAAATACTGGGACAAGGAATTTAGGAAATAAGAACCTGCACACTGCTCCTACCATTTTGCATTGTAATTATTTTTTATTGTTTCTTTTTTGGGCATTTTTTGCTTAATTAGACAGTGTGGAGAGACAGAGATGAAATGTGTCAGAGAGGGGAATGACATGCAGAGAACGACCCGGGCTGGATTCTAACCCGGGTCTGCTGTGAAGAGGACTGAGACTCTGTGGTGAAAACCTGTACAGTATGTTATTCTTGCTCCTAATCCATAAATTGTCCTGAATAAAACCTATGTTAGATCACAGAGTCCATTACTCAGTCTTTCATTGACTCTCCTTGTCCCGTCTCTCTTGCCAACAGTAAATGCATTTCACGTTGTTGCACTCAAACGGATGAGGTAACATAGACACACAATGGTACAAATCCTAGTGCATCTTCCAGAGATTAAGAGTTGGAACCTTGCCATACACACACACACACACACACACACACACACACACACACACACACACACCCCCCACACACACACACTCACACACACCACCACACACACACACACACACACATTCAAACATTTCAGAAAACATTTCTAATACAAAAAGTAACACAACACTAAACGCTTTCGCCCTGTTGCACTCAGTCCAATGAGATAACATAGATAGACACACACACACACACACACACACACACACACACACACACACACACACACACACACACACACAGACACACACACACACAGACAGACACACACACACACAGACACACACACACACACACACACACACACACACACACACACACACACACACACACACACACACACACACACACACAGACACACACAGACACACACACAGACACACACACACACACACACACACACACACACACACACACACACACAGACACACACACACACACACACACACACACACACACACACACACACACACACACACGGTATAAATCATATCAGTGCATATCCCAGGGTTAGAGTTGGAACCTTGCCATGGGCCGATTCATGCTCGAGACAATTAGGAACATGGTGTCCTGGGCACGAGCCAAACACACTCACTGATAGAGATACTGATTCACTCCCAGTCCCATTGACCTTACAATATGACAGACAGGCTGTGTGTGTGTGTGTGTGTGTGTGTGTGTGTGTGTGTGTGTGTGTGTGTGTGTGTGTGTGTGTGTGTGTGTGTGTGTGTGTGTGTGTGTGTGTGTGTGTGTGTGTGTGTGTGTGTGTGTGTGTGTGTGAGTGTGTGTGTGTGTGTGAGTGTGTGTGTGTGAGAGAGAGAGAGAGAGAGAGAGAGTGTGTGTGTGTGTGTGTGTGTGTGAGAGAGAGAGAGAGAGAGAGAGAGAGTGTGTGTGTGTGTGTGTGTGTGTGTGTTACGAGGAGATGTTTAGATTAACAATGACACTTGTATGGATAACCTTGGTGTCAGCCGATGACACTGAAAGATTTATAGTGTCCGGAAGATTTTTTTTTTTTTTTTCTAGTGCTGTATTTGATAGACGTTTTATATCGTTTTACACTATGACATGGTCCCATATATTAAAGAACACACACACACACACACACACACACACACACACACACACACACACACACACAGTGGCTTAAGTGGCTATGTAAATTCAATAGATCATTATAATAATATAATAATGAGGTGTTCCAGGAGCGTCCAGCTGGGAGGAGGCCTCGGAGAAGACCCAGGACTAGGTGGAGAGATTATATCGCCACGCTGGCCTGGGAACGCCTCAGGATGCCCCAGTCAGAGCTGGTTGATGTGGCCCGGGAAAGAGAAGTGTGGGGCTCCCTGCTCAAGCTGCTGCCCCCGCGACCCGACTACGGATAAGCGGTTGAAGATGATGATGATGATGATGATGAATGCGGGTGAGTTTAAAGCAATTGTCAAATGAGTTGACACAGTGGATTAAGCCCTATCAGCTCCCTAGAAAACTCTCTCTGTATTTCTCAGTATGGCAGCGTTTACAAACTGGTGTGTCCCCCCCCCCCCCACCCCTCCCTTACACTAATGCAGGAGCTCAGAAAAATTCCAAGAGGAGCCCAACAGAGTTACACACTGTTGCTTTAACTATATTTTGCAGTAGATGGCTTATAGGTCTACATTCATATTGCCTGATTCAGGAAGTTATATTCCATTTTTTGAGTACCACTGAAACTACATACAAATTTGAGCCGTAAAAAGATATAAATACATTTTCATTTTAATGTGACCACTGCTTCTCTTATTGAACCCCCACTGACGAGATATTAGAAAATCCACAAATACGTGACATTCGGGGCGCCCTTAGCTCAGTTGGTAGGGCGTCCCCCCCCCCCCCCCCCAAGGGCCTCGGCCAGCAGCAGACCCAGGTTCGATTCCAGCCCGCGGTCGTTCTCTGCATGTCACTCCCCTCTCTGCCCCATTTCAACTCTGTCTCTACACTATCAATAAAGCATAAAAAATGCCCAAAAAAAAATCTTTAAAAAAATTTTATTTTTAAATTGTGACATTCTTTGTAATTTTGTCCTGTGTGAATAGTGGGACCTTTATTTTCAATGGAAGATATTGGAAGATTGATAGTGTCTGTCTTTTTGGGCACTATATTTGATAGACATGGTTTTAAAGTATATTTGTTTGACCTGGCCCCATATCAAATTCATTCTGTAATGTAAATGGGAGCTGGGGGGCGATTGCAGATTTTTTTATATATATTTTTTTCATCCTTGAATATAGGAATTACGACAGCCAAGAATTCAATATTTGTGTTCAAGCAACCTTGTCATGTGTCACACACAAACACACACACACACACACAATAACAAACACACACACACAATAACAAACACACACAAACACACACACACACACACAATAACAAACACACACACACAATAACAAACACACACACACACACACACACACACACACACAATAACAAACACACACACACACACTCACACACAAACACACACACACACACTCACACACACAATAACAAACACACACACACACACCTCACACACAAACACACACACACACACACACACAATAACACACACACACACACACACACACACACACACACAATAACAAACACACACACACACACAACACACACACACACACCACACACAACACACACACACACACACACACACACACACACACACACACAATAACACACACACACACACACACACACACACACACACACACACACACACACACACAATAACACACACACACACACACACACACACACATAACACACACACACACACACATACACAATAACACACACACACACACACAATAACACAACACACACACACACACACACACACACACACACCACACACAATAACACACACACACACACACACACACACACACACACACACACACACACACACACACACACACACACACACACACACAATAACACAATAACACACACACACACACACACACACACACACAAACAAATCCCTTTAGATCATTACTACAATGGCTGACGTAGGCTATTGAAAATCCATCCAGCCATTTGCATATTATCAAATGTTACCCGATGCTTGGGAGAATTCCTCCCAGTAAACTCAATATGGCCGACAGTCTACAAGTGACACATTGGAAGGATTAACATAACGTCAGTATTTATTTTTATAAACTTGGAATATCACATATGTTTCCTTAGATAAGGCAAGATTATATGAACTCCAGAAATATGACGATCACTGCAAAACATTCCAGCTCTCTTATTTTGAAATATATATATATATACAGCTCTGGAAACAATCAAGAGACCACTCCAAATGTTCAGTGTCTCTCGTTTTACTATTTAGAGGCATATGTTTGAGTAGAATGAACATTTTGTACATTATAAACTACTGACAACATTTCTACCAAATTCCCCCCAAAAAATATTGTCATTAAAGAGCATTTCCATTAAGTTATGTAGAGATGAAGATTTAAGAAAAAATCCAGACAGGTCTCTAAATTTTTTCCAGAGCTGAGTATATATATATATTCAATGGCATAACATATACAGTGAATTCACATGAATAATAATATGAATGACACATCATTTCTATTAGGCCCACTATGATACAATGTCATGGAAAAGGTCGACAAAAATAATATGAACTGAGAACTTTAAAATCCTCTATATTATTGGAAGGGTTCTCAATGTGTAAGCACATGTCAGAGAGAGAATACGTTATAGTTATAATAAATATTCAAAAACCAAAATACTGTATATTTAGCGCTAAAAACTCAATATCTGACACATTAAAACAACAGTTTCTTATGTGCATAACTACAGCAGAAAGGTTTGCATCCTGTCGAAGGCTAACGCTAACTATCGAGCTAGTTGTCTATTAAACAGACATTGGAGGACAATGTACTTTATATGCAAAATATGCTAAGTCACTTAAAAGGTGGAGTCAGTGATTCTGGAGAACGCTTGTTGTCAAAAATCACTTTTTGAATCAAAATCAGTGAATATCTCCTCATGATTTGCTACCTGTCCGTACTGTGCGTGTGCGCAGAACAAAAATATGTTGTTAATACACAGCCTAGGCTCTGTAAACTGGTATGGTAACTGGTTAACAAAGGGCTAGCTAGCAACATGCCCGTTTACAGAGCCTAGGCTGTGTATTAACACCAGATTTTTGTCCAGCGCACACACAGTTCGTTCAGGTATACAGATCAAAAAGAGTGATTTTGACAAACAAGCGTTCTCCAGAATCACTGACTCCACCTTTGAAAATTCAAGGAAAAAATACTATACGCATACAAATAAGCCATTTTGTTTCTACAGCCTATATGCAGCTTTGCACTGCCTAGCACCACACACAACATCCACATTATAGTCTAACTACGTACTGGTAGTGTGTCAGAAGACATGCCAAGGAAGATCAGTCCGCCATTACGGCTCTGTTGTGTTTCACTGGCTGTGTTTGTAAAAGCCCTACTAACGTCCTCCCTCCTACATACTCAACATGTACATACTACATACTGTCTACTTAACCATCCATTGTGTATGCGAGGTTCATCGGATAGTATACAGAAGCAATAAAGAATAAAAAAAAAAAAAAACTTCCATGCCGTTTGAAAGGAAGCAATGCATTGTGGAGCGGTTGAGTAGGAATAGTATCCTATCGATCCATACACAAAATCTTCCTGGAAGTTAGTACTCATCCGGGCATTTTTCGCCTACACAACCACAACATACTCAAATTGACATCAAAATTAGTATGAGAAGGACGTTAGTAGGGCATTTAGTATGAGCAGGACGTTAGTATGGCTTTTAGAACACAGCCTAACACACTAAATAATGGAACACCACCATTTTGTTTCAAGTCCCAGGGAAGATTTTGAAAGTTTTTGAGATGTCTCTGAGGTTTTAGGCTTTTGACGGGGAAGATAGAGGAAGAGGTCCACAGAGTCAAAGCAGGCAAATACTCTATACAGTTCTATAAGGAAATGAATTACTAAACCGTTTTTGGCTAAATACTAGTATTAAGGAAGGAGTGTGGCCGTGTATAGGAGTATATGGCAAGCCGTTGCAACGTTTAAAATCTAAAGGTGCAGTGTGTAGAATTTATTAGTGTTTTTTCAGAACAGACTTGGTAGAAATGGGATGTAATATTCAAAAGTAATGTTTTTTTTTTTTTTTTTTTTTTTTTTTTTTATATGTTTCTGACCTTAGAATGAGCCTTTTATATTCTACATAAGAGCGGGGCGCAGAGGCAGCCAAGTTGCACCGCCATGTTTCTACAGTAGCACAGAACGGACAAACTTGGGGTGTCCGCCGGAAATGCACATATTGGAAGACCAAGAAGAAGAACTATAGAATAAATAACTAAATACATCTTCACCTCCTCACTTGATATTGTGGAAAGACTTGAGGCAGTGGTGGATGATGCCATCTTTAGTAACTAGCTTCTTGTCCTTGAAGGCCACCGTAGCTTTTTGTGAAATTTTCCCAAAGGGAAGGGTTAGCAAGGGAGTGTCTAAACATGACTATCCGGAATTACAGATATCGACAAAATAATTTTGACTACTTTAAAAAAAAAAAAAGGCCAAATGACAGTTAGAGATATCGTTAATTCAAACTAGACTCATCAAAACTGAATTAGAGATATCTACAACAACATCAATTCAAAAAGTACATGGATGGCTATATGCTATGTAGTGTGAAACCTCATACACATGACAGTGAGTGACATCATTTTGCCTTTTATAGAAAGACTGACGTTGTAAATATCTGTAATTCATATATTCACTATAGTCAACATTGAATTGTATCTCTGTAATTGTAAATAGGAAGAATTTAAACCTGCAGTGTGTAGAATTTTGGGTTTTATTTCCAAGCAGATTTTGTAGAAAGTAATTATAATATCCAGAAGTACATTTAATAAATTAAATGTACTTAATAGCTGAAAAAAAATGTTTAATTATTTTTTTCCCCTTAGACAGGGTCTCATATATGTCCATATTTCTGAATATCTTGGACCAAGGCCTTGTCGCCGCCATTTTGGAAGTGTCATAGTTGGAATGTCGTCAGGTGCATTGTTTAAAATTTAGAATTGTTCTTGTCTTTGAAGGCCACTGTAGCTTCTGTTATTATTCTAAAGGGTTGGGGTTACCCAGGGAGCGTTGCATTCTAGAACTTTGTAGAACTTTCTTGATGATGTCATATTACACACTGCACCTTTAAAACATACCCAGACCACAGATAGGCCTTTTAAATGTTACCCCGGCTTGCCATACACCGCTATCCTCTGTGAGCCACTCTGTTACTAGTAGCCTAATTCCTACATTCTGCTCAGTATCTGCATGTTATATAGCCTACTGTTTCTAGCCTACATCTACAAAGCAGCAGCAGCAGAGATGAAGTGTGACGGGAGTTTTCTTTGTGCCTTATTGCTTTTCCTGTTTTAATCCACAGTCTCATTCCCTGAAGAAGTTAACAGTCCACAGCAACAACTGTCTCGTCTAGCGCTGCCGCCTCGGCCGCCTCGGCCGCCTCTGCCGCCGCTGCCGCCCTCACCGCGCCGCTCTCACATTCCTCCTCACATAACCGCACTGTAACTGGTGGTCGCACGATGACGCACGGCCTCGACGCGGCAAGATCACCACCGCCCGTCGTTCCATGGCCGTTTGGGTGAGCGGCAGAGGAGGCGGCGGCGGCGGCGGCATTGCGACTGTCGCGCTCGTATTCCTCCTGCGCGCGTTGGATCTTGCGGTTGCGCAGCTTCCTCTTGTGGAAGTGGAAGGTTGCCAG
>CM049407.1:3095000-3100000 GCA_026929865.2 Hyperoplus lanceolatus
TGAGATATGGAGAATTTTTTTCTTGGGATTTTTCTATCGATAAAAGCAGTGTCCCCTAGTCTGGTCCGCTGCCCCACACAAACACCACTAGAATGAGCAACTACAGCTGCATTAGAGCTCGTTTAGCCCACACTAGTCATTTGGTATAAGGGCTTTTCCTTCGCCTTCAAAATGTATAGCGAGACAGAAATGCCTAATGGCTCGCTTCTAATCGCCAATAACGGCAGTGTATTAATCAATATATGAATTTAATCTTGAATGAGGGGACTGGGTAACACTGAGGGTGTGGTCAGACAAAATGCTGCAAACCGACATGATTTAAAAACGTTTAAGGGATATTATGACGTGTGTAAATGATATACAGATGGTGTGCGTTCACTGGAGTCAACTTCAGTGTGGGTTTGTAGGCTTTTAAAGGCGAGGCATGGTGGGCAATAATGTCATTTTTTCAAGCACTGGTCAAATTTGATTTTTTTTTTTGTCTATTTATCTTCCATAACATGTCTTCTTTCATACTAGTATAAATCAAAAGGTCCAACATGTACATTCAGGTGTTTATGTGACTAAACCTTGTCTGTTTGTGTCTGTATATTTCTCCTATACAACCATCTTTAACGGACATTATCTCAACATTAGTTTTCTTCCATACTCCGAACCAAAAATCTCAACTTCTAAAGCACTTACATCAACTAAACTTTCCATAAGCATTCTCAGCACTATTCTGAAGGTTATTACAGAAGGATTTGTTCATATGTTGTTCACTGACTGATTTATGGTACATGTTGTTCTTCAAAACATGCAGAAAATGCATTTTTAAGACCAGTACATACATTGTATTTTTTCATTTATAAAACGAAAAAAAAAGGTGCATCCAAAATCTGTTCAGTATAAACCTTGGACAGTCATATGTTATAAAAATTAAATAAAGATTAGAGGTAAAGTAGTCCCCAAAGGTATATGTATATACAGAGCCGGCCCGAGGCATAAGCGAACTAAGCGGCCGCTTAGGGCCCCCGACTGCCTGGGGGCCCCCTAAAAAAAAAAAAAAAAATTTTTTTTTTTTTTTTTTTTTTAGTTTGTGTGTTTGATATTATCATCATATATCAGCCTATTTCAGCCTTGTCTGTGGAAAAAAAGATACAGTAGCTGGACAACAGAGTTCTTCTGCTTCGTTCCTCACACTGCATTTAAATGCATTCATTATATTACAGAGAAATATGTCCCGTAAAAGAAAAAGAGCTACAAGCCCAACCCAGAGGACCCTCCATAATATTTTATTTTATATTAATATTTTTATGGAAAATCCATGTGTCCTTCTTCAATAGCTTCTAATTCATTTGACCCAGTGTCTCCAAATTATTTGTTCACACAAAATTTCTCAGATTTAGCCTCTAAATTTTCCTCTCAAAGTGCACCAGATTCATGCATTTCACTTTAAAAAGGTTAAAAAAATCTCACGGGGGGGCATACCCCCGAACCCCCCTAGGAGGGTCTGAATCTCGGCTGTCTAATATTTTCGCACAGCTGCACAGTGAAGGCACTAGCGGAAAACACTGGGTGTGTGAATGATATTTAACACAGATCTATAGTTTCAGCAGCGCTAACATTGGTGAGGGGCCCCCTAATCATATTTCGCTTAGGGCCCCCTGAAGGCTTGGGCCGGCTCTGTGTATATACACACACACACACACACACACACACACACACACACACACACACACACACACACACACACTCAATGCACATCTTTTGTAAGGCCCAAGAGGTGCACACAGTTACCATTTATTTTAATTGTTATAGTCCCTACAAGGAACTTTTAAATATTTCTGAAACAGTCTAATTTTTCCTCTGATGATCGTAAATTACATGTAACAGCAAACGAGACCATCAGTGCAAAAAAGCCTGTATACTTATAAACAGACACTAGGGTTGCGTTCCGAATCGCATACTTTCTACTATATAGTATGTAGAAAAAAGATTTAGGATGTCCCGATTCTTGTGGCCAGATTTAGGATGGTTAGAAGTACCCGGATGTCCTACTTAATGCGGCCAAGATTGTTAATGTTGAAAAGTGCATCCTATTTGGGCGATTCTGACCCACAATCCAGTGCGCATGTGAAGTGACGTCACATCGACGAAGCCTCCATATGAAAACAAACGGGGATGCGACGGATATAAAAGCAAGAGGCAAGATCAAGGCGCAATGTTATGATGAAATAAGAGAGAAAAGTATGTCCCAATAGTATGCCTACTGCATCCTAACTAGATTCTTTTTATCGTCGGATATAGTATGTAGAATAGAAAAAAGAAAAAAGAAAGTATGCGAGAGTATGCGATTCGGAACGCAACCTAGATGTTTGGCACACTTTCCTACAGGACAAACCTTAAAGCTGCTCTGAGGAACTTACAGTTTGTGTTAATTCTAGCGCCCCCCTTTGGACAAAAGCGGTAGTGTTTTTACCACGCCAGCTGTTGTTCCTGGGTGAGCGTATACCCATGACAAAGGCATTAAGAAAAACTTTATAAAAATAGCACTATATGTAATTTATGATCATCAGAGGAAAATTTATTGATATTGTTGAGACAGAGTTGAATCGAACCCGGGTCCACTGCTTACCGAGGCCCATGGAGGGGACGCCCTACCAACTGAGCTAAGGGCGCCCCTCTCATCTTGCATTTATTTTTAATTTTTTTTTTTAAAGATATTTTTTGGGCATTTTTATGCTTTATTTGATAGTGCAGAGAGACAGAGGTGAAATGGGGCAGAGAGGGGAGTGACATGCAGAGAACGACCGTGGGCTGGAATCGAACCCGGGTCCACTGCTTACCGAGGCCCATGGAGGGGACGCCTTACCAACTGAGCTAAGGGCGCCCCTCTCATCTCGCATTTCTAGTACAGTCATAAAATTCACTCAGAAATTGAGGAAAATCTTCTAAACGAAACGATTAATAAAAAAAAAATCGAAGCCAGTTAAGTGCCAGTTTCAACATTTAAACTATAATCTTGAATAATACATTAGCACCAAATGGGTCTCAGCTCTTTCCTCAGGCTGTGTTTTGACATTTGAGATAAATATAGAAATGTGGGTGAAGCCGAATGTTCCTACAATGAGGTCGTACCTTGACCTACTCACACTATTAAAAGAATTGTGAAAAAAAAACTTAAAGTCACTTTCTTATGCCAAAAAAATGATTCCATTTTGTGTGTCTTTTTTTGATGGATAGTGTGTGCAAGGGCCCATAGTTTCTTTGGGTGCGTTCCAATATCAAAACATCTATGCTATGTAAAGTAGAGAAAGATTTAAGACGTCCCAATACATGATGGATGGATGGATGGATAGATAGATAGATAGATAGATAGATGGATAGATAGATAGATAGATAGATAGATAGATAGATAGATAGATAGATAGATAGATAGATAGACAGACAGACAGACAGACAACAGACAGACAGACAGACAGATAGATAGATAGATAAATAGGGCTGTTGACAAACAGGAGATAAAATGCATCCTATAAACTCTAGCCTATGTTGTAAACTTGTTCTAGACATGCTGGTTTAATTATGCAGTGTCCTCACATTGGAACGGTGTTACAGTATGCATGGTGAAACATGCTGGATGTTTTAATTTGCTATTCATGGACACTGTTTTCCCACGATGCATTGCACAAAGGAATTACATTCAGAGCCTCAGTACTGTGGAAAAATACTTCAGGTCACTTTCTTAAAGATGGATGGATGGATGGATGGATGGATGGATGGATGGATGGATGGATGGATGGTGGTCGGTGCATCGATGCATGGATGGATAAAATCGGTGCCTTCAGTGAGGAAACCTGGAGCATGGATTTTATACCTTCTGCTGTACGTCCAGGTTTTTTCTTAGCAGTAGAATCAACAACTGAAACATTTCTTGGGCTCTTCTTGGGATTTTTCTGAGCTCCTGCACCAGTGTCAGGGTGAGGGGGGTGACACCAGTTTGTAAACTGAGAGAGAGAGAGTTTTGTGGAGCTGAAAGGCGCAATCAACTTTGTGTCAACTCATTTGATGATGGCTTAAATTGCAACAGACAATTATTTATATGATAAAAGTTACGCACTATTGCTTTAAATAATGGCAATAATAATGGCATACAGAAATAACGTACTTAATTATCTGTATTGATGTGATATGCCTGAAAAGGAGCAGGAAGAAGTATACTCTATCATTCACTCATTCACAATACGAAAGGTTGCTTCTTGTAATAAATTGTGTGGATAGTCCAAGAGACCATCTGAAGATAGCTAAGAGGAGATGTTAGGAGCTATTTAAAGCAAGTACATTGTGAGATTTTGTCTATTTTGCTTCCATAACATGTCTTCTTTCATACTAGTATTAATCAAAGGTCCAACATGTACATTCAGGTGTTTATTTGACTAAACCTTGTCTGTTTGCGTCTGTATATTTCTCCTATACAACCATCTTTAATGGACATTATCTGAACATTAGTTTTTTTTTCTAATACTCTGAACCAAAAATCTCAACTTTCTAAAGCACTTACATCAACTAAACTTTCCATAATCATTCTCAGCACTATTCTGAAGGTTATTACAGAAGGATGTGTTCATATGTTGTTCTCTGTCTGATTTATGAGACATTTCGTCTTCAAAAACATGACGAAAAATGCCCCTATCGTGTCTCGCATTAAAACAATATAAAAGATAAGGAACTCTCTCTCTTTACCTTAAAGACCTACTTCACCGGTGGGAATATGAAGGTGTTTTGAACTCTGAGATCCTATTTAGTATAAATGTGCAATTTTTTTTAAATTGGATCATCTTAGCCTGAGAAAAGGCAGAAAGAGTGTTTTATGGTCTCACTGTCTAACCCTACAGTTTCCTTCTTGTGACATCACAGTAAGGGTTAGGATTAACAGGACAGCTGGGCCAAGGGAAGACTGAGGGAAGAAAAACCTCATTCATTATATTATAATAGTGATTTTATAATGATAGAACGCT
>CM049407.1:3117500-3130000 GCA_026929865.2 Hyperoplus lanceolatus
AAAAACTAATGTTGAGATAATGTCCGTTAAAGATGTTTGTATAGGAGAAATATACAGACGCAAACAGACAAGGTTTAGTCAAATAAACACCTGGATGTACATGTTGGACCTTTTGATTTATACTAGTATGAAAGAAGACATGTTATGGAAGATACATAGACGAAATTCTCAAAATTGACCAGTGCATAAAAAAAATTCTCGCCTTTAAAAGCCTATAAGCCCATACAACAATTGACTCCAATGAACGCACAACATATGTATATCATTTACACACGTCATAATAAGACCTACCCTGCGTTCCAAATCACATACTTCTTTCTTTTTACTACACTACATACTAAAGTACAGAAGAGTTTTAGGGCCACAGGAGAGAGAGAAAAATTCAGATAAGGAAGTTTGTTTTCCATTATGTCGAGAAATGTCAAGAATAAAGACGAATACTCCAAAATGCTATTGGAGTTAGTGGGGCATTTCTGTATTTTCAGCATACTACAATTGACGTGCATGTATTGGGACATCCTAAATCTTTTTCTGGCATACTAGATAGTAAGGAAAGTATGGGGATTGGAACGCAGGGTTTATTCTCACCTGTTGTTGAATACGTTTGACGAGGAACTGACAGAGCTCCAGAGATTTCACTATTTTCTCCTTCACCACTTTGCTGTCTGTCTCTCCCACCGTCTGTAGACTCTACACACAGAGGAATACACAATGAGTTAGACTTATAGCCATCCTGGAGTTAAAAGGCATTTATTTTTATTTGAGATAATTTTTTGGCATTTTCAAGCTTTATTAGACAGTACAGAGTTGAAATGGGGAGACAGACAGACAGACAGACAGACAGACAGACAGAGAGAGAGAGAGAGAGAGAGAGAGAGAGAGAGAGAGAGAGAGAGAGAGAGAGGGGGGATGACCTGCAGTAAAGGTCCATGGGTCGGCCTGAATAAATAAAAGCCTTAAGAGTGTGTGTCTGTGCCCACACACAATAATAATAATAATAATAATGATAATGATAATGATGATAATAATAATAATAATAATAATAATAATAATAATAATAATAATAATAGGGACATTTTCAAAAGATTTCCAAATTAAATGTCGAAAATGTGAAATATATATATATTTTTTTTAATTAAAAAAATTACATAAACTTGGATCTAATAACTTGAAATAATCGACAATGGATTCGAGGATTTCAAGTATCGTGACACCACTAATAAAAAACACCTGTGTGTTGCTGTCAAGACTCTGGTGTGTGAGTGAGTGAGTGAGTGAGTGAGTGAGTGAGTGAGTGAGTGAGTGAGTGAGTGCGTGCGTGCGTGTGTGTGAGAGTGAGTGAGTGAGTGAGTGAGTGAGTGAGTGAGTGAGTGAGTGAGTGAGTGAGTGAGTGAGTGCGTGTGTGAGAGTGAGTGTGTGAGTGAGTGAGTGAGTGAGTGAGTGAGTGAGTGAGTGAGTGAGTGAGTGAGTGAGTGAGTGAGTGTGTGAATGTGAGTGAGTGTGTGAGTATATAAACTTACCGCTGCCAGTTGTCCTGTGACCTTCACACACAGCTCAGTCCATGGATCTCCATTCAGAAGCTGCTGCACCTCTCTGCTCTGCATCGCACGCAGCACGAGCATACAAGCCTGGCCCTACACAGACACACACAGACACACACACACACACAATCAGGTTCTTGCATCAATACACTTTGATGGGTGAATCAACAATTTCTACAGGATATATTGCTGCAGGACACTTACTGGAAGTGACAATCGCATTTGAAAACCGTTCTGTGTAAATTTTTATTTTACGCGCTGATGTTTTAAGTCTTTCTCCGCAGCCATTTAAGAAGTTTGAAACTAACTACACATCCAAGACTGCGCCCCTTTAAAAGCCTGTGAAGTGTCCATAGCTAGCTCCACAATCGCTCAATTTTATGACCGTTTTGATTCACATATTGGAGTTTTCACAGTGCACTGCAGTTCAGTTTGCCATACTTTTTATTGTTAACCCACTCATGCGCTCAAAATAGCAAGGGTAAGTATAGAAGTAGAAGATTTGACAGGACAAGAGTATGCCTGTGGAGCCTATATACTCCACTCCTACATTGCTGTTGAATAGATAGATATGTGTGTGTGATAGACAGACAGACAGACAGACAGACAGACAGACAGACAGACAGACAGACAGACAGATACTTTTTCCAAAGTAAATCTCTACCTGTTGGTGCACTCTGACTCCAGATGTGATGTGCTCCACCACTGAGTCCAACAGGTTTACACACAACACCTGAAAGAACACAGGAGAAGAGTTAGTAACAATTCAATTCAGTTTATTTAAGAAAAGTTGTTTATTTAAGCAACTTTTCATATGCAGTCCCCTGGCTTTTAAATAGAGACACAACGCACAGCACAGAACAAAACAGGTTAGTAAAATAATATAAGAAAATACACAACTGTTGAGAGCAATAAAAGCAGGAGTGAAGTAGGAGAGGAAAATATGAATAAAATACATATATGTTGAGATTGCAAACTAACAGAAAAAACATACATAACAAATAGTTTCAATGACAACAGACCAAGAAATATAGCATTTAAAAATATGTAATAAATGTTGCACTCGCGGACGGACAGACAGACAGACAGACAGACAGACAGACAGACAGACAGACAGACAGACAGACAGACAGACAGACAGACAGACACAGAACTTAAAATGTGGTTTAAACTCACAGGGAATCTTGTGAAGAGGTCAGAGAACATCTGAGCGGTCAGAGGACTTTTCCTCCGGCCCATAAAGGACGAGAGAGCTTCTCTGAAGATGGAGGAGACTCGGTCCACATCAACGCTACCCATGAAACGAAGCTAGAGAGAGAGAGAGAGAGAGAGGCAGGCAGGCAGGCAGACAGACAGACAGGCAGGGAGGGGGAGGGAGGAAGGGGGAGAGAGAGAGAGAGAGAGAGAGAGAGAGTGACAGGGAGGCAGGGAGAGAGAGAGACAGACAGAGAGAGAGAGAGAGAGAGGGGCAGGGAGAGAGAGACAGAGAGGGAGAGAGATAGATAGATAGATAGATAGATAGATAGATAGATAGATAGATAGATAGATAGATAGATAGATAGATAGATAGATAGATAGATAGATAGATAGATAGATAGATAGATAGATAGATAGATAGATAGATAGATAGATAGATAGAGAGAGAGACAGGGAGAGATAGATAGGGAGAGAGAGAGAGAGAACCGACAGACACACACAGACAAATAAAAAGGGGTAAAACAAAGTTAGATAAACTTGCTAAGAGCAGCATTCTTTTTTGCAACTATACAGTGATACGGACAAATGAGACATTTCTGTGTATATGATAACAGAACAAAAACATTTTTTTTTTTATAAAACATTTTGTACATGATTTATTTCCGCCATTTTGTTTGTTATATTAGACAGTGTTGTAGAGCCAGAGAGATACAGATGAGATGGGGGAGAAAGAGGGTGATGCCAGCCAGAGAGAGACAGAGATGAGATGGGGTACAGAGGGTAGTGCCAGCCAGCCAAAGGGCTCAGGCCACAGGCAAGAGGGAGCAGATAATCCAACACTGACCCATTTACTGACCCAGTAAAATACAAGGGGACAGAGAGGGAAAGCTGGACATATAAGAAGTGACTGTGTGTGTGTGTGTGTGTGTGTGTGTGTGTGTGTGTGTGTGTGTGTGTGTGTGTGTGTGTGTGTGTGTGTGTGTGTGTGTGTGTGTGTGTGTGTGTGTGTGTGTGTGTGTGTGTGTGTGTGTGTGTGTGTGTGTATGTGGGGAGTGAGTGAGTGAGTGAGTGAGTGAGTGAGTGAGTGTGAGTGAGTGAGTGAGTGTGTGTCTGTCTGTCTGTGGGTTTGTGTGTGTACGTGTGTTAGTGTGTGTGTGTGTGTCTGTCTGTCTGTCTGTCTGTCTGTCTGTGGGTTTGTCTGTGTACGTGTGTTAGTGTGTGTGTGTATGTGTGTTTGTGTTAGTGTGTGTGTGTGTGTGTGTGTGTGTGTCTGTTTGTGTGATTTTGTGTGTGTGTGTGCCCGTGCGTACGTGCGAGAGAGTGTGTGTGTGTGTGTGTGTGCGAACATACATCAGTTGCTGCCGTTGTCTCATCTTTAGTCTCAGATTTTGGAGCAGATCCTCTCAGAACTTTCACCACATACAGAGACGCACTGCAAGGAGACAATCAGAGTCAGACAAGACAACAACACAACTCTTAAAGGAATACTTCACCGGTGGAAATATGAAGGTGTATTGAACCCTGAGATCCTATGTAGTATAAATGTGCAAACATTTTAGAAATCGGTTCATCCTAGCCTGAGAAAAGGCAGAAAGTGTGTTGTCACACATGGTAAAATGTAGGGTTAGGATTAACAGGACAGCTGGGCCAAGGGAAGACTGAGGGAAGACTGAGGGAAGAAAAACCTCATTCATTATATTATAATAGATTTTATAATGATAGAACACCGGTTCCATATGGGTGAAGTATTCCTCTAACTGCAGTTTATTCCCTATTGCCTGAAGTAGTAGGGACAGAGGGCGGACTCCCAAGTGTAGCATACTGCATCCTAACTAGATTATTTTTATTGTCAGATGTAGTATGTATAATAGAAAAAAGAAAGAGTATGAGATTTGGAACACAGGGATGAATTTGCTAAGGGTAGTGTCTTGAACTAACATCAGTGTGTGTCCTATTACCTGAAGTAGTAGAGACAGAGGGAGGACTCAGTGAGCTTCTGGCTCTTGGTCATGAGTTTGTCCAGCAGGTCGTGCAGCTCCCCCTGTCTGTCTCCCACCGTCCTGCAGTAAACCTTAGACCTGCACAGCTGGTTCCTAAAGAGAAATATACACACACAAGAAATATTATGATTGACTGACTGACAGACAGAAATATTATGATTGACAGACAGACAGACAGACAGACAGACAGACAGACAGACAGACAGACAGACAGATAGACAGATAGACAGATAGACAGATAGACAGATAGACAGATAGATAGACAGATAGACAGATAGACAGATAGATAGATAGATAGATAGACAGATAGATAGACAGATAGACAGATAGATAGATAGATAGATAGATAGATAGATAGATAGATAGATAGATAGATAGATAGATAGATAGATAGATAGATATACACACACAAGAAATATTTGAAATGAGTCAAAAGCGCATAGATTTTGATGGCTAAAAAAAGTATTCTTAAGGTTTGGAATAAGGAGATAGCCCCCGGCTTTGATGTGTGGCTCATGGAGTTCTCTAGTAAATATATGATAAGACTTAACAACCCACATTAACAAACAAACATGTAAACAGAAAAATGGATGCTGTTTGTTACTTAATTACCGTCAATTAAATTAGTTGATGTAACTACTATAAAAAAGACAGACAGGCAGACGGATAGGCAGACAGGCAGGCAGGCAGATAGGCAGACAGACAGACAGACAGACAGACAGACAGACAGACGGACAATCAGACAGACAGACAGACCTGAATATATCGCAGCGGCTCTGCGTAGGAAGTCCTGTTCTTGCTGATGGCTGTCTCCGCTCATCCCTCTGTCTATCACTCTGAGCAGAGGTTCTACCAGACCGAGAACCAGAGGAGAACCCGCCTGACGGCTCACAAACACCTCCAACAGGTCCAGAACCTAGGGCACAGAACAGACAGTAAGACATTAAAACACCTATAGGACAGAACTGGAATTTCCGGATGGTGAAAGGTTTATTTGACCAAATATCGTCGAGCTATGCTACAGTTTCCCCCTGCTTCTAGTCTTTGTGCTCAGATAATATGTAACTAACATCAGTTTCTTTAAGAAAAAAAATATTTCCTTGAAAATACAACATACCGTTCCAATCCCCATACTTCCCTAGTATTTAGTACACCAGAAAAAGATTTAGGATGTCCCAATACATGCACGTCAATTAGCAGTATGCTGAAAATACATAAATGCCCCACTAACTCCAATAGCATTTTGGAGTATTCGTCTTTATTCTTGACATTTCTCGACATAATGAAAAAAAAATTAACTTCCTCATCTGATTTTTTTCTCTCTCCCGTGGCCCTAAAACTCTTCTGTACTTCAGTATGTAGTGTAGTAAAAAGAAAGAGTATGTGATTTGGAACCCAGGGGGAGTATGTCTGTACCTTGATCTTAAAGTCTCTGACGAGCATTTACAGACAGACAGACAGACAGACAGACAGACAGTCCCAAAGTGTTAAGTATTCAGTATGTCTGTACCTTGATCTTAAAGTCTCTGACGAGCGTTTTCTCTTTCTGGATTTTGCTCTTCTCGTCTTTCTTGGCCTGAGACTTTTTCTTCTGCTCGGAGAAGAGAGCAGCGAGACCTTTGTCCAGCTGCAGCATGGCCTCATCATCCAGGTCTGAATCACTGTCCCCCTCCTCCTCTGTGCCCTGCAGACAAATATACAGTATATACACAACAGCACACATAATACATTTTATAATTTGTGACGTTTTTTATTGATTTTTTTTTTTTAAAAGCTTTTAAATTATTTTTATTTCATGTCTGTCTGATACAAAGGCTGAGAAATATTTTCTTATAGGAAAATAAAGTCTTCATAATCTGGGTAGGACAGAACTCACTGCAATTTGTCATCAAAGTGCGTAAAATGTATTGTGATGTGATTTTCAGTTTCAGAAACAAATCAATAATACAAAAATTAACTAAATAGACAGTAGGCTAAAAAGCTTGATGAACCCACCATAGCAGCCGGCTGCTGCTTGAGAACCTTCATGAGTTCCAGTCTGAAGGCTTGATCCACCGGAGCGTTCTCTGCTAACTCATCTTCCTCCTCCTCCATCGCTTCATCATCATCATCATCATCATCATCTTCCTCTCCTTCTGATCCATCTGACTCTCCGTCCTGACACAGGAATAAACACATAGATATATCAGTGTTAGAGCTAGGGAATTCAGATTTTTTTTTTTATAATTTTGTATTTTTTTTTTGCATTTTTATAAGATAGTTTTGAAGAATTTATTTATTTATTTATTTTTATTTTTTTATTATTTTTATTTTAGATAGTTTTGAACACACACACACACACACACACACACACACACACACACACACACACACACACACACACACACACACACACACACACACACACACACACACACACACACACACACACACACCTTTTTTTGGCAGGTCTAGGGGGACAGAGATGACATGTGTCAAAGAGGGGAATGACATACAGAGAACCATCTGATCCATCTGACTCTCTGTCCTGACAGAGGAATAAACACGTTTATAGACGTCAGAATAGAGCATTCATCAAAATGGTAAATATAATAATAATGGTTTAGACATCAGTATAGGGCTAGGGAATTCAGATTTTTTTTTTTTTATATAATTTTGTATTTTTTTTTTTGCATTTTTTTTTTTTTTTAAGATAGTTTTGAAGAATTTATTTATTTATTTAAATAAATATATTTATTATTCTTTTGCATTTTTTTTTTTTTTTTTTTAATATATTTTTTAGATAGTTTTGAAGATTATTATTTTATTGTTATATATATTTATTTTTATTATATTTTTTTTTAAGACAGGTGTATAGAGACAGAGATGACATGTGTCAAAGAGGGGAATGACATGCAGAGAACCATCTTATCCATCTGACTCTCCGTCCTGACTCAGGAATAACCAGGTTTAGAGACATCAGTGTAGGGCTAGGGAATTCAGATTTTTGTTTTAATACATATATTTTCTTTGCGTTTTCTTTTGCTCTGTTAGACAGTGTGCAGAGACAGAGAAATAACCATGTTTAAAGTATAGCGATGGGCTATTCAACAAAATGGTTAATGGTTTTTTCACAGACCCTAAACGCTTTACATACTGTATATAGCCAGGTTTTATAGAGATCAGTACTAGGGCAAGGCTATTCAGAAATCTTTTTTTCCATACAAAATATATATTTATTTTTTTTGCATTTTTTGTTTGTTCTTTTAGGCAGTTTTGGAGAGACACCACGAGCAGAAATATTTAATATTTAAAAGTTCCTCGTAGCTCCTTTAAATTTTATTAAAAAAAAAAAAAAAAATAGGAAATCACTGACCTCCATTTCTTCGTCTTCATCATCTTCCTCCTCTTCGTTCTTCTTCTGTGTTTTATTGTCGTCGGTAACGACCACAGCGCTGTCCTCCTCATCTCCCTCCGGATCCAACACCTGAAATAAGTCCCCAAATGCCCCATTAACAAAACCCTAACATACAAATTCAGGGGTCACTTATACTATATTACTCTAATGTTTAAGCTATAGTGTGTAACTTTTTGAAATACGTCCCCATTCCCCAAATGCCCCATTAACAACACCATAAAATACACATTCAGAGGTGACTTGCCCTGCCCTGTGTTCCAATCCCCATACTTCCCTACTATTTAGTACGCCAGAAAAAGATTTAGGATGTGCCAATACATGCACGTCAAATGCAGTATGCCAAAAACATCTCGGTGCCCCAACCCATTAACAAAACCATAAAACACATTCAGGGGTTACTGATTTAACTGTTACGTTAAAGCTATAGTGCGTAACTTTTTCATATTTAAACTAATGTTACATCAAAGCCATCGCCAAACGAGTTGACACAAAGTTAATTAAGCCTATCATCAGCTCCACAAAACTCTCTCTGTATTTCTCAGTATGGCAGCGTTTACAAACTGATGTCGCCCCCTCCACCCCCCCCCCCCCCTCCCGACACTGGTGCAGGGGCCCAGACAAATCCCCAAGAAGAGCCCAAGAAATGTTTCAGTTGTTGATTCTACTGCTAAGAAAAAATCTGGACGTACAGCAGAAGGTATAAAATTCATGAGCCATCACTGAAGGCTTAACCTCATGTAGATGGCGATGCACTGACAGTGTTGTTGTTAATTACTTAGAATTACAGAAGTTACACACAATAGCTTTAAGAAAAAGTCTATTTTTGTGTGTGTATAAATACTCACATCCAATATGGCGGTGAGAGCAGCAGCAGTGACGTGGGGGCAGATGGAAGTGAAGACGGTCTTACACACTTGTCTGATGTGACGACTCGGCTGAGACAGTAACGATAACAAGATGTCTACCATCACCTCGGCCCATTCTGGCTCCTCCTCCGAGTCTGCAGCTGAGAGAGAGCGAGAGACACACACACACGGGCAGAAACACACACACACACACACACACACACACACACACACACACACACACACACACACACACACACACACAAGGACATATGGCTCATTATCACCTTTTCAAGTTGGCAAACAGTTTCAGATAATTTTTACATACACTTAGGGTGAATTCACAACAGCAATCATCACTTATGTCTGCTGCTGCTGCTGCTGCTATTAGGCTCGTCAATGGCCACATGAACATTTTTGTTGTTTGGTATTTGATTTAATTATCAACTGTGTGTTCAGAACACCCGATTCAAAAATGGAAGACTTTCTCTGACTGAAGAATTTGTAAATACACTGCATGTTTTGGGACTGTAGCCGAGGTCAGCAGACACACTGACTGTTTTGAATACTTTTGCAGATGTGTTTAGGCTACTAGAGAAGAAATGGACAAGGCCATATCTGCATTGTCACAGGGAGAGAGGAAAATGGAGACCTAAAATTATCTGTGTTTCAGAATGATTCTTCTTAAAAAAAAAGAAAAAAAAATGTTCTAACTGTAGTAGCTGTGTATCTGTGTATCTGAATCTGATGGCAGTGGGGGCGGGACCCGATAAGCCTTTGGCTTCTCCTGCTTCCCTTCAGACGATAACACAAAGTAATATGTATGAATATGCAATGAGAAAATTATGTATTTTGTGTAATTGTCCGGAATAATTAATTAATCAATTAATTAATTAATTAATTAATAAATAAATAAATAAATAAATAAATAAATAAATAAATAAATAAATAAATAAACAAATAAATAAATTTGTTGTCTTGTTTGTTGGTTTGCCGTTTCTCTTGTTCTAGTGGCTGTGTACCAAATGACCCTTCTGGGATTATAAATGTACCTCTAACCTTGAGCAAGGCAGTTCATTACTTTGGTCTGGACCAGATATGAATGCAGATATTTTTTCGTTTGGTGCGGTTAACTTTCACACTACCCTTTTTTTGCAAACCAGAGTTTGTTTGGAAGCGCGCCGAGAACACCTCTTCAGCTGGGTCTCGGTGCACTCGAGTGTGATTGCTGTATTCAAACCTGCCAAAAAGATGAACTCCAAGGGCATACAGTCCCATATCAACAATGTCACACAATCTGCATTCTACCACCTGAGAAACATCGCAAGACTCCGACCCTCACTCTCACACTCAGTCACTGAAACCCTCATCCACTGCTTCACCTCCACCCGTCTGGACGACTGTAATGCCATCCTCAGAGGTCTCCCCTCCAGAACCCTCATCCACTGCTTCACCTCCACCCGTCTGGACGACTGTAATGCCATCCTCAGAGGTCTCCCCTCCAAAACCCTCATCCACTGCTTCACCTCCACCCGTCTGGACGACTGTAATGCCATCCTCAGAGGTCTCCCCTCCAGAACCCTCATCCACTGCTTGACCTCCACCCGTCTGCACGACTGTAATGCCATCCTCACAGGTCTCCCCTCCAGAACCCTCATCCACTGCTTGACCTCCACCCGTCTGCACGACTGTAATGCCATCCTCAGAGGTCTCCCCTCCAGAACCCTCATCCACTGCTTCACCTCCACCCGTCTGGACGACTGTAATGCCATCCTCAGAGGTCTCCCCTCCAGAACCCTCATCCACTGCTTCACCTCCACCCGTCTGGACGACTGTAATGCCATCCTCACAGGTCTCCCCTCCAGAACCCTGGGCCGACTGCAATATGTCCAGAACTCAGCTGCCAGGGTTCAGCACACCTCTTCTCAGAGGCCTATGACCTCTAACCTCTAACCCGCCCCCACCCCCCTGTGAGGCCTATGACCTCTAACCTCTAACCCGCCCCCCCCCCCTGTGAGGCCTATGACCTCTAACCTCTAACCCGCCCCCACCCCCCTGTGAGGCCTATGACCTCTAACCTCTACCTCCCCCACCCCCTGTGAGGCCTTGACCTCTAACCTCTAACCCGCCCCCTGTGAGGCCTATGACCTCTAACCTCTAACCCGCCCCCACCCCCTGTGAGGCCTATGACCTCTAACCTCTAACCCGCCCCCACCCCCTGTGAGGCCTATGACCTCTAACCCCCCCCCCCCCCCCTGTGAGGCCTATGACCTCTAACCTCTAACCCGCCCCCTGTGAGGCCTATGACCTCTAACCCGCCCCCACCCCCTGTGAGGCCTATGACCTCTAACCCCCCCCACCCCCTGTGAGGCCTATGACCTCTAACCCGCCCCCACCCCCCTGTGAGGCCTATGACCTCTAACCCGCCCCCACCCCCTGTGAGGCCTATGACCTCTAACCTCTAACCCGCCCCCACCCCCTGTGAGGCCTATGACCTCTTACCTCTAACCCGCCCCCACCCCCCTGTGAGGCCTATGACCTCTAACCTCTAACCCGCCCCCACCCCCCTGTGAGGCCTATGACCTCTAACCTCTAACCTGCCCCCACCCCCCTGTGAGGCCTATGACCTCTAACCCGCCCCCACCCCCCTGTGAGGCCTATGACCTCTAACCTCCTAACCTGCCCCCACCCCCTGTGAGGCCTATGACCTCTAACCTCTAACCTGCCCCCACCCCCTGTGAGGCCTATGACCTCTAACCCGCCCCCCACCCCCCTGTGAGGCCTATGACCTCTAACCTCTAACCTGCCCCCACCCCCTGTGAGGCCTATGACCTCTAACCTCTAACCTGCCCCCACCCCCTGTGAGGCCTATGACCTCTAACCCGCCCCCACCCCCTGTGAGGCCTATGACCTCTAACCTCTAACCTGCCCCCACCCCCTGTGAGGCCTATGACCTCTAACCTCTAACCCCCCCCTGTGAGGCCTATGACCTCTAACCCGCCCCCTGTGAGGCCTATGACCTCTAACCCGCCCCCTGTGAGGCCTATGACCTCTAACCTCTAACCCGCCCCCCTGTGAGGCCTATGACCTCTAACCCGCCCCCACCCCCCTGTGAGGCCTATGACCTCTAACCTCTAACCCGCCCCCACCCCCTGTGAGGCCTATGACCTCTAACCTGTAACCCGCCCCCCACCCCCGTGAGGCCTATGACCTCTAACCCGCCCCCACCCCCCTGTGAGGCCTATGACCTCTAACCCGCCCCCCCCCCCCTGTGAGGCCTATGACCTCTAACCCGCCCCCACCCCCTGTGAGGCTATGACCTCTAACCTCTAACCCGCCCCCACCCCCTGTGAGGCCTATGACCTCTAACCTCTAACCCGCCCCCACCCCCTGTGAGGCCTATGACCTCTAACCTCTAACCCGCCCCCACCCCCTGTGGGCCTATGACCTCTAACCTCTAACCTGCCCCCACCCCCCTGTGAGGGCTATGACCCTAACCCGCCCCCACCCCCTGTGAGGC
>CM049407.1:3135000-3145000 GCA_026929865.2 Hyperoplus lanceolatus
ACTAGGAAGTCCGACATTCCGAATTCGTATCCGGAAATTTGAACGTGAACGGTCTGAATTCCTATTTGTTTCAGCAGGATATGAGTTACTGACTGACTGAGGCCTAATCATCACACACTGACACATAAACCCCTTTTCCACCAATGCAAACCAGGTTCCAGTTCTGGGCCAGTGCTCATGCTAGAGTCGGTTCCCAGTTAGTTCAACTTGGGAACCTAAACGTCTGTGTATGTCCCTGCTCTCCCGGCTTAGTTCTTTAGCACAACAACAACAATACGTCATATTTTGACAAGTTCTGTCTCTGGCTTTGCTTTGTTAACCAAACACGCCTCATCCAGCTGCCCGTTGTGATCGCTACGGTTGGGGCCCAAACTGGCTCTGAGGAAAAGGGGTTTATTAAAACACAGCTCCCTCACCTAGCCACCTCCATGGTTAGCTCCTCAGGTCTCTTCACCAGGTTAGTATGAGTAGGAGGTTAATAGGGCGTTAGTATGAGTAGGATGTTAGTATGAGTAGGATGTTAGTATGAGTAGGATGTTAGTATGAGTAGGAGGTTAGTATGGGGGAGTATGAGTAGGCTTGCACCCCTGCCCCAGGTAGTATGAGTAGGATGTTAGTATGAGTAGGAGGTTAGTATGAGTAGGAGGTTAGTATGAGTAGGACGTTAGCTCCCTCACATAGCCACCTCCATGGTGAGCTCCTCCGGTCTCTTCACCAGGTTAGTATGAGTAGGATGTTAGTATGAGTAGGACGTTAGTATGAGTAGGACGTTAGTATGAGTAGGACGTTAGTATGAGTAGGACGTTGGTATGAGTAGGACGTTAGCTCCCTCACCTAGCCACCTCCATGGTTAGCTCCTCTGGTCTCTTCACCAGGTTGTTGTCCATGATGGAGCAGAGACGAGCCACGATCCACTTCCTCAGACGGGGAACCTTCTCCTCCGTCCTGAGGACAGATTAACATACACACACTTCCATTGGGACATTTTCCTTGGGGGGAGGGGGAGGTCACTGTTCAGACATTTTATTTTAGAACAATGACTAAAAAATGTTTAGGTTTAAGGTTTTTTTTTTAAAACTTATTTTACAACAGCAAAAAAAAAATAATAATTCATAACATATTTATTTACTGTCTATTTAACAAATCTCTTTTTTTTTTTTTTTTTTTTATTACATTTTACAAAAAAAAATGTATGGCGCTATATATACAATCAAATAATCAAGTACTTTTTTTCCAACACCTTGAATTTCAGGGGCCCCTCCCAAAACAAAGATAAATGTTAAATAAACACAGTAAATCTTACTGTAATCACTTTATTTCTGTCTCTCTAAAACTGTGTAATATAGAAAGCAAAAAAAATAAAAAAAATAAAAAAAATAAATAAATAATATATATATATATATATATATATATATATATATATATATATATATATATATATTTTAAATGTGCGGTCACTCACGGTTCCTTTGCGGCGTCCTTGCCCTCTTTCTTTCCCTCCTTCTTCCCCTCTTTCTTGCCCTCCTTCTGTTTGCGTGTGTTAAAGTCCAATAACTCTCCCATCTCCGGCCGTATAAACATCTTCTTCAGCCAGCTAGTGTAGCCTGTTAGCGCTGCGGGCTGTACAGGTGAAACTCAAAAAAATTAGAATATCGTGCAAAAGTTCATTTATTTCAGTAATTCAACTTAAAAAAGGTGAAACTAAAATATTATATAGACTCATTACATGCAAAGTGAGATATGTCAAGCCTTTAAATGTTATAATTTTGATTATTATTGCTTACAGCTTATGAAAAAATCTCTAGCAAATTCAAAATCTCTGAAAATTTTAATATCACATGAAATCAATAAAAAAAAAGGGGGGATTTTAAATACAGAAATGACGGCCATTTACAAAGTACAATCATCCATATGTCCTCAGTACTTGGTTTGGGCCCCTATTGCATGAATTCTTGCCTCAATTCCAATTCATTTTCCATGATATTCTAATAATATGAGTTTCACCTGTAGATGCTGAACCACCCTCCACACACAGGGCGTGACAGGCAGACCGTTGTTAGAGAGGGAGCTGAAGGCCACCATCACAGCTAGCTGCTTGTCTGGGTCTGAGCAGGACTGCAGGAAAGCCGACACATACACATCCATCTCAGGGGACAGCTTGAAACGGTCTGGTTTCTGGAAGAAGGGAGAAAGAGATCAATTGGAGTTATATTATAGACAGATGGTAATGTGTATATTCACTGGTTTGAGCAGATAGAGCGTCAACAATTGGAGAAAAATAAAAAGGATGGGACAATAACACATAACTATACATCTAAAAAATAAAATCACTGTATTGCATCTTTAATTTCATAGATTGAATGCAGCTTAAAGTGCTTTAAAGGGACACTGTGTAACATTTTAAGTAATTTATTAACTAAAATCAATATCCTCATTCATAAATATGTCCTCATCGGTGTAAAATCACCTCTGCCAATAATCTGAATTATCCTCCTGAGCGGAGAATTACAAATATTAATATTACATTTTGTACATTGAGCAGGCAAGTCTTATGGAGGCATCCATGTTTTTGGAATGTCATCAGGTGCATTGTTTAAAATTTAGAGTTGTTCTTGTCCTTGAAGGCCACTGTAGCTTCTGTTATTATTCAAAAGGGGTGGGGTTACCCAGGGAGCATTGCATTCTAGAACTTTCTTGATGATGTCATATTACACACTGCACCTTTAAGATATGGCATATAGAAATGACACCAGGATTCAATGACATGATAAGAAAACAATATGGAGAATTAAAATGCTCATAAAATGTATAACAACAGTAAAACCAGGATAACGTTTTGACTTTATCAATAGTTATTTATTTAGTTAACCGTTTATAATTAATCCGTTTGCAGTTGTTTCACCACGTGCTCTCCGTACCACACACACACAAACAGAGACACACACACACACCCACACACAGAGACACACACACACACACAAACAGAGACACACACACACAGAGACACACACACACAGAGACACACACACAC
The DNA here is from genome assembly GCA_026929865.2 of Hyperoplus lanceolatus. Classification (NCBI taxonomy): domain Eukaryota; kingdom Metazoa; phylum Chordata; class Actinopteri; order Uranoscopiformes; family Ammodytidae; genus Hyperoplus; species Hyperoplus lanceolatus. The sequence continues at coordinate 3,138,032 of CM049407.1, forward strand.
ACACAAACAGAGACACACACACACAGAGACACACACACACAGAGACACACACACACTCCCACACACAGAGACACACACACAAACAGAGACACACACACACACACAAACAGAGACACCCACACACAGAGACACACACCCCCCACACACAGAGACACACACACCCCCACACACAGAGACACACACACCCCCACACACACACAGAGACACATACACACCCACACCCCCACACACACACAGAGACACATACACACCCACACACCCACACACAGAGACACACACACAAACAGAGACACACACACACACAAACAGAGACACCCAAACACAGAGACACACACACCCCCACACACAGAGACACACACACACACAGACACACACACCCCCACACACACACAGAGACACATACACACCCACACCCCCACACACACACACAGAGACACATACACACCCACACACCCACACACAGAGACACACCCACACACACACACACACACACAGAGACACACACACACCCACACACACACACCCACACACAGAGACACACCCACACACCCACACCCCCACACACAGACACACCCACACCCACACACAGAGACACATACACACCCACACCCAGAGACACACCCACACACACACACACACACAGAGACACACACACACCCACACACCCACACACAGAGACACACCCAAACACACACACACACACACACACACACACACACCCCCACACACACACACACACACACACACACACACACACACACACACACACACACACACACACACACACACACCCAGAGACACATACACCCCCACACAAACAGAGACACACACACACACACACACACACACACACACAGAGCTGTCGTGTATTCATACCTGTGATGTGACCACATGCTCTCCGTACTGCAGCATCACCTCTCCTGTCAGAACCTCCTTCAGCTGGTCCAGAGTCAGCAGAGGCAGAGCACAGCCCAGCAGCCGGAAACACAGGTAACTGCAGGGGGGAGGGAGGGAGGGGGAGGGGGGGGGGGAGGGAGAGGGGGGAGGGAGGGAGGGAGGGAGGGGGGGGGGGAGGGAGAGAGAGAGGGGGAGGGAGGGGGGGGGGGGGGGGGGGGGGAGAGAGAGAGAGAGGGGGGGAGGGGAGGGAGGGAGGGAGGGAGGGGGGAGGAAGGGAAGGAGGGAGAGAGGGGGGGGGAGGGAGGGAGGGGGGGGGGGGGGAGGGGGGGGGAGGGAGGGGGAGGGAGGGAGGGGGAGGGAGGGAGGGAGGGAGGGAGGGGAGGGAGGGAGAGGAGAGGGAGAAAGAGAGGGAGGGAGAGAGAGAGAAACAGAGACAGAGACACAGACAGACAGAAAGAGCGAGAGACAGACAGACAGACAGACACACACACACACACAGACAGACAGACAAACAGAGAGAGAGAGAGAGAGAGACAGACAGACACACACACACACACAGACAGACAGACAGGAAAACAGCAGGTTAGCAACATGTAGAATAATGTGAAAAAAGTCTTTTCTAAATGTCATAGTACATTTCTTCTATTTCTGCATATCTGCAGCACTGGTGTGTAGCTGAAGTGTGCTCATGAGTGGCAATGGTGATAAATAAGACATTTCAGGAGATATGCCCTGAGCTCTGATGTTAGGTTTAAATGCCCAACATGGTCACAACAACCATGATCTGGGCCTTAACGTCATATAAGAAACAACTTCTACTGTCAAGTGACTATACACTATTTAAAACTAGAAATCATGGGGCGCCCTTAGCTCAGTTGGTAGGGCGTCCCCCCCCCATGGGCCTCGGCCAGCAGCGGACCCGGGTTCGATTCCAGCCCGCGGTCGTTCTCTGCATGTCACTCCCCTCTCTGCCCCATTTCACCTCTGTCTCTACACTATCAATAAAGCATAAAAATGCCAAAAAATTATCTTAAAAAAATAATAAATAAATAAATAAAAAATAAATCACTTACCGGTAAATAGAACCTGTCTGAAAAAGTGAAATAAAATACCTCAACAAGCTCTGGATGTTTAGTTTAAACCTGCAGTGTGTAGAATTGTGGGTTTTACTTCCTAGCAGATTTTGTAGAAAGTAATTATAATATCCATAAGTACATTTAATTTAGTGCATAATAGCTGAACAAAATGTTTTGAATTATTATTTGTTCCCTTAGAAAGGGTCTCATATATATCCCTATTTCTGCATATTTTGGACCAAGGCCTAGTGCCGCCATCTTGAAAGTGTCATAGTTGGAATGTCATCAGGTGCATTGTTTAAAATTTAGAATTGTTCTTGTCCTTGAAGGCCACTGTAGCTTCTGTTATTATTCAAAAGGGTTGGGGTTACCCAGGGAGCGGTGCATTCTAGAACTTTGTAGAACTTTATTGATGATGTCATATTACACACTGCACCTTTAACTGTCCACTCACTGTGCGGGCCGCTGCCGCTCTCTTTTCTTCCCAAACTGTTTTTAAATTACGGTTTATTTTGTTATGGGGGAAAAAAGCTATCCAACCCTACCTGACCCAATGTGGAAGAGTTATTAACCACATTGATTTTTGAAAGCTTCCAATACCCACACCCAGGCCTTAATACTGCCAGACCCTTTGAGTCTGGAAAAAAACTGTCTAGCCTACTTCTACCAAAGTGAAAGATCTCAAAAAGCTCTGGATGTCTAGATTAAATGTGACTCACTGTGCGGGGCCCCATTGCAGACACACTAAGGGTTATTTTAAGGGTTATGTCTAGTTTAAGTGTCCACTCACTGTGCGGGGCCCCATTGCAGACACACTAAGGGTTATTTTAAGGGTTATGTCTAGTTTAAGTGTCCACTCACTGTGCGGGGCCCCATTGCAGACACACTAAGGGTTATTTTAAGGGTTACTTTAAGGGTTACTTTAAGGGCTATGTCTAGTTTAAGTGGGACTCACTGTGCGGGCCCCTGCGGCTCCTTCATCAGTCCCTGTTCGACGGCTCGGCTCCAGAACAGAGAGAAGCTTTCCTCCTTCAGAGAGAGCTTGAGCAGGTCCTCACACACTGCAGGAAGAACACACTCCTTCTTCACCGAGCGGGACGCCATCTTTAACACCTCCAACAACCTGGAGGGAGAGGGGGGGGAGAGAGAGAGGGAGAGAGGGAGGGAGAGGGTGGGAGAGAGAGGAAGGGAGGGAGAGAGAGGGAGAGGGAGGGAGGGAGGGAGAGAGGGAGGGAGAGAGGGAGGGAGAGAGAGGGAGAGAGGGAGGAAGAGAGAGGGAGGGAGGGAGAGAGAGAGAGGGAGAGCGGGGAGAGAGAGGGGAAGAGAGGGGGAGAGAGGGTGGGAGAGAGACAGACAGACATACAGACGGGGAGGGGGGAGACAGTTGTTTGTTATTCATGCCAATAAAGTTTTTTGAATTTGAAAAAAAAAATAAAAAATTGAGAGAGAGACACAGAATGAGAGAGAGAGGGAGACAGAGAGGGAGAGGGGGAGGGAAGGAGAGAGAGGGGGGGACAGAGAGGGAGAGAGAGAGAGAGAGAGGGAGGGAGACAGAGAGGGAGAGGAGGAGAGAGGGAGGGAAGGAGAGAGAGGGGGGGACAGAGAGGGAGAGAGAGACACACACACACATTCTTAGTTCAGCTGTTAATTGATGCATTTAGAGAGAGAAACTGGTGCATACACTTTGCATACATCTAGGACATGCTGTCATCCTGTCACATGGTGGGGACAGCGATGCCTGTCCGTACAGTGTGTGCGTTAGCCTAGGCTCTGTAAACTTGTATGGAAAGAAGAGTGCCCACCATAGCTAGCAGCATACCCATTTAAAGAGCCTAGGCTGTGTATTAACACTGAATTTTCTTTCAGCACACACACGGATCACAATGAGATATTCACGGATTTAGACGAGAAGTTTATTTGTTTATTTATTTCTTTCGGACAATTTCACACAATACACAATTTTCTCTTTCACATCATAAATCTTAATTAGTATTGCCCGAAGGGTGACGGAAGAAGCCTAAGGCTTATCGAGTCCCGCCCCCACTTTCATCAGATTCAAAATCAGATTCACATTTACTGATCACAGAAAAGAAAAGAAAACAGGAAAAAAAAGAAAATAATGACAAGTAAAAAAATAAGAGAAAAATAAAAAATAAAACTACAAGGAAAAATTCCTGTTTGAAAAGATAAGTTACAAATATGTGTTAAAGGTTGAAGAATACTTTCTTGCACAGCTTTTATTATTTTCATGTTAAGCCCCAGTGAGTCTCTTGATGCCTTCGGTTGCATTCCCAGTAAAATCTCACTAATCTCCGTGGCCTTGACTGGCTTTAGAAACATGGATTGTTGAATGTAGTCTTCCTGTTCCCAAGACTCCCCCATACACCTGTCGCGGATACCCATGGCCAAATTCGGACCAACCATAACAAAAAAATTGTTTAGTTTATTCGCCACGGTATTCATGTTTTCCAACTTAACGTTATTTTCATGGAAATACTCAGGATAATTATGTATTTTGCTGTCATTTCTCAATACTGTGTTCACAACATCCCACAGTTTTTAGGGTAATTTGCATTTGTTTCTAAGAGCTTGCAAAAATATTTTTTTTTTACAGTCTCTGAGAATGATATTTAGTTTGTTACGATAGGTTTTGTATTTTAACTCAGCCTGTGGTGTCCTTGCTGTTATGAATCGTTTGTACAATGTATTTTTTTTTTTTTACAAGCATTTTTCAAGGATTTAGTTAGCCACTGTTTATTCTGTCTTTGCTTAAAGGCCCTTTTTTTTAGTGGACAATTTTTCTCATACAGCCTTTGAAATACCTCCAAGAATAATCCAGAACTTACATTAACATCCTTCTCCTTGTAAACACAGTCCCAATTTTGCGACAATAAATCATTTTTCAATGCCTCTATCCTCTCCTCAGTCTCCAACCTAACATATACATCTTTGTTTGGTCTAATTTGCAACTTTTGTTTCCAATCGTATATAGCAAATACAGGTAAATGGTCACTTATGTCGTTTATCAATAGTCCACTATCTGTTACATCCCCCATAACATTCGTAAATATGTTGTCTATTAATGTAGCACTATTTATTGTAATCCTGCTTGGCCTTGTAATTAAGGGCTGTAGGCCCATCACGTTCAGTGTATTTAAAAATTCCTCAGTCAGAGGAGTAATTTTAAGTAAATCAATGTTAGTATCCCCACAGATAAATATCTTCTTTTGGTTAACCTTAGAAAATAATTCTCCCACATATTCTATAAAGTCTTCCACATTTGAATCGGGTGTTCTGTACACACAGCTGATAATTAAACATTTCTCATTCGTTTGAATTTCAATAGTCACACATTCCATTAGATTATCAATTGCAGCACACATGTTATTTACGATTTCAAACCTTATATTTTCATCAACGAAAAGGGCCACTCCTCCCCCTCTCTTGTTAATTCTGTTGACACAAACCAGTTTATACCCCTTAAGATCAAAGTCCATGCATTTGCCATCCTTAATCCATGTTTCTGACACTGCAATGATGTTGAATGGGTTGGAGAATTTCTGTAAGTATTCCTTAATATGCGAAAAATTTGTGTAGAGACTTCTGCTATTAAAATGAATTATGGACAATTTCCCAATTGATTGAAAGCAACTGGTGAAAAGATCCTCTGTATGATACTGACAGTCTCTTTTCCCTCTATTGTAGAAATGATTATCAGGGTCAATAATGTCATTTTGGTCCGATGATGTAGGATCCTCGTAAAGATTAGCTGATAACTCCAGACTATCATGATAATTTATCCCATCAGTTGTGTTGCTCATTCAAGCTGCTTGGGTCCTCATCCCTCCGGAATTGAACCAGATCCTCCTCCGTTCTGATCTGCACAATTTTGGTTTCTTCGGGTGTAGCTCCATTCATTTTGATGAAGATTCTTCCATCTCTTGTCCATGTTTGTTGGACCCGTCCACCTTTTTTAACCCTCTCGCTTGGTAGGCCAGGTTAGCATTTCTCTTGGTTAAGTTTTCACTCAGTCCAATTTGTTCACCTTTAAGCTTCTTGCCTTGACTTAGCAGATTTATCTTATGCTTTCTACTCACAAATTTCAGAATGACAGCACGCTTATTGGCGAATTTTCCCTTCGGGAGAAGAAAACAAGACTCCACGCTCTCCAGATCCAGACTAATGCCTTTGCTTCTCAGGAACTTTTCAACCTGGTTTTCCACCGACACATTCCTTGTATCTCCCTCATCATCCCCCCCTCACGGCAGCTGCATACGACCAAGGTTTAATATCCATACCAGTCAGTATCACATCTCTGTTTTTTGATTGTTGATCTTGGTCATCAATTTTATCTCCAAGCTCTTTCAAGAGCTGATCTTTCCTCACATTCACAGCTTGAAGTTCCTTCAATTCGATCGACATTGGCTTCAGACCAGCAGTCAGTTTTTCTTCAATTTTTGCATCCAAACGCCCAATCCATTCTTCCATAATCCCAGCCAGCTCAGCTTTCAGCAGTGCTCGCTCCGTCTCCCTCTCACTTTTCAGCAGTGCTCGCTCCGTCTCCCTCTCACTTTTCATTTCTTTCATCAAGTCTGCCAACTGTTTTTTCATCTCTTCCGCATAATCTTTGTCGTCCTCCTTCCCCTTATCAGTATTTTTCCCTTTTTTGGACATCTCCAAAGATTTTCAGAGATTTTTAAGGTTGTGAATCTGAATTCTCCGCTGCTCACGGTAATAGCTCTTACCCCACGGCAAGCCGGAAGTGTTTTAGTGATTTTGACAACAAGCGTTCTCCAGAATCACTGACTACAAGTCTATGAGAGAGTGTTCCTTACTTGGGTATATTGTCAGCACATACCACTGACCTGCTGAAAGACTTCCTCTGGGAACTCACACACACACACACACACACACTCACACACACACACACACACACACACGTTCTTACTTGGGTATATTGTCAGCGTTGATGATGGTGGCTGAGCCGAGGATCTTC
>CM049407.1:3147500-3257500 GCA_026929865.2 Hyperoplus lanceolatus
GAGTGAGTGAGTGAGTGAGTGAGTGAGTGAGTGAGTGAGTGAGTGAGTGAGTGAGAGAGAGAGAGAGAGAGAGAGAGAGAGAGAGAGAGTGAGTGAGTGAGTGTGTAAGAACCAGCCTCATACGCATTATGCCTGTTCGGAGCAGTGTTTTGGTTCTACTAGTTGTGCAACTATTGCAATTTCTCATTTCTAGGCCAATCTCATATGCCGATTACGAAAATATTTTTTTGTTCATCTATCCATCACAAGATAATGATAATTCTGTCAACTTATCAACGGACTGCAGAGTGTAGCTCCACTCCTTCTGGGACGTCTTGTACCCCAATGAAAGGGGGACAAAAATATGTATGGAACAAATGGGGGATGCTCGTAATGTAGTGGTTAGAATGAAGTTATAAGGTGCTACGAGGAACTTTTAAATATTTCTGAAACAGTCTCATTTTTCCCTCTGGTGATCATAAATTATATGTAACAGCAAACGAGACCATCAGTGTAAAAGAATGCTATTTCTATATAGTTTTTCTTAATGCCTTTGTCATGGGTATACGCTCACCCAGGAACAACAGCTGGCGTGGTAAAAACACTACTGCTTTTGTCCAAAGGGGGGCGCTAGAATGAACTCAAACTGAAATGTTCCTCGGAGCACCTTTAAAGTGATGTATTGATCGTACCTGTCCCAGAGCGAGAGAGAAGCCCGGTCTGGCTGCTTCTCGTGTGTGAGCCAGTCCCTCCACCAGACGCTTAAAGGTGTATTCCAACTCATCAGCCTAGACACACACACACACACACACACACACACACACGAAAAATAGACAAATGCATTAATATACATACAGACTTATTATACACTACAAGAAGCCTATAACAGAGCTTTTCTATAAGTCATATGGATCACAGTTTTTATTTTTAACCTTTATTTCTACAGGTAAATCCCATTGAGACCGGAGACTCTTTTGCAAGGGAGACCTGTTCCCATTTCCCACGTTACCATTCACACACACATTCATACACCGATAGCAGCAGGCTAACTATCGACATTCACACGAGGCAAGGTGGGTGAAGTGTCTTGCCCAAGGACACAACAACTATGACACAGGTGGCAGGGCGGGGATCGAACCTCCAACCCTTTGATCATCGGCCAACCCGCTCTACCACCTGAGACACAGTCGCCCAAAGTTAGTTCAGAAATTATACAAAATAACTTTAAAAAAATCACGTTAATAACCAACAGATCTGACTGTTCAAACAACATTAAAGTATTTGTACTTCAATAGGTTTATTGACAAGTAGGTTTTTCCACATACAAGGAATTTACCTCAGATTATTTATGCATAATAAAATACACAGTTAGATCAAATCAGTTTTATTTGTATAGCCCAAAATCACAAATACATTTGTCTCAGTGGGCTTTACATTTCATACAATATGATATATGATACAATATGACACCCTGCCCTTACACCCTTAGCTCGGCTGAGAAAAAACTCCCAGTAAAAAACCCTTTACCGGGATTAAAAAAATTTTTAAGAAATCTCAGGGAGAGTGGACAGAGTAAGGGATCCCTCTCCCAGGACGGACATGCTGCAATAGATGTCATAAGTAGAGAACAATCACATGTCGATGTATTCCTTAGATAAAGGAATACATCGATCAGTTGATATGTTTGTTTATAAAGCGATTATCACACATGCCAAAGTGTCAGTTGAACAACAAAAACTGCAGAAAATAAACATTTTTTTGAAAATATCTGTGAAAAGTGTTAGTGTGTATATATTAAACTGTCAGGGCCCAGTGTGCATAATAGTACAGTATTTTCACACATAGGCTACCTATCTTTAGCTGCAAGTAGTACTCATGAACGTTGACTTTCTGCTGCGTTTATACTAGCCAACTTCTGAACAGTATAGGAACAGTTGTACAAGGACATAGTTTTTTGTGATGTGATTCGTGTCAGGTTGCTCTATAGCAGTTTTTTAAGAAGAAATTAAGAACAGAAAAGTAGTATAATAGGAGATCTTTAAGAATTAAGTTTGCTCATTTTCCAAAAATGGTTTTGGAACATTAAATCCCCCATGCGTGTTTCACCGTCTCGCGTCTCCTGTGCGTTCAGGACTTTTAATATTAAACTGACAGGGCCCAGTCTGCATAATATTAATGTAGTATACACTGACAGTTAGGGGACAACCCATAGACTGTATATAGGGACTATTAACCATGATATTATTAACCCCCACGCTGGTCTCACCGTCTCGTTAGCTTGGAGGTATTTGATCAAACCCTCCACAGCTTTGAGTCGAATCTCCTGGTCGGGTTTAGCCAAGTCCCAGAAGAAGTCCAGAAAGATCCGATTCTGAGTGAGTCCGGCCGGGGTGCGAAGCGGGGGTTTCGCGGTCACTTCCACCATGTTTATACGCTTATAAATATGATGATAGGATGATACAAACACACTGAAATACTGGCTTCACACACACTCACACTCACACACTCCTAAACAGTGGTGTGGCTGAGGTACATGCTGCAGGAAGGCTTGAACATGTGCCGCACTGATGGAGACTACTTCCGGGTCAACAGCAAAGTTTTTTTTTAACAAAATAAAACTTTATTGGACAAAGCAAAATAAACAAAACAGAGACGGAGACCATAATCATAATGTATATTTATTCAGTTTATAAAATATATTTTTATTGTGTTTAATGTATTCAAGGCTGTATCCATGGAAAATATCTGCCTAGGGTTCTTCCCAAAGAAATAAATCTAAATTTGAAAACACATGTACTGTCCATACCAATCTTATTTATACTATTTAAACCATATACAAACAGTTGTTCATGTTACTAATCATGTATTGTAATGAAATGTATTACTTAACCTTTTGTTATTACTGTTATCACTTTACCATGTATTTTATATTTTTTTCTCGGAAAAGTACTATGCAAGATTGATGTCAAGCACTTAATATGCGTGTGTGTGTGTGTGTGTGTGTGTGTGTGTGTGTGTGTGTGTGTGTGTGTGTGTGTGTGTTATTTGTATTATATATATTTTCATTTTTGTATGTTAAGAATATGTTTTTATTGTATTTTTTGTTTGTAAGGACCCCCTTGCAAACGAGATGGTTTCATCTCAAGGGGTTATCCTAATAAAATAAAATAAATAAATGTAAACGTTATGGATGAACGTTTTCCTTGTATTGTTGTCTCCCTTGTTTAGGGAATAAAAAAAACATATAAAAACTAAATCCGTATAAACCGCTCTTCATGATCGAAGGAGTATTTTTGTTTTCTATCCAGTAGCGCCCCCTATAGGCCGAAATGTCAACCATCCAATTAAATATTGTTACTTTTAGACAAGATTCCCATACAAATAAAATTGACTTTGACTTCAATGACCTTTATTGGCATGTGTGTGTGTGTGTGTGTGTGTGTGTGTGTGTGTGTGTGTGTGTGTGTGTGTGTGTGTGTGAGGAATAAACCTGGAAAATGCATCATGTAAACAGGAAATTAAAATCAAATACTTTATTTTTATTTTGTATCCATCCTCCTCTGAACTTGATAAAGATAAATAAAATGGTTTGAAAAAAAAAAGTTGAAATAAAAGTATTTAAAAACCATATAAAATGTGTTTCTTTGTTTTTTCCTTATCGGTTGTTTTGTGTATTTGATGTATTTGAATTGTATATTGTGTATGTATTGTTGTTTTTGATTTGTATTCGTTTGACTCGACATCATTGAAAATGAGGGTCAACCCTCAATTGATCGTTCGAGGATAAAAAAAAAAGTTAAATGAAATAAAAAATTTTTAAAAACCCAATAATTTTTAGTTTTTTTTTTAATATCTTTTTCTGTGAAACGAAAATCGAACGGCCAAAAGACCCACGGGCCATGAACACAGCCTTTGGGTTGTATTATAAAACCCTTCACATATATCATTCTGTTCAGTGAAGCTCAAACATCCAAGTGTAGTGACAAAAAGCTACTTTTTCTAAGGTTTAAAAGGTGTACTCAGTGATTCTGGAGAACTCACTTTTTTTTTTGTCAAAATCACTTTTTTCCCCAAAATCAGTGAATATTTCCTCATGATCCAATACCTGTCTGTACTGTGTGTGGCACGCTGAAAATAAATCCAGTTTTAATACACAGCCCAGGCTCTGTAAACTGGTATGTAAACAAAAGGGTACCAGTTTGGGGCAACTGTGGCTCAGTTGGTAGAGCGGGTCAGCTGATGATCAAAGGGTTGGTGGTTTGATCCCCGCCCTGCCACTTGTGTCATGGTTGGTGTGTCCTTGGGCAAGACACTTCACCCACCTTGCCTCGTGTGAATGTCGATAGTAAGCCTGCTATCGGTGTATGAATGTGTGTGTGAATGGTAACGTGGGAATGGGAGCAGGTCTCCCTTGAAATAGAGTCTCCGGTCTCAATGGGATTTATCTGTATAAAAAAAAAAAAAAAAAAAAGTTTACAGAGCCTGGGCTGTGTATTAACACTAGAATTTTTTTTTTTTATATTACCTGATTTTTGACAAAAAGTGATTTGACAACAAGCGTCCTCCAAAATAGCTGACTCCACCTTTAAATTAAAAGCTACAGAAGGCAAAAATAACACCACAACGAAGGCCACACACACACACACACACACACACACACACACACACACACACACACACACACACACACACACACACACACACACACACACACACACACCATTATCAAACATGAAATGGTAAAGGAAAAACAGGCCATTTGATCTTTTGCATAAAAGATGTTCTTTATTAAAACCGGCATGCTACTGCTCCCCTGTCCAGCTGATTTAGTGACTCTGTCTGTGTTGTAAAAGCCCGACTAACGTCCTCCCTCCTACACACTCAACATGTACACACTACATACTGTCTACTTAACCATCCATTGTGTATGTGAGGTTCGTCGGACCATTTACACTGAAGTATACAGAAGCAATAAAGAATAAAAAATAAAAATAAAACTTCTGTGTCGTTTGAAAAGGCAAAATGCATTGTGGGGCGGTTGAGTAGGAAAAGTATCCTATCGATCCATACACACAAATCTTCCCGGAAAGTAAGTACTCATCCGGGCATTTTTCTCGCCTACACAAACTCGCATACACAACCACAACGTACTGAAATTGACGTCAAAATTAGAGTAGGACGTTAGTAGGGCTTTTAGAACACAGCCACACACAGAGAAAAGGATGAATTTGTGGAAAAAAAAAAGAAAGAAAAAAAAAAAAAAAAAGTTGCTCATTCTTTCTCGCCTACACTAACTTGCATACTCAAAATACTCAAACTGACGTCAAAATTAGTATGAGTAGGACTTAAGTATGAGTAGGACGTCAGTAGGGCTTTTCAAACTCAGCCACACACACAGAGAGAAAAAGTTGAATTTGCAGGACAAAAAAAAAAAAAAGTAGCTTATTCTTTTGGCGCGTTCAACACAGTGTCCAGTACGTTTTGAGCCTCTGCTATCTGCTGCTGTAGTCTCTGCTTCATGCCTTCGTTTTGAGCTTTCTTCAACATTTCCTGCATGTCCTTAATGGCCGCCCTGTAGCCCGGTGCGTTGTGAAACACCCGAATCGCCTTATCTCCGCTGCACGCCAAAAATCGTCCGTTAATATCGAAGCGGATGTCTGTGATGCTGCCGCTGTGGATGGCGTGTATTTCCTCCTCTAGCGCGCCGCTGGTTGCGTTGTACATGGCTACGTTTGAGCCGTCACTAATGGCAACAACGCGTCCGTCGGGGGAGAGGGCGACCAAACTGCCGTCCGAGGACACACAGGGGACGGTGTTGAGCAGGTAAGGGTCCTGCTGCTTCTTATACTCCACATCTGTGTTCCAGAGCTTCCACGTCCCGTCTTTGGACACGGTCACCATTCTGTGGAGAGAGGGATGGGGGGAGAGAAGGATGGGGGGAGAGAGGGATGGGGGGAGAGAGGGATGGGGGGAGAGAGGGATGGGGGAGAGGAGAGGGAGGGTTATAGTGAATGTTTAAAAAGAAAAAGGATGCACTTAAATTATTGTGAAAGACATTCCACTATTTCTCTTCGGCACTCGGCCTGCGGCCTCGTACCTACGACCGAATCACAGCAGCGCTGATATAGAGCGACAACATGCTCCCTCTCATGTGATATTGCTTAAATATTACATTGTGTTATCGTCCGAAGGGTGGCAGGAGAAGCCAAAGGCTCATCAGGTCCCGCCCCCACTGCCATAAGATTCAGATACACAGATACACAGCTACTGATACAGTTAAAACAGTTTTTTTTTTTTTTTTTTTTCAAGAAGATGCATTCCAATGCACAGACAGTTTTAGGTCTCATTATTCATTACTAGTGTACACCAGACATGCTTTCCATTTTCCTCTCTGCCTGTGACAATGCAGATAGTGATATGGCCTTGTCCATTTCTTCTCTGGTAGTCTAAACACATCTGCAAAAGTATTCAAAACAGTCAGTGTGTCTGCTGACCTCGACTGCAGGCCCATAACATGCAGTGTATTTACACATTTTTCAAATAAATATGCGTTAGATATCTACGTTTACCCTAAGAACAGCGTTATGTGTCCACCATAGCATTATATTATAATCATAACCATCATTATTTTACCTGTGTGAGTCGTTGGAGAAGGCGAATGCGTGAACTCCGGCCTGATGTCCCTTCAGGTCGAAGGCTCGCGTCACTTCTTTAAACTCTCCTCCTTTACCGAAGCAAACCTCCCACACCTTCACGTCAGGAGTGAAGCCACACGATGCTACAAACCTACACACACACACACACACACACACACACACACACACACACACACACACACACACACACACACACACACACACACACACACACACACACACACACACACACACACTTAGTCTCTCAATATGCAACTTATGGCATGAAAACAGTTATGTAGATTTTACATTTGAAAATATGAATGGACTGACTGCAGTAATCTAAACAGACAAAAGGCAAAGCGGACAAAGGGGACATTCTTTCATGAACAGCTGTAAATGTTGCTCAATCAGTGAGAGGAAATGAACAGGTATACAAAAAAGAAATATTCGTATACATAACATTTGCTAGGTTGAAGCTAGCTGCCTTTTTTAAAACTTTTAAGTTAAAAGGTGCAGTGTGTAATATGACATCATCAAGAAAGTTCTACAAAGTTCTAGAATGCAACGCTCCCTGGGTAACCCCAACCCTTTAGAATAATAACAGAAGCTACAGTGGCCTTCAAGGACAAGAACAATTCTAAATTTTAAACAATGCACCTGATGACACTTTCAAGATGGCAGCACAAGGCCTTGGTCCAAAATATGCAGAAATATGGACATATATGGGACCCTTTCTAAGGGAAAAAAAATTATTCAAAAAAATGTTTCAGCTATTATGCACTAAATTAAATGTACTTATGGATATTATAATTACTTTCAACAAAATCTGCTAGGAAATAAAACCCAAAATTCTACACACTGCAGGTTTAAATAAATAAATCTAAAAAAAATAAAACCACGTAAAATCTGCTTTGATTCAATGTGGTATGTGAAATATGTTTAAGGTCTGCAGTGGCACATACCTGTCCACAGGGGGAGATGGCAGCGTAGGAGAGATATGCAAGTCACAGACAGACAGACAGACAGACAGACAGACAGACAGACAGACAGACAGACAGACAGACAGACAGACAGACAGACAGACAGACAGACAGACATATAGATAGATACCGTCCACAGGGAGAGATAGCAGCGTAGGAGTTTGTGATCTGGTTGGTGTTGATAGCAGCCAACACGTCTCCCTTCAGGTCCCAGATCAAGATACTGGTGTCAGTGGAGGCACTCATTATGAACTTTCCTACGGAGAGAGAAGCACACACAGTCAGACAGCTTTTAGAATCAGCCTCACATACTCCAGACATATTCTAAATAACTTGCACAACACAGCAGGGTACATTTTGGCAGCTGTTTTAGAGCCGTTTAGACAACAACAAAAAAATCATTAGTTTTGGTCATTATTATCTCATACAAGACAAATGATTAACTTTCCTAAGGAGAGAAACACACACAGTCAAGGCTCACACACACACACCAGACAGCTTTTAGATAACTTTCACAACAGGGTAAATTTTGGCAGCATTTTTTAGATTTGGTTATACTGTTTAAGGACAAAAAATTAATTTGTTTTAGTCCTTTTTTATCTCACACAAGACCAATTATTAAGACAGACATACTAGGCGCTCATTATGAACTTTCCTACGGAGAGAGAAATACACACAGTCAGCCTGATAGTCAGCCTAATTCAGACAGATTTTAGAGAACTTTCACGCGATTATTGATGTTAACAAAGTTATGTCGTCAGCAGGCCAATTAGTCTGACATAGAAGTAGTTCATTCTAAAAGTTATCCTAACTTTTGCTAAAATAAGCCACTAATATTTTTTATTTAGGGCAAAAAACAAAAAAAAAAACAATACAAGGAATATCCATTTAGATTTTTTTTTCAGACTGATAACCAATGCAAATTCTAGACCTCCATATGTTGACTATAACATCCCAAAATACAACTTTAGACATGAGTGAGTGAGTGAGTGAGTGAGTGAGTGAGTGAGTGAGTGAGTGAGTGACCGTGTGAGTGTCTGTGTGTGTGTGTGTGTGAGAGAGTGAGTGCGTGAGTGAGTGAGTGAGTGAGTGAGTGAGTGAGTGAGTGATCGTGTGAGTGTGAGTGCGTGAGTGAGTGAGTGAGTGAGTGCGTGCGTGAGTTAGGACTGGGCGATATATCGAATATATTCGATGTATCGCGAGATGTGCTCCCCGGGATGTATAAAATGACCCTATCGCAACCATCGAATACAAACTGGCACATAATGTGTTTTTACCCCAAACTCTCTTTGCTTCCTGCTCTTTCTGTGCCTCTGCCTCACAGACTCACATGCATTGCAACTCACCACTCCCCCTCCCAACCAGAGTTCCTGGGATCTGTGACATATTGCAGTGCCCCTGTGTGTGTTTACTTTTATCACCATGTGAAAACAACGAGAGGGGGAACAAAAGACGAGCTCTTGTGCTCTTATGACAGCCGACGAGCGGGTGGAGGGGGCGCAGAGCATGGTGGTGTTCATAGCATGGACCTTTTTGTAGGTCCATGCTTATGAGAAGAACACACATGCAACGACGGGGGAGGGGGCTTGAACATAGCTGCCTGTACAGACTGTCCTTATGAGAGGAAGGAAACCTGGCTTAGACTTCACGGAGAGTTTTTGGTCCAACTCACACAATCACCATCACATTTATTAGGCAGCCTCTTATATAGGCATGTCACACCAAGGGAGGCACCTTTATTAACTAAAAGTCTATGTAAAGTAGGTAATTTCTATTTTTTATAAAATAAAAAAGTGTTTTAGTGAAAGCAGGAGGGCTAATTAAACAATAAGGCAGGTAACAGAGGGACAGACTTTTAACCTATAAAAACAAAAACAAACTAATTATACACTATGATCTTAAAAAACATATAAGTCCTTTATACACAGACACTATTGACAAAATGTTCTGCATTTAAAATGAGGCTGCTATCTTCAGGGGGTTAGTGGTGATAAACAATTAGTAAGTGGTTGTAATGAGTCATAATTAGTGTTCTCAGTTTACAGATTAACAGAAGATGGAAAAAACTGTTTCCAAATAAAATAATGCTGGATCCATTGTATCGGAGTGAAGGATGTGGAATAATCAATACAATGTGCAAACTCTTTGCCATGTGCAAGTTTCAAATTGTTCCAATAGAAAGCACTAAAGAATATAAACAAGATGTTGTTTCATGTTAGTGCAGACACATTTTGCAGAGACTATTTGAATCATATTACTGGTGTGATGTTATGCAACAAATAAATTAAATTGAGCATTTAGGAGTGCTCTAGAGGAGATTTGAATTATATCGAGATATATATCGTGTATCGAGATATAGGAAAAAAATATCGAGATATTGATTTTAGCCCATATCGCCCAGCCCTAGCGTGAGTGAGTGAGTGCGTGCGTGAGTCTGTGTCTGTGTGTGTCTGTCTGTGGTGTGTGTATCTCTGTCTATGTGTGTGTGTGTGTGTGTGTGTGTGTGTGTGCGTGTGGTGTGTGTATCTCTGTCTGTGTGTGTGTGTGTGTGTGTGTGTGTGTGTGTGTGTGTGTGAGTGAGTGAGTGAGTGAGTGTGAGTGAGTGAGTCTCTGTCTGCCTGTCTATCTGTCTGTCTGCCTGCCTGTCTGTCTGTCTGTGTATTGTACCGGTCTCTGCGATGCCTATGTTCAGGATGGGTGTTTTGTGTTTCTGGAGGAAGTCCTCCGGTCCGGCCTTAAAGCTCAGAGTCCCGTCTTCCTTTTTACTCATCTTGAAGATTCTGATGGTGTCTC
This sequence comes from Hyperoplus lanceolatus, assembly GCA_026929865.2. Classification (NCBI taxonomy): domain Eukaryota; kingdom Metazoa; phylum Chordata; class Actinopteri; order Uranoscopiformes; family Ammodytidae; genus Hyperoplus; species Hyperoplus lanceolatus. Next base: position 3,157,891 of record CM049407.1, read on the forward strand.
CGTTTGCCAACCAGGTGATAAATGCTCTGAAGGGAGAGAGGGACAGACAGTAAGGACATGGTAGGATTATATAAATGACTTGTGTGTGTGCTGTGCATAATAAAACACAGTCTTAATATGTAAAATTATAAGCTCAACATTTTTTTTTATTTATTTTTTATTTTTTTTAAATTGTATCCATTTAAGTCAGGTATTTCCACCCAAAACATTGATATTCTCTATACACATAAAAAATGAGTGTTTTTCTAAACATTTAAAAGCTTAGAAGTCACACACACACTGCTAGTATATAATATTAAGTCATAAATGAGGCAGGAGATAGACAGACAGACAGAAAGACAGACAGACAGACACAGAAAGACAGACAGACACACACACACACAGAAAGACACACAGACACACACACTCTCTCACACACACACTGACTGAAACAAACACACACACACACACACACACACACACACACACAGACCTTGAGTCCGGGCTGAAGCGGACCAGAGTAGCGTGGTCTAGTTCTACGTTTGCTCTGAGACACTTGTGTTCTCGGTCCAGGAAGTCTTTGGTGCTCCAGATACGCACGGTGCGGTCGTCAGCACACGAGGCCAAATACTTCCCATTACTGCTGAAGTCCAGACACGTTATGTTCCCACTGTGGCTCTGGAAGATATGACACACAGACAGACAGACAGACAGACAGACAGACAGACAGAGAGAGAGAGAAACAAACAGTTAGATTCAGGCGTGTCTGGGGGTGTGCTAATCACAGGTGGATGTTAGGTTGATAATGAGTGAGACGGGTGCCGGTTTGTAGCGTTCTCTCTTCTGATTGGTTATCAGGTTGTGGGATCCCCGAAAAGTTTATTTGCCGATTGCATGCAGAGCGGCTGACTGAGAGACCTGTGCTATGAATCGCACACACTGTATTACATTGTATGAACATAAATATATTAACATAAAATCACTCACTTTCCCTTTAATGACGCAAAAGTAAGTTTTGCACGATAGGTGGCTTTGTAAACAGATCTCAGATAAACTCCATCACACTAAACTAAAGCTGGAGAAAGAAGGGTTGATATTAAAAAGCTTAACAACGTTTTCATTACATAAGAACCTAGTGGGTTTGCAATGACTATTCCAGTTGTTAGACAAGGTCTCAGGGTTGCTGGGGAAACAAGTTGTTTTTTGTTAAACTCTTCTAGGTTGGCCGCAGCTTGACATAGTTACCGTTGCTACTGAGTGAGTTCCGACCGTGTAGCGGACTGTTTTTGGCTGTTAAAACCATAAAAACAACATGTTGCTTCAATGAATTGCTTTATTTTTTGTAGTAGCCATGTAATAAGCGGGATAAAGTATAGCGAACGGGTCACTTGCTAGAAATAAAGACCTTCAAGCTGAACAGGAGCCATCCGCTGCGCGTCGGGCTCCTGTTCAGCTTGTCGGTCTTTATTTCTAGCAAGTGACCCGTTCGCTATACTTTATCCCTTACATAATAGAGTGTGGCTCTCAGGAAAGGGGGCTTTTTCCCTGCACACCCTCGCTTCCGTCGGACTGAATGAAGAGTCGTGTCTGATTCCTAGCATGCTATAATCTGCTACGCACTGAGTGAGTAATGTTTGTATTTGTTCAACGATAAAATAAAGCAACCACTGTTCACACTCGTATCGACTAGTATCAGCTTATTCCACCACACTATCTTCACCCACCACGTGTGTGTGTGTGTGTATGAAAGTGAGTGAGTGAGTGAGTGAGTGAGTGAGTGAGTGAGTGAGTGAGTGAGTGAGTGAGTGAGTGAGTGAGTGAGTGAGTGTGTAGGAAATGGGGCGTAAAGCTTGTGTGTGTGTGTGTGTACCTTGAGTGAAGCAGCCAGCAGCTGATGACTGAAGGTGTGTTGTGTCGGTTTGTCTTTGCGGCTTCGCTGCTGTTTCTCCGGCCTCTGTTTCTTAGACGCTTCACGGCCTTTCACCACACTGCTCTCAGCTACAGGGAAAACACAAAACATTTTAATATGTTATTTCGTTTTTTTTTTTGGCATTTTCAAGCTTTATTAGACAGTACAGAGTTGAAATGGGGAGAGAGAGAGAGAGAGAGAGAGAGAGAGAGAGAGAGAGAGGGAGAGAGAGAGAGAGAGAGAGAGAGAGAGAGAGAGAGAGAGAGAGAGGGGGGGATGACCTGCAATAAAGGTCCACGGGTCAGATTTGAACCTGCGACCACTGCAACGACGGCCAGAGCCAATACGGTACGCGCTCTATCCACTACGCCACCGGAGCGGCCGACATTATAATATATTTAATGGTGCAATAAGATGATTAAAACCTAACTTAAAACAGCTAGGATTCTTAAACTGTCAATGTTATAGACGATCTTATGTTGTTATAAACATAGTAAGAATGATTTTTCTACCACACTATCTGTGATGGAAGTTCTGTTAAAGGTGCAGTGTGTAATATGACATCATCAAGAAAGTTCTACAAAGTTCTAGAATGCAACGCTCCCTGGGTAACCCCACCCCTTTAGAATAATAACAGAAGCTACAGTGGCCTTCAAGGACAAGAATAATTCAAAATTTTAAACAATGCACCTGATGACATTCCAACTATGACACTTTCAAGATGGCAGCACTAGGCCTTGGTCCAAAGTATGGAGAAATATGGACATATATGAGACCCTTTCTAAGGGAAAAAATAATAATAAAAAAAAAAAAAAATCAGCTATTATGCACTAAATTAAATGTACTTATGGTTATTATAATTACTTTCTACAAAATCTGCTAGGAAATAAAACCCAAAATTCTACACACTGCAGGTTTAAGGTTGGAGGTCAACTCAGGTGGAAAAATATTTCAGGAGACTTGGATGAATTAAGAAGCAATATTTATTACAGACTTGGCCAAGGAGAACCGGACTGCAACTCTCATGACTTACACTTCAATTCTCCCAAACTCATGCTTAGAGCTGTGTCTTAACCTCGCGCTATCTCTATCACCTCCCCGGCTCGGGCACCAAGCGTACCAATGTTTTGGTTCAGAGCTGAACACAGTGAACCATAACATTCTGGAGTCTTAGGAGATGAGACTTTATCTATACAGCTGACCTAAGTGTCTCCTAACAGGCTCCAAGGCTGACCTAGAGTCTGAGAGACAGACACACAAGAGATAGGCATATATGACCTATTAATCTTTCCCATTAATATTACAACTAAAGACCCAAAATTCCCTCACACTATCTAGCAAAGTACTTGCTGTCAATCTAGCATAGTTGACTAGTTGTTGTCACTCGGGTACAGTGTGTCTATCTCATCTAATTCTTAACCTTTGCCCAACTGGCCGATTGACACATGACAGTCAGTTGCTCTCAAAAGTTGCTTCAATTTCCTTTTTCTTTAGTAAAATGAAAGCGAATAGTTGCTGGCTATCATACATAGCATACGCCTACTAGTTTGTGTCTATATCAAGTATAGGAAAGTAGTAGTTGTCTATCTGGCATTGTATTGTATACTAGTTTTCATCCATCTAGTACACTGTGCCCATCTCATCTTATCGGGCGTCATTTATAACCTTTGCTCATTTGGCCCAGCAACGACACATTGACAGTAAGTTGCTCTAAAAAGTTGCTTCAGTTTCCTGCGAGTAGTTGCTTAATAAAGTCAACGCACCTATGTGAATATTAAGTGTGTATATTAGTATATTATACATTATTAATAATACATATGGATGGACGTATTAAGGTGTGAACGAGCGGCCTGTGTCACGCGCCTTCTTATGTATGAATGATTGATAGAATGCAACAGGAGACCAACCGTTATTCCCTGGTATAGAGTTACGTTAGCTCTCCAACTCTTCCCGATTTCACAACTCTGCAACTCTCTGTGTGTCTTTGTGTGTGTGTGTGTGTGTGTGTGTGTGTGTGTGTGTGTGTGATGGACATATTATAAAAGTGTGTGAGTGTGTGTCGTCATGGACATATTTTAAAGGGGTGGGTGTGTGGGGTGTGGGGTGTGTGTGTGTGTGTGTGTGTGTGTGTGTGTGTGTGTGTGTGTGTGTGTGTCTTTCTCTCTCTCTGTCTGTCAGCCTGTGTGTGTGTCCGTCCGTCCGTCCGTCCGTGTGTGTGTATCGTCATGGACATATTATAAATGTGTGTGTGTGTGCGTCTGTCTGTATTGTCTTGTCTGTGTCTCTCTTTCTCTCTCTCTCTCTCTCTCTCTCTCTCTTACCGGTGAACTCTGCCTCGTGCTCCAGCTCCTCCCGTATTTCTTCTTTCCGTTTTCCCACCGCCAACGCGACCAGAGCAACCAGTGCTCCCAGTAACAGCGTCAACGCGACCAGTGCAGCCAACTCCATTGTTGTTTATATATGTACAGTGTATTGTGGTCGATACAGGTTTGTGCCACGTACTTCTATGTACTGGGTAAATGAAACGTTCACTGTTCACGCATGCGCAGTGTGGCAAATTCTCTTCTTCGAGGGTTTTTTAGTACTTCTTAGTCGATTTTGATTAAATAATGATAGAGCAGCTACCATACCGCCACCTAATGGATATATTAGCAAATTTTAAAGTCGTCTGTTTATGAAAATGTTTTGTATTATATATTTTTTATTTATTTCTAAAATGTTTGCACAGACATACAAACACATCCCTAAAAAAATCATAATACATATTTGTAATTGAAAATGTTGTGGCATGTACTCTTACATTTGTACATATATTTCTTTAATTATATTATCTACATATATTCCTACTAAGAAAAGGGAGAGAAAAACTAACTTTTGCCCCCAGGAATGAGTCAAGTATTTTCCTATTCTGATCCTAGATAGATTCTCAACACACAGTTTGGCCAAAGCTAATCCAAACGTAATCACTTCAAGGTCCTTTCTTTATGGTCTATTTGAGATAAAAGGAAGTGTGTTTAAATATCTGTACTGTGCATATTTGTAATAGCAAATGTCACAAATCTTCTGTTTCTTATGAAGCCTACACGCACACTTAACATTTTTTTTTAATATATCATAAATGCATAGTAGTGAAAGCAAATGTTGAATTCTTTTGTGTTTTTGCACTCAAGTTCCAAACCTTTTGACTCGCAAATACAGTACCTGTTTATACTGCACAACATGGACACACACAATGAACTAAAATACTTCAATGTCCTTTTTTATTTTTTATTAAGATTTTTTTTTTGGCATTTTTATGCTTTATTGATAGTGTAGAGACAGAGTTGAAATGGGGCAGAGAGGGGAGTGACATGCAGAGAACGACCACGGGCTGGAATCGAACCCGGGTCTGCTGCTGGCCGAGGCCCATGGGGGGGGGGGGGGGACGCCCTACCAACTGAGCTAAGGGCAACCCCTTCAAAGACCGTTTCTTACTGTCTATTTGAGATAAAAGTAGAAGAATTAAACAGACAAAGATTTGAACGTGTTCTTGTCGGGACCTCCTCATCCCAAAATTCAGTTTTTATTCATTTCCAAAATGACCCATCAAAATAAAGATGCATCAGACGTTTCTCACTTTTTCACAAGAAGGAAAATGATTCTTACTCACAACAGCAGAAATCCTTTCGCTTAAAAATTAAACTCGACTGCTTCGGACATAAATACATTTTTACTGTGGTGTTCGGTTGACAAGATTCTTCAACTCTTAATGTACAGCTCTGGAAAAAATTAAGAGACCAATTCAAATGTTCAGTGTCTCTCGTTTTACTATTTAGAGGCATATGTTTGAGTAGAATGAACATTTTGGTTTTATTCTACAAACTACTGACAACATTTCTACCAATATCCAACCACAAATATTGTCATTAAAGAGCATTTCCATTAAGTAATGTAGAGATGAAGATTGAAGAGAAATCCAGACTGGTCTCTTAATTTTTTGCAGAACTGTATATAACAGACATTTAAGACTACAATCATAGCTCGATGTTTATGGTGTTATTAAGCAAGGGTTTCGAATATGATAGAATGTATTTTTTTAGCTCTGTAAATGTGGTGTAACTTACTATGAAAGTACATTTTGCTTTAATAGAAATAGCAAAAGTAAAAATGTTATGTTTTAAAGTGTAGTAACATGGATTCAGGGCCTGGAGTTAAGAGAGGTAGTCTGGCAAAAATTAAAAAATCTCAGGATTAAAAGGTGCTCTGAGGAACTTTCAGTTTGTGTTCATTCTAGGGCCCCCTTTGGACACAAGCAGGTAGTGTCTTTTACTACGCCAGCTGTTGTTCCTGGGTGAGCGTATACCCATGACAAAGGCATTGAGAAAAACTATATAAAAATAGCATTCTTTGCACTGATGGTCTCGTTTTGCTGTTACATGTAATTTATGATCATCAGAGGAAAAATTTGACTGTTTCAGAAATATTTAAAAGTTCCTCGTAGCACCTTTAAAGATGAAATTGACAGAGTGTTAAGGCCAGTTTGAGGAACAATTAACTTATAATAATAATAGTCTTAATTTTCTAAGAATGTAGTAGTAATTTTATAAGAAAAAGTAAAAAATAATTCGAGATTCAAGTCGTATTTTATGGAAGAAAGTCACTAGAAGTCGAGAGTATAACTTCACAAGATTCTCCACTTTCCTCATTTTAATGCTGGAAAAAACTATATTTCTTTTCTCTATATTAACCTATTAACCTATTCTCACTTTTTCACAAGAAGGAATGATTCTCCCCCCACCCCAAAAATCCTTTCCCTTAAAAATTAAACCCCCCTTCTTCGACATAAATACATTTTTACTGTGGTGTTCGGTTGACAAGATTCTTCAACTCTTAATGTACAGCTCTGGAAAAAATTAAGAGACCAATTCAAATGTTCAGTGTCTCTCTATAACATTCTATAACTACAGCTTTACTCACATACAATTACAATTTCTCTCTCAAAGAATTATGATTTTGTTTTCATAAAATTATAACTTTTTTTCTCGTGAGAAATCCCAAAATGTTCAGGAAAAAAATTCAACTTTTTTTTTAAATTTGTTGAAATATTACAATTTTCTCTTTATTCTTAAAATGCATTATTTTCCCCCACACATGGCCGTAACAATCTGTCACAGATGAAGATAGAATAACACATATTCTTTTTCACAGGCATGAAAGTTGAAGAATTGGCTTTGGTTTTTATACATAAGTCAAAAGCAGTCATATTTAATCACATACTAAATCTAACTAACTCACTCTGTTAATTACATCAGTGTTGGCAAGAATCGCTATCAACAAAAGGCCACACACACACACACACACACACACACACACACACACACACACACACACACACACACACACACACACACACACACACACACACACACACACACACACACACACACACACACACACACACACACACACACACACTTCTAGGAATGCTTGCAATGACACAAAATATGAAAACAAGAACACAAGGGTCTGCACTACATACATTAAGACTTTAAAGGTGCAGTCAGTGATTCTGGAGAACGCTTGTTGGCAAAATCACTTTCTGTAAAAATCAGTGAATATCTCCTCACGATCCACTACCTGTCTGTGCTGTGTGTGCACTGAAAACATGTATGTAAACAAAGGGGGCCCGCCGTAGCTAGCAACATGCCTGTTTACAGAGTCTAGGCTGTGTGTATAGTATCAACACTGGATTTTCTTTTGCAGCGCACACACAATACAGACAGGTAGCGGATCATGAGGAGATATTCACTGATTTTGGACAAAAAGTGATTTGGTCAACAAGCGTTCTCCAGAATCACTGACTACACCTTTAACTAAATCACCCTTTATAAGTGCAGAACACACAGCATCATCATCATCATTCATTTATACAGGGTCAAGATCGAGCCAATTAAAAAAATAATTTAAAATGCAAACGTCCCAAAGCTTTAACATTTACACTGCGGTGTGGTGCACGTTGTATAAGAATCCACTGTGTGTGTGTGTGTGTGTCTCTGCCTGTCTGTGTGTGTGTGTGTGTGTCTCTGTCTGTGTGTGTCTCTCTGTCTGTCTGTGTGTGTGTCTGTGTGTGTGTCTCTCTGTCTGTCTGTGTGTGTGTCTCTCTGTCTGTGTGTCTGTCTGTCTGTGTGTGTGTCTCTGTCTGTCTGTCTGTCTGTCTGTCAGTGTGTGTGTCTCTGTCTGTCTGTCTGTGTGTGTACGTGCATTTCCACCCCTTTCAAACTAGTACCCACTCACATACTCAAAATACTCGCTAACATACAAACCAGTGACTGAGCGCTTTCACGTAAAAAAATAAATGTCCGACATGTCTTTGCCTGACAAAAACTTTCTCCTTAAGAAAAACAAACCAAATCGGGAGACTGTCCACAATCACTTACTGTAAAAGAAAAAACAACTTTGGATATGTGTGTTTTTAATAAATCAAACTGTAAAGTCTTTTTTAACTCCCTCTTCAAGTATATAGTACATTGTAATTGTATCATCTCATTATCTCGCTGCTTTACATAGATTCCCATGCTGGGTAATGTCCTTGACTTAGGCAGCAAGCGTGTGTGTGCTCTTTCCTAACTCCCCCTCTGTAAATATTAAATGTTTTTTTTTTCCCAGGTCCGGTAGAAGGTATACGGAAACTGAGGGCAATCGGCAGCCATTTTGGGGCGTAGAAACAGAGCTAGCGGTTAGCGGTAGCAGCAACAGCTTGAAGTCCTTTGAAAAAGCCGGTGCTGCTGGGTAATGTACTGTAGATGTAGAAGAGATGGTTTTTATTTCTTCCGGTTGTGTTGCCTTCGCGCCTGCAGCCTCTGACGAGCTCCGGAAGGTTTAGATCCAGCGCCGATGGAGAAGGAGGGAGTCGAAGGAGACCCTGAGGATAAAAACACACAAGATTTAACATAGGGTGTGTGTGTGTGTGTGTGTGTGTGTGTGTGTGTGTGTGTGTGTGTGTGTGTGTGTGTGTGTGTGTGTGCGTGTGTGGCCTTCGTTGTGGTGTTATTTTTGCCTTCTGTAGCTTTTATACCCTTGAACACTGTCCTATCTCATTTCTGGAAATATTTGAATCCTGTCTGTTGTAATGTGATTGGTGGACTCAAATAAAGAATTAAAATGTGTGTGTGTGTGTGTGTGTGTGTGTGTGTGTGTGTGTGTGAGTGAGAGTGTGTGTGTGTGTTACAGAGGATTTAACATGGGGCCATATGAACATTGTTAAGGCTGCCCCCCTGAAAGTCATGTTTAAAGGAATACTTCACCCATATGGAACCAGCGTTCTATCATTATAAAATAACTATTATAATATAATGAATGAGGTTTTTCTTCCCTCAGTCTTCCATTGGCCCAGCTGTCCTGTTATTCCTGACCCTTACTAAGGAAACTGTAGGGTTAGACAGTGAGACCATAAAACACTCTTTCTGCCTTTTCTCAGGCTAAAATGATCCGATTATTTTTTTTTTTGCATATTTATACTACATAGGATCTCCGAGTTCAATACACCTTCATATTCCAACCGGTGAAGTAGGCCTTTAATGTTTTTATTGACAGTGTGGAGAGACAGAGATGAAATGGGTCAGAGAGGGGAATGACATGCAGAGGACGACCCGGAGTCGATGTTCGGATGCGTTGTTTGAGTATGTGGACAGTTGGCCAAATTATCAACCTCCCCCAATGTAATTTTCTGATTGCCAGATGAGATAGCGAATAGTCGGATCGCTGTATTGAACTGGCAGATCTGAATAAACTGAAAAAATCTGGAAGAGTCTGGGACAGCCTTGAACATTTTCTTGTCTTGATTGTCCCGGCAAAAATATTAGCAATTTCTTATAGTATTCTTATCAGAAGTAGAATTTGAATGAACTTGAAGTCCAAGAGAGGAAATATTCTTGTTCGGCACAATTGATCGATTTATTGACCTGAGAAGTATTCAACAACACACACAAACACATCCGAACTGAGCTATTTGGTCCGGCAAAAACAGCACTGTAGACTTACCGAATGACTGGTTGAATCCTGGGACCGGAGTGGCCGGACTTCCAAAGGGAATGGGACCGGCAGCAGCAGAGCTTTGCCCAAAGGCCGGGGTAGACGTACCTGCAGAGACAATAAGTCATTAACATTATTAAATGGTTTTGACAGTGCAACACGTCCAAACAAATGAGTTATGCAGGACAGACTCGGGGGGAGGGGGGGGGGAATATGCATTTTTTTTTTTATTACTTATTTTAAGGAAACGATGCCTTACTTTGTTAAAATGAATAATTTCTCAGATTTTGACAAGTGATGGAAACATTTGTGACCCTTTTCAGAAGCTTTACCATCATGAAACTAACTCCACACATTACGTAGTTAGAAGGATAGATAGATAGATAGATAGATAGATAGATAGATAGATAGATAGATAGATAGATAGATAGATAGATAGATAGATAGATAGATAGATAGATAGATAGATAGATAGATAGATAGATAGATAGATAGATAGATAGATAGATGCTTTACTATCATGCAACTAACTCCCAACATAACATAGAAGGATTTTGGGTTTACAGTTACAGGAGGCTTCAAAGTGGTGTTTAAGTGTTTTTTATTTCTTACCAAAAGCTGGTTTATCAGCAGCCGCCCCGAAGTTGAATCCCATCTGCGGGTTTGGATTGCTGGCTACTGGCGTTCCAAACTGCGGGCACGGCGGCATCCCGGCGCCTCCAAAGTTAAACCCGCTCTGCGTTGTGGTTGCTAAGGGGTTAACTGGCACCTGCTGATTCGTCGTGGCAACGCTCCCGCCAAAGGAAAACGCGTTCGAAGACGGCGGCGCACTTTGAGTCTGTGTAACTGCGCCGAAGCTAGGCGCAGCCGCTAACGGATTACTATTAGCTAACGGATTAATGCTATTAGCTGCTGTTGTAGCCGCCGCGGTGTTGCTAGCACCAACTCCTCCGAAAGCAAAACCGCCAGTTGATCCAGCGACTCCAAATCCCGTCGGTTGAGATGGCGTTCCGAATGTTGTTGCTGTGGTGATGGCGGCAGTTCCGGAACCGAATGCGAATGACGGTTGATTAGCGGTTGGGTTTAAATTTAAATTAGAAGCAGGTGTAGGGGTTGACGAGGATGCTACGTTGCTAGTTCCAAAGCTAAATGGTTTGGTGGCTTGTGTGTTGGGTGCTGGTTGTCCCGTTGCTAGGGTCGTCGGCTGGGATTGGAACGAGGAATTTCCAAAGGAGAAAGTTGATTGGGTGTTGGCAGCTGTGGTTGTCATGGACGATGGGGCTGTGGTTGCCATGCCGAAACCTCCGAATGTGTTGCTAGGCTGTGCGGTTGTGCTGTTGCTCTGGATGGGAGCAGCCTGGCCAAAACTGAACACCTGAAAACAGACAATGATATGTATGGTTGATAACAATAACAAGAAAAAATAATTCACAGATCACTAAAAATGGAGTCACTGATTCACGTGTCATACATACATACATGGATATTTTTAAGAGTCAGCTTAAGACGCACTTGTTCAGACAGGCTTTCTAGATCCATGTCTATGTACTCTGTATTATATTGTATAGTATTATATTGTACGTTCTTAGGAAACTCTTCTTTGTAACAGACTCTGTATATGTGTCGTTTTATTGTATTTTATTGTGTTTTTTAATGTGAAGCGCTTTGTGACCCTGGTCTGCGAGAGGCGCTATATAAATAAACTTTACTTACTTACTTACATGGCAATCATTGCACATGAAAATATAAGATAAATTTACAAATGTTTTAATTATTTTTTATTTTTATTTGTTGTGTTTTTCTCAATGATATATTAGGTTTGTTAAAATAACAAGACAAAATAATTCACAGATCACTAAAAATGGAGTCACTGATTCGCGTGTCATACATGGCAATCATTGCACATGAAAATATAAGATATTTTTGTTTTTTTATTATTATTTGCTGTGTTTTTTTGTTTTGTTTTTTAGTAATAAAAACAGTGCTTTTAAATGTTTTAAATCGAGTTTTCATTTTTTTTTTTTTTGCTTCTTTCATTCACTTTTCTAATGTGTTTTATTCTAATCTTGCCTCTGTAAAGCACTTTGAATGGCCTTGTGTCTGAATTGTGCTATAGAAATAAACTTGCCTTGCCTTGCCTAATATATATTTATTATAATTTTTTCGTTTCATTGTGTTGTAATAAAAAAAGAAAAAACAACATTTAAAAGTTCCTCGTAGCACCTTTAAAATTACAAATCTTTGAGTAAAAAACAAAACACAAACTATCTTAACCCATTGATGACGGCTGCTGCGCGATGCCACATTGGCTCTCCTGCCTGATGCTGCATCGCGCAGCATTATTACTTTATCTAATTTTCATGGCATTCCCAGCATAGAATGCACTGTCATTGGTTCAAATACACAAGAGGTGGGTTCTGTTGATTTTTTTAAGACCACGTGACCACCCAAAAGTTGTGTGGTTTGCCGAAAATCACGTCAATCAAAAACATAAAAAATAAAAAAATAAAACAAAATAATAATAAAAATACGCCGGCTATGTCGACGACGGAACAGTTAGTGGCGTTTGGTGCGCAGAATCAAGGTCTACTATAGACTACTGACGAAAATCACACAACACATTGCATCTATTTATTAACAATATTTAATAATTTTCTAATTAATCTAATTTTGACGATTTTTAGAAATATTTGTTGGTTTGTAAGCGCTAAGGGAGCATGTTTAAATAAAACCTGTGAACCTTAACTTTTAAATGTATTTTATTTCATGTTTCTATGTGCTACACAGGCTTAGATATTAAGGTTTTGGTAGACTTGACAATTCGTACTATTTTTTCAGAAAACCCTCAGGCATTAAGGACATGCATCCTAGATTGCCATAGTCATCAATGGGTTAATACCTCCTGCAACAACAGCTGCTTCAAGTCAGACATAACACCACCGATTCCTCAGATAGCTTACATACTACATTAAATAAATACTAAAAAAAGTGCAAAGATATTTTTGTGCATTGTAAAACCTTTATAGCAGCTGGTATGTAAGACTCCCTATATCGCTCAGTTTTGAACATTGTTTTTACTGTAAACGTGGGACCAAAGAAAAACAAAAAAGAGACTGTTTCGGAAATATGTTAAAAGTTCCTCATAGCTCATTTAAATTTAAAAATCTAATAGTAAAAAACAAACACGGGGCGCCCTTAGCTCAGTTTGTAGGGCGTCCCCCCCCATGGGCGTCGGCCAGCAGCGGACCCGGGTTCGATTCCAGCCCGCGGTCGTTCTCTGCATGTCACTCCCCTCTCTGCCCCATTTCAACTCTGTCTCTACACTATCAATAAAAGCATAAAAATGCCAAAAAAATATATAGTTAAAAAAAACAAAAAACATAAACAATCTTAGTACCTTTTGGTCAGGCTGTCCACCGAATCCACCAAATGCCCCACTACCAGATGTTGTTGTTGCCGTGGGGACAGTTGTAGCCGGAGCAACTGCTGCTGTAGTCATGGTAGCAGGAGCGCCAAACTGAAACGTACTTCCTGCATTAGCATTAGCAAGGGGCTGCGCTAACGTTGAAGCTAAAGTTGAGCTAGTGCTAGTTGTAGCAGAAGAAGGGGCTGTTGTCCAATTTCCAAATAAGGATTTCATAGCTGTTGGTTGCTGCTGTTGCTGGGTTGCCATGGAGTCTGTTGTCAAGCCCGGGAACCCTGACGTAGCAACTGTTGCTGTGCTGCTGCCTGTCAATCCACCAAACATTGACATTGAAGGTGTTGTATTCGCAGCAGTAGTAGAAAAAGTTGAAGATGCTGCTGCTAGGTTAGCTTGGTTGCTAGCAGTTGTTGTATTTGCTAACGATGCTGGCTGTCCAAATATGGGCGTGAAACATTGCGGCATTGGCGGTTTGCTTTCCGGCGACGTCATCGAAACAGCAGGGGAAGTTGTCGTGGTGACGGAAAAAATAGGTTTGAATCCGGAAGCTAGCAAAGGGTTGGGAGTGGTTGTATCGAGTGATCCCAAGCTACTAGTAGCGGTAGCATTCGCAGTGACTGTATTAGGAACAGTAGAAGAAGAAGGAGAAGAAATCGGGCCCATTCCAATTCCAAACAGGCCGCCACTTCCTGTTATCGTTAAAGGGGAGGCGGTGCTGCTTGTTGCCTTGGTTACTTGCCCCAGCACTTGAGTGAAGGCAGACGGCTGAGGTTGTGATGAGTTCAATGTCGTGGGAAGTTTCAGGTTTCCCAAGATGCTGGGTTGAGCCGGTGTGGTGGTTGCAGACACTGAAGAAACACAATAAGACAATTAATGGAGGGAATTTTATTTTATTTATTTTTTTTAACAGATATATAAGATTTCTGGGTGGAAGTTATGAGATCAACTATTGTGATAACACTTGAAAATAACAACAAAGAAAGAAAAATATCAATAGATTCCATTTTTTATTGCCCAATTCTGTGAGTTTTTGATATCGCAGAAGAATATGTCGTCTTTATATGTGTATCCCTGATTTTTTTTTTTCATATAAAAACAAAATAAATTTCTTCTACTAACACTGGGTTACAGGGTCGGTGGTTCGATCCCCCGTCTCCCCGCCACATGTCCAAGTGTCCCTGGGCAAAGAGACACTGAACCCTAAATGTCTCCTGATAGTTAGCTTGCACCCTGCGTGGTAGCTGCTGCTGCTATCGGTGTATGAATGTGTGTGTTCAGGTGGATGAGTACAAAATAATGTAAGCGCTTCAGTGTTTCCCACAGAATTTTTTGAAAGTGTGGGGGGGGGACCCCGACCCCCCTAGGGGGGTCCGGGGGTATGCTCCCCCGGAAGAAAATTTTGTACCTTTTAAATGTTAAATGCATCAATCTGGTGTACTTTGAGGAACACTATTCCTATATAAATGGTGATTAAGATGGAGTTTAACACACTTATCAATGGTTAATGAATAAATAATTTTCTATGATACACATTTGAGCCATCAAAAAAATGAAGCAAAGGTGGTGGTTACCTGTGGTTCAAAAGAGTGAACACAAGCGCCCTTTTGTTTTATTAGATTGTTGAATTACTAGTACTCAAATAACTGTGACTACAATCACGAAGGATAGCTCACAATATTCTTTCCAGCAGAGGGTGCTCTGCTGGAAAGGCAGCAGGCGCCATATTACCCACTCCCGACTCGGGGAGGTAGTGACGAAAAATAACAATACAGGACTCTTTCGAGGACCTGTAATTGGAATGCGTACACTTTAAATCCTTTAACGAGGATCCATTGGAGGGCAAGTCTGGTGCCAGCAGCCGCTAATTCCAGCTCCAATAGCGTATCTTAAAGTTGCTGCAGTTAAAAAGCTCGTAGTTGGATCTCGGATCGAGCTGACGGTCCGCGCGAGGCGAGCTACCGTCTGTCCCAGCCCCTGCCTCTCGGCGCCCCCTCGATGTTCTTAACTGAGTGTCCCGCGGGGTCCGGCGTTTACTTTGAAAAAATTAAGAGTGTTCAAAGGCAATACAGTCACAGCGCGTGTTGACACCGCAGGGGAGGGCTGATTGACTCGGGAGATTGAAGCCTCGATCCCTCAAGCGGCGCTTTGATAATACGTCCATGATTGAAGGAAATATTGTTTCTTGAGATCAGAGCGCGAATCACACGTTAAAGATTTTTATGCGGAAATGCTATTGTTTCCAAGTGAAACTCGCGCATTGCAAATGAAATGTATACATGTATATTTTTTAAATAGTAAAATATACATATATCAAAAAAAAAAAATGAAAGTGTGGCGGGCCGCCACGGAATGATACATTAGTGGGAAACACTGCGCTTTGAGTCTGTGAAAAACCAGGGAAAAGCGCTAAAGAAGTGGAGTCCATTTACTTTACTATTGTTCTTACCTGTGGTTGTAGCAGCAGCAGCTTCGGAGGTGGTTGTGAAGCTAGCAGGAGTGGTGCTTTTCTTCAGCATTTCCAGTAGTGGGTTAGGGGCTTGAGTAGGGGCAGTACTGACTGGGGTAGAGGTAGAGGTTGGGTTTGGGGTAGGGGTAGGGTCCAGGTTAATGACTGGTATAGCAGGGCTGGATGCTAGGGACAGAGGGGTTGTTAGCAGGCTGCTTAAGGTGGAGGCAGAGGTGGTGAAAGCAGGAGCTGCAGAGGAGGAGCTGACGGGGGCAGATATGGATTTCTCTGGCTCTGGAGCTAAAAAAAAAAAAAGTCAGGAGGAGATTAAAGATTTTAAAATAAGCATACACATGAAAAAATAATTAAGTGCCCTTGTTAAGTTATAATACTAATATACAAGGTTAGAGTGTTTTTTCCAGAGCTGTATAAATGATTAAATGTATGTGTGTGTGTGTGTGTGTGTGTGTATATATATAAAAAACGCATTCCATATGTCTCCCCCTTTTATGTATTATTCAAATAAAATCAAAACCTTTATATTATATATTATATAATATATTATTTTCCTTTTTTGTTATGAAGATTTTAAAATTAACGTACACGAGTTCTACTTGAGGAATTGATTACTCACGTTCATCCCTTAACTGGTAACATTCTTTAATTTGTAATAATTAATATTTTCAACCCCTTTAAATAATATTATTTTTCAGAATTAATTGTCATTTTTTTTTATATATACAAATAATCAATTTTATTATCTCCCTATTTCTCTGAATATGCAGAGAATGTGTCCTGTGTTGATGGTAAGATGTACACATTTTTTTTTGTAATGCTCTTTCATTAGTATTGTGTTATCAACCCTTTGAAAATCAAAAAACATAACCCTAAAAATTAAATAAATGCTTAAATGTTTCATCTCACCTGGCGTCTCGAGGACCTTCTGTATTTTACTAATGGCCGCCTTCTTCTCTTCATCCAGATCTTTGACTGTTATAACGTACCCGATCTCTGGAGGCGGAGGCTGCAAGCACACAAGCCAGAGCGAGTTAATCTATATGCACATTTCATACACAGAGGCATTTCACCAAGTTCTCGTTCGCAACCCATAAATTACTCAAGCACTTCCCAGGTATTGCCAGTTTGCTAACTTACTGTATCCCAATTTGTATCACGTGATCTTTGTGAAGTTAAAATGATCACACTAGATTGTACATAATAGCAAGTCAACAAACACAGAGTTGCACAGAGGAATCATGGTCACTGCTAACAGGCTTCCCAAACATTTTTTATCAATGAATTTTCAATACGTGTCCATGACTTTTTACCCGATTTGCGAATTGTACCCTTTCAAAGCTGACAACTAGCTGTATCCTAATGTGTATTATTACGCCATTATATAAGTGAAGTTTAAATTACCAGAGAGATGTGGTCGTCACGGTGACTGGACACAAGTTGAATCTTGCGTTTCCTCTTCCCTCCACTACCAGTAGAATCTGTCGCCGTAGTTACTGGAATCTTTGGGACCGGAGTCAGTTTGGCTGCAAGATCAACAAGACCATATAAGGGACAATTAAATAATTAAAAGGTGCAGTGTGTAATATGACATCATCAAGAAAGTTCTACAAAGTTCTAGAATGCAACGCTCCCTGGGTAACCCCAACCCTTTAGAATAATAACAGAAGCTACAGTGGCCTTCAAGGACAAGAACAATTCTAAATTTTAAACAATGCACCTGATGACATTCCAACTATGACACTTTCAAGATGGCGGCACTAGGCCTTGGTCCAAAATATGCAGAAATATGGACATATATGAGACCCTTTATAAGGGAAAAAATAATCATTAAAAAAAAAATTTCAGCTATTATGCACTAAATTAAATGTACTTATGGATATTATAATTTCTTTCTACAAAATCTGCTAGGAAATAAAACCCAAAATTCTACACACTGTAGGTTTAAATCAACTTAAAAGATACAATACTGCATCTACTTCTATACAACCAAATACTGCTTGAAACAAATTATAAATAAGGTTGAAAGACGAATACTATATATTTTTTTTAAATCTAGATAATTTATTAAAAAGAGAATGGCCGCAACATTCCAGAATGGACATTTGAACTAAAACCCAACTAAAAAGACACAACACTGCCTCTGCTTCTATACAACCAAATACTGCTTTAAAAAAAATAAGATTGAAAGACATACTGTATATGTTGAGATCTTTTTTTTTGGCATTTTTATGCTTTATTGATAGTGTAGAGACAGAGGTGAAATGGGGCAGAGAGGGGAGTGACATGCAGAGAACGACCGCGGGCTGGAAACAAACCCGGGTCCGCTGCTGGCCGAGGCCCATGGGGGGGGGAGACGCCCTACCAACTGAGCTAAGGGCGCTCCCAACATACTGTATATGTTCATAAAAAAATCTAGATAATTCATAAAAATGAGACTTACAAGCAGCCGGAGCTTTCTCTGCGGCGGTGTGGTCAGACCGAATTGAAGATGCTGAGCTGGGAGACTGTCCATCGTCCTCCCTGGAAAAAAGACACAACAAATGTTAGAATTTATTTTATTTATTTATTTATTTATTTAATCTTTATTTATACTCGAGGTATCAATTGAGGTGTGAGGTGTTATTTGCTATGACGTCGAGAAATAAAGGATCCTTTAGAAAATATCTCATTTTGGCTGGACTCTCTGTCTGATCTGGACCAGAATTTGTGCCCACTTATTTTTTTCCTCTCTCTCTCGTGGCCCTTATAATACAATTCTGTATCTATCAGGATCATTTACCGTTACCAGAACTTTTTTTTTAAGATTTTTTTTTGGGCATTTTTATGCTTTATTGATAGTGTAGAGACAGAGTTGAAATGGGGCAGAGAGGGGAGTGACATGCAGAGAACGACCGCGGGCTGGAATCGAACCCGGGTCCGCTGCTGGCCGAGGCTCATGGGGGGGGGACGCCCTACCAGAACTTTTTAACAGATGCACTAAAGCTGTGGTCAAAATGGGAAGATTAGGACATACAGCTCTGGAAAAAAAAAATGAAGAGACCACTCCAAAATGTTCAGTGTCTCTCATTTGACTATTTATAGGCATATGTTTGAGTAGAATGAACATTTTGGTTTGATTTTATAAACTACTGACAACATTTCTACCAAGTTCCCCCCAATATATTGTCATCAAGAGCATTTCCATTAAGGAATGTAGAGATGAAGATTGAAGAAAAATCGAATATATATCCCTAAATATGGATGACTAGCAGTAAACCAGCACAGCAACGTACCGTGGTCTCTTGGCGATTCCCTCTGGAGTCTGAGGGCGAGATGATCCGGGGCTGGACAGAGTGGAGCTGGGAGCCGAACGCTTCTTCCACTGAGGAGGGGAAAGAAAAAATAATAACGTTATTAGTATAGCACCTGTAAAAACAGTTTACAAAGTGCTTTGAAGGACAAAGGTAATGTATAACAGAGAGACCACACAGACGGGCCAGGCAGAGTTAAATTAAAAAACAGTCCAAGCAGAGGGAACGCAAGACAGATATGAAAACATTAATAAATACAATCATAGTGTGCAGGGCCATTTCTCTGTATTGTGTTATAACCCCCTCCCCTTCACAAAACGGAGTAGAGAGCAACGCAGCAGATACTACGCGCCCATACATTAGATAAATAACATAAGCGTTAAAGGTGCAGTGTGTAATATGACATCATCAAGTAAGTTCTAGAAAGTTCTAGAATGCAACGCTCCCTGGGTAACCCCACCCCTTTAGAATAATAACAGAAGCTACAGTGGCCTTCAAGGACAGGAACAATTCTAAATTTTAAACAATGCACCTGATGACATTCCAACTATGACACTTTCAAGATGGCGGCACTAGGCCTTGGTCCAAAATATGCAAAAATATGGACATATATGAGACCATTTCTAAGGGAAAAAATAATAATTCAAAACATTTTTTTCAGCTATTATGCACTAAATTAAATGTACTTATGGATATTATAATTACTTTCTACAAAATCTGCTAGGAAATAAAACCCAAAATTCTACACACTGCAGGTTTAATTCAATAACTAGCACCAGTTCTATATGAAAATAGAATGACTTGTATTTGGGACTTTAATTTATTTTTTTTTTTTTTTTTTAAATTCTCCAAGAATTTCAGCAGAACCTTCCGGTTGCCCGTTAAGAGTGATTTCATAGCTAACGGCCCGAGGTGGCATTTCACTTGCCCCGGGCCATCCTTATTGTTGAGCCATTATGTTGTTCAGAGAGAGAGAGAGAGAGAGCGAGCGAGAGCGAGAGCGAGAGAGAGAGAGAGAGAGAGAGAGAGATTATTGTGTGTCACCTGGCCTAGTCCCTTGGAGGAGCTGTAGGAGCTGTTGATAGGGTTCCTGCGGCTGCCCGGGGTTCCTCTCTGGGTTCCGCTGGCCGAGCTGACAGACGACGTACGAGAACGTTTCATGATCGACTCCTCAGCCAGAGAGAGGAGACCTCGCTTCAGGGTCCCGGGCCTTAAGGAAGGGAAGGGGAAATGTTATGTTACAAATAGAATAGAATATATCCTTTGTCATGGCCCTTTTTTTATGTTTCAATATTGAGAACAGCCCTAGTTTCAGGGTTCCAGGCCTTAAAGGTGCAGTGTGTAATATGACATCATCAAGAAAGTTCTACAAAGTTCTAGAATGCAACGCTCCCTGGGTAACCCCAACCCTTTAGAATAATAACAGAAGCTACAGTGGCCTTCAAGGACAAGAACAATTCTAAATTTTAAACAATGCACCTGATGACATTCCAACTATGACACTTTCAAGATGGCGGCACTAGGCCTTGGTCCAAAATATGCAGAAATATGGACATATATGAGACCCTTTCTAAGGGAAAAAAATTATAATTAAAAAAAAAAAAATTCAGCTATTATGCACTAAATTAAATGTACTTATGGATATTATAATTACTTTCTACAAAATCTGCTAGGAAATAAAACCCAAAATTCTACACTTTGCAGCTTTAAAGAGAGGAACGGGGAAGTATTTAGAGAATCACTATACTTCAAACATTGTTACAGGCTTTACACAGCATCAAATACATTGATGGTAGAGCTGAGTGAAATACAGCATGAAATGTTATCACAAAAACAGCCGCCGTTTCAATGTCCAGGGCCTTAACGAAGGAACGGGGATCATTTAAAACACAGTTGCTATTACTATTTTTTTTTTTTTGGTAATTTTTTTTTTAAAATGTTAATTTTTTCTTTTTTTTTCTTTATCGAACAACAATTACAAACAGCAACAAAGGCATATCACATCCACGGTTATGTCATACACACTCTACTTCAAACAGTGATATGGGCTTTTCACAGCGACAAATACACTTCAGGTAGGTATGGGCTGGGCGATATAAAGCAAAGCAAAACAAATTTTTTTCCAGCATTGAGTCCATTCAGAAGAGTTAAACTCACTTTGGGACCAGCTGTGACGGTGTTCCATTCGGCAAGAGAGACCCGAACGCAGAGTGGGAACTTCCACCGCTGTCGTTACGCCTTTGGAGGGAGAGAGAAAAATTTGAATTAATTTGTTATGAAGATGTCAAAAAAAAATGTGCGTTTGTGTGTGTGTGTGTCCGTATGTGTGAGATTGTGTGTGTGTGAGTTTGAGTGAGTCTGTCTGTGTGTGTGTGTGTGTGTGTGTGTATTAGTATGTTACCTCTTCTTGCTCCTCTGTTTAGTGGTGAAGCTGAGAGAGTGAGTGAGTGAGTGAGTGAGTGAGTGAGTGAGTGAGTGAGTGAGTGAGTGAGTGAGTGAGTGAGTGAGTGAGTGAGTGAGTGAGTGAGTGAGTGAGTGAGTGAGTGAGTGAGTGAGTGAGTGAGTGAGTGAGTGAGTGAGTGAGTGAGTGAGTGAGTGAGTGAGTGAGTGAGTGAGTGAGTGAGTGAGTCTGTCTGTGTTAGTATTGTTACCTCCTCTTGCCCCTCTGTTCGGCTGTGAAGCTGGCATCATGGTCCTCTGATTCTCTCTTGCGACTTTCCTTCAGAACCTTGAGAACACTTTCTCTGGAACAAGGGTCAGCTGGAGCCCGGGGCAGACCCGCACAGCTCACATGCTCAAAACTGAAAAGAATAAATAAATAAAATTAAAATTGTGGTAAGAAGTCTATACTTATCAAATACAACGCAATAATAAATCTAATGTAAAACAGTGTAATATTATGTACACAATTTTTTTTCAGCTGCCTCCCTCCGTAAGATTAAAATAGTCTAAATTCTGTTTAAATAATGCCTTGCAGTTTTATTATCATAACGGCTTTGATGCGAATTCTGAAGTCTCAACAATGCAGGAGCAGCTGTGACCCGTTGTCAGTTCTCTGCACTATCAATAAAGCATTGAAAATGTCAAAAAAAATAATGTCAAAAAAATGTTTTAAAGGCTATTTGTGTTAGTTTTAGTGTATAAAGATACATGGGGCTGTTGTGATGGTGATTAAAACCATCATAATAAGTAAGGGTTAATGCCCGACGAGGTGTCCAGGTATCAGGGGTTAATGGACACCGTGGAGGCGAGAACTGTCCGACGCGCAGCGGAGGACAGTTGCCTTCACGAAGTCCATTAACCCCTGATACCTGGACACCTCGAAGGGCATTAACCCGCTTATACCATAGTCACCTACTAATAAAAATAATAATTAGACCACTCAGTTATATTTTCATGCCTTTTTGCGATCAAATTAGATTTTTTTTGAACGAAACTAGATTTGTTTCGAACGAATAACAACTTGTTTCCACAGCAACGCCCGAGACCTCGTATAATAACTGGAATACCCATCGCAAACCCATAAGGTTCTTATGTAATGAAAACGTAGTTCAGTACTCCAGTCAATAGGAACTACCAAGGATATGACCTAGCGACGACAGAATTTGGCTTTAACGGTGCGTTCAAATTGTACTGAGAGTCGGACCAAGGATACGAGCAACGGGAGACTGCAGCAGCTGTTAGCCACAGAGCTACTGTTATGCTAGCAAGAAGATACAAAGTCAAAAAACATTGCGCACGCTGTACAAACAGTAAATGTAATCAGC
The DNA here is from genome assembly GCA_026929865.2 of Hyperoplus lanceolatus. Lineage (NCBI taxonomy): Eukaryota > Metazoa > Chordata > Actinopteri > Uranoscopiformes > Ammodytidae > Hyperoplus > Hyperoplus lanceolatus. The sequence goes on from CM049407.1 coordinate 3,180,731, forward strand.
CAACATGTTTAACAACAGTTCCACCGAGCTAACAATGCATTTCCCCCAAAATAAATAACGCATTTCACGGAGAATATGACTGGCGAACATGTGTATTACGGGCTACAGCCTGAAGTTACGTGAGGCAGTGACTGACAGCAGTAGCCTGTGTCCAGATAGACAGTGCAGCCGGGCTTTGGTGGCTACATGTAAACTCAGTTACAAACCTTTCTCAAATTAAACAGGAGTCTTACTCACCTTTTTAACGAGATCACCATTGACGTTTAGCCAGAGGACATTAAGTTTAGCCACTTTATTTTACTACTATCGTTACTACAGCTCTTGTGTTAGGAGCGCCATCCTGTGGTGTCCAAAGGCTATTGCACGGCAGGATATTTTAGGCTTTATAAATCCCTTATCAACACTGTTTAAACAGCGGCGAGCCGGCGACGCATTTAAGTGGACAGAATGTAAACAGTTCCATCTAGGTGTCCATACATCAGGGGTTAATCCACACCCATGGAATGTTCTCCAGCCAATCAGAATAGAGTATTCACACAGACTATGGTATAACACTGGTATAATGTCCTACTAGCTGTGTGTATAAGCAGCATATATACAGACCTGGGGATGCTGTGGTGGTCTGGTCTGGCTATCTTCACAGTAACAGGGCTCATAGCAGACTGGGAGTTTCGGGGACTGAGGACGTTTTTCTTCCTGAATGCGTCCCACTTGACGGGTGGCAGGATGCCCATGGAGGAGGGTCCGGCCTGCTGCAGCGGGTAGTGGCGCTGGGGGGTGATGCTCAGTCTACTCAGGGAACCCATTGGCTCACTGGAAGAGGAGAGAAAATGATCACAGAGTTAGAATAGGATAGGCTTTAGAGTGCTTTATCATATCAGGGTTCTTGCACAATTTTTAAAGTCAAATTCAAGACATTTTAAGACCTTTTTTAAGACCACCACAAATATAAATTAAGACCCAAAACATTTCAAATAAGAATTATTTATTATTATATCATTATATAAATCATGGTTAAACAAATTAAAAATAAAAAAAAAAAAAAAAAAGTTAAAGTTTATTTTATTGTCAGTGTGTAGAATTTTGGGTTTTATTTCCTAGCAGATTTTGTAGAAAGTAATTATAATATCCATAAGTACGTTTAATTTAGTGCATAATAGCTGATTTTTTAATTATTATTTTTTCCCTTAGAAAGGGTCTCATATAGGCCTAGTGCCGCCATCTTGAAAGTGTCATAGTTGGAATGTCATCAGGTGCATTGTTTAAAATTTAGAATTGTTCTTCTTGTCCTTGAAGGCCACTGTAGCTTCTGTTATTATTCAAAATGGGTGGGGTTACCCAGGGAGCATTGCATTCTAGAACTTTCTTGATGATGTCATATTACACACTGCACCTTTAATGAACCCATGCATATTCACACACAAGTCAAACATGGTTATGAAATGTGTGTTCCCGCTAACCCCTCCCACATTTATCAGACCCGCTCCACTGACATGCTTATGCTTTATGTCACACAAGCCCGGTCTGAGCTGGGAAAGACAGCTTTTAGCTTCAGTGCCCCCGACTCCTGGAACAACTTACAGCAACAAATTAAACTAAATACATTCATATCCTTTGGCCAATTTAAACAGACTATCTTGGATCTGCCAAACTCTACTTGTAACTGTTTTAATTAGGCTATATTGTACTTTATTCCTTTTAATTGCTGCCACTCTTCCCCACTCTGTAAATGTTTCAATCGTTTTGTTTTCTCTTCTCTTCACTTGTTGTGTATTTGATGTATTTGCATTGAATGTTTTGTTTGTATTGTTGTTTTGAATTTGTTTTGACTCGACATCATTGTAAATGAGGGTCACCCCTCAATTGGTCTCTCGAGGATAAATAAAAGTTAAATGAAAAAAAAAAAAACATCTCTCAAACACTTTGTCAAAATCAGTAAATATCTCCTCAATAGGATGATGGTTAGTCTACTCATTGATCCCATATATGGTATCACGCTGTCTTTCCAAATCATAACAAAGCAGATGAGATATTATGTTTATGTTTTAGCCAAGTCATCGTTCATTTTAGGGGCTCATAACTTAACCAATATTGAATATTCATTCATAAAATACTAGCTTAACAAGTGAATATCTTTTTAAATATTTGAATGAGGCCATTAAGTTCTTTCCAACGGCTCCAGGGTTAATGATTAAACTTTAACGCGCCAAATGACTGTAACTGTATAACATATGGCCGTTCGGTATAACACATGGCATAGTTTTCAGCTGGTTGTTGTTATGAACATACCTGGCTAATGACACACACACACAGAGAGAGAGAGAGACAGACAGACAGACAGAGAGAGAGAGAGACAGAGAAAGAGACAGAGAGACAGAGACACAGACAGACAGAGACAGACAGAGACAGACACACACACACAGTTGTTCTAATCTAAAAACCTACCCGGAGAATGACAGCCTCCTGTTGGGCGTGTAGACCGCATGGTTGGGTCGGGAAAGCTTCTCGCGCAGGAGCTCGCGGGGATTCCTACCGCCGGCTCGTGACGTCACATGCTGAGCCGTTGGACTCTCCGGTTTACTGATGTAGCTCCCCATCAGAAAATCCCGTGGACTAAACAGGAAAGACTCGCTTGATAACGCCTCCCTTGATTCATACAGAAAATAGTGATATTTTTACACACACACACACACACACACACACACACACACACTTGAAATCATAGTAACGAGATATATGAATGACAAGAACGTGATTATTGTGGTTGCATATTCTCCGAAAAAGGAGTGCGAAGTGGCAGCCTACCTACACACTTAATTTCAACCTACCCTTTCTCTCCTAAAATCATTGTTAAAAGTCCCCTGTAAACTCAAATCTACACAATCTTTCTGACTATGTAATCTGAGGAATCAGTTGGTTGCATGATAGTAAAGCATCTGAAGAGTTGTGGCGTATTTATCAATCCAAATGAAAGATAGTCATTCAGTTTGATAAACTTTACAGAAATTCGGGTAAGATGTAGTAGTTAAAGCTTGAGACACTACTTGCCATTTTATACTGAGTTGAGGCTATTTTAGACCAGGTTTGCAAAGGTTTTACGCGTTCTCAGTCATAATTTCTCATCCAAATATCATTTTACTTACCAAACAGCTTACAGAAATACAATGCATTACATATATCTTCATAACTGTATAAGACTGATTTACCTTCGATAAATCCCAGCTTCGGGGATCCTGAAGTCCCCAAAGTGTTCCGTTGATGAGTGGCGGACGTCGGCTTTATTCCTGCCGCTTCTAGCCCCCCTTCGAGCGGCCACCGGCACGCCACTCCACCGCCGATTCGACAACCAGCGCCGGAGCCTAGCTAGCGCGCTAAGGCCTAGCCACCTCCTGGCGGGAAACGGCTCCCCGTTGCGATAGTAACTAACAACAATACAACACACGGCGAAGAATAAAGTCGCGTGGAGAAAAATAGGAATGTAATAAAAAGTGATGCTAACTAACACAAGGCATAAAGCAGAGAGAAGCGCTAAATGTTTCTCTCTGGGTGACATGGCGGCACCATCATGCTGCTCTTCTTCTGGCGAAACGACTCATTCGCCGGGTTAGGTTTAGCGTTCACAACGGTGTGGGTGAAACAGCGCCGCCTTACGGGTTGGATGTGGTATTACAATATATAAAATTATTTTAAAGTGTACTGTAATATTAAAGTGTGTCTGCAGAGGGCGCTGCTGCCCCATTGTCTGTCCGTTAGTGATCGACAACCACGGGCGGATTTATAGCCATACGTATCCTGCGTTCCCAATCACATACTTTTTGGTTTTACTACACCACACAAACAAGCATGCTGGTTTGCATACTACAAAAGGTGATTGGAAGTGTTAGGGCATCTGGGTATTTTTGGCATACTGCATTTGATAAGCATGTATTGGGGACTTCCTTAATCTTTTTCTGGGATACTGTATGATTACGGTAGTATGGGGATTGGAACGCAGGGGTAATCATAACAAACACACACACACACACACACACACACACACACACACACACACACACACACACACACACACACACACATAAATGAAGCAATCTGATTACATTAATGCATAGACTATGACCCCAATGCAACTGCTTTATAAATTAGGTGAACAAACATTAAAGGTGCAGTGTGTAATATGGCATCATCAAGAAAGTTCTAGAATGCAACACTCCCTGGGTAACCCCACCCCTTTTGAATAATAACAGGACAAGAACAATTCTAAATTTTAAACAATGCAGTTGATGACATTCCAACTATGACACTTTCAAGATGGCGGCACTAGACTTTGGTCCAAAATATGCAGAAATATGGACATATATGAGACCCTTTCAAAGGGAAAAAATAATAATTAAAAAAAAAAAATCAGCTATTATGCGCTAAATTAAATGTACTTATGGATATTATAATTACTTTCTACAAAATCTGCTAGGAAATAAAACCCAAAATTCTACACACTGCACCTTTAAATAACCACAGACAATTGGTTTCAGAATGATGTTTATTCATATATTTTTATTTAAACACAACATTACACATTTTGTCCTCCTGTATGATTGTTATTAGTTATCAATTAACTTTTAATTTTATGCCATGTTAAAGCTATAGTGCGTAACTTCTGCTGCCCCCAGTTTGTAAACGCTGCCATACTGATAAATACAGAGAGAGTTTTGTGGAGCTGATAGGCTTGATCAACTTTGTGTCAACTCGTTCGGTTGATTGCTTGAATGTACCCTACTTTCATTTATATGAAAAACTTACGCACCATAGCTTTAATATATATTTTTTGCCAACATTTCCTTATAACAAAACTCCTTGATTTATTGCATTGCTCCTGTCTTTTGCGCTTAATGTAACCAAATGTTATTTATATAAAAAAGTTACACACTATAGCTTTAAAAAATCATTTAGCCAACAGAAGCTTATAACACAACTTCTTGTTTTATTGCATTGCTCCTCTTACAACAACACTGTCGGTGCATCGCCATCTACATGAGGTAAAGCCTTCAGTGATGGCACATGGATTTTTATACCTTCTGCTGTACGTCCAGGTTTTTTCTTAGCAGTAGAATCAACAACTGAAACATTTCTCGGGCTCTTTCTTGGGATTTTTCTGAGCTCGTGCACCAGTGTCTGGGGGGGATGTTCATATATAAGTTACGCACCATAGCTTTAATTTAATTTCTTTTGGCAACATTTCCTTATAACACAACTCCTTGTTTTGTTGCGTTGCTCCTGTCTTTAGCGCTGAGCAGGGACATTTGGACTTCGAAGGTTTTGTCGAATGCGCTGTAGTCGACGCGATACGCTCCTTTCTCCAGAGAGATACACGACTCGAACCGATGACCCCAAAGCACCTCCTCCTCCGTGTAGGACGTCCTGGCCTGGCACGTCATACCTGTAGACACAACAGGGTCACGTCCAAATGTTACTTTATTGGATAAAGGACGTATGTATGGAAGCCCTAATCATGCACTTTTATTTCCTGTGTTTTTCCATGCTACTGAGTTAAAGGGGCACTGTGTAATATGACATCATCAAGAAAGTTCTAGAATGCAACTCTCCCTGGGTAACCCACCCCTTTCGAATAATAACAGAAGCTACAGTGGGCCTTCAAGGACAAGAACAATTCTAAATTCTAAACAATGCACCTGATGACATTCCAAAAACATGGATGCCTCCATAATACCTGCCTGCTCAATGTACAAAATGCAATTTTAATATTTCTAATTCTCCGCTCAGGAGGATAATTCAGATTTTTGGCAGAGGTGATTTTACACTAATGAGGACATATTTATGAATGAGGATATTGATTTTAGCTAATACATTACTTAAAATGTTACACAGTGTCCCTTTAAAGGGGCAGTGTGTAAAGAGAATTAGAATTTTTAAGAACAGATTTGTTGTTAGAAGTTGTAAATTGAATATCAAGTGATGAGGTGAAGATGTATTTAGTTATTTATTCTATGATACTTCTTCTTCATGATGCCCACATACGCTGTATAAGTTTGTCCGTTCTGAGCTACTGTAGAAACATGGCGGTGCAACATGGCGGCCTCAGCGACCCCCTATGCTCCTATGTAGATATAAAAGGCTCATTCTAAGAAACTAAATAATTTTTTTTTTTTTTAAGGATTATACACTAATTAAAACATACTTATGAACATATAAAAGTCTGTTCTTAAAAATGCCAATCAATTCTACAGCCTGAATAACTTTTAACAGATTTTAACACAATTTAACTGTTTAACAACTCTTCTTTCAAGACAGAAAAGAGCATTGTGAAATGTAGTTGCATTACTATGGACTTTAGTTAGAGTAAAGCACAAAATTAAAAAAAACACTTGTACAAACCTGACGCTTCCACGATCCCCTCCAGTATGACAATGATCTCGAAGGTCTCTCTCTTCAGTCGTTTGGACCCCACTTCCCAAAACGGACTGGCTTCGTTTATAACATGTGTAATTGTCTGTGGCTCCACTAACAGTAGCCGATCTCCCCCGCAATCATACCCCAGATTGATTTCAGATTGCTCCAAGGGTATGAATTCCCCTTCCTTGGTCTGCCGGGACTTTATAAGCTTTGCACGGATTTTCGCGTCGACCATATGGCTAGCGCGAAGGTCCCCGATTCGAAACAGCATGCACAGCTTTTCGTCACGCTCGCAGATGACACAGTGCTTGCTGAATATGAGCGTCTGGGCCCTTTGTTGAGGACGGGAGATCTTCACGAACATGCAGCCCACCATGAGAGCATCGATTATGGATCCAAGAATGGACTGGATCATGAGGAGAACCACACCTGCAACATACATTAATTTTTTTATTATAAGATTATTTTTGGGCATTTTCAAGCTTTTTTAGACAGTACAGAGTTGAAATGGGGAGACAGACAGAGAGAGAGAGAGAGAGAGAGAGAGAGAGAGAGAGAGAGAGAGAGAGAGAGGATGACCTGCAGTAAAGGTCCACGGGTCAGATTTGAACCCGCGACCACTGCATGAAGGCCGGAGCCAATATGGTAGTTTACACATTCTAGGCTGTGTATTAACCCTGGATTTTCTCCAGCGCACACACACAGTACAGACAGGTAGGAGATGAGGAGATATTCACTGATTCTGACAACAAGAGTTCTCCAGAATCACTGACTCCACCTTTAACGTTTACAGACATTTAAATGGATACGAAGACACGTACAAAACATTTAAAATAGTATATATATATATTTTTTTTTTATTAGAAATAATGAAAAAAAGGGGGGGGGGGGCCCTTAGCTCAGTTGGTAGGGCGTCCCCCCCATGGGCCTCGGCCAGCAGCGGACCCGGGTTCGATTCCAGCCCGCGGTCGTTCTCTGCATGTCACTCCCCTCTCTGCCCCATTTCAACTCTCTCTACACTATCAATAAAGCATAAAAATGCCAAAAAAATATCTTTAAAAAAAAAAAAATAAAAAATAATAATAATAATAATAATAATAATAATAATAATAATAATAATAATAATAATAATAATAATGAAAAAAAGGAAAACAATTTATTAATGGAATGTTGATTGAATAATGAAGAAATTATTAAAAAAAAAAAGAAAAAAAAGTATACCACACCTTCTGAGCAGTTTGCGGTCACCATTCTGGACCCGTAACCGATCGTGCGTTGACTTTCCAACGACAGCAACAGCGCCGAAAGGAAACTGTCCACGTTCTCAAAACACGGCTTCCATTTTGGGTCTCCGACATGTGATATGTCATCACGTAACCACGCGCCGAAAAAGTAGATCCCTCCGAATATCACCCAGGTTACGATGTAGCACATGGTGAAAACCAGAAGGAACCAGCGACAGTTGAGGTCGACTATCGTGGTGAAAATATCCGAAATGAAGCGACTTTTTTCCACGATCGGTCCAAGATTGACCCTGCATTTTCCATCCTGGATAGATGGATGGATGGATGGATGGATAGTTGGATGGATAGATGGATGGATGGATGGATAAATGGATGGATGGATGGATGGATGGGTAGATGGATAGAGGGAGGGAGGGAGGGATAGATGGATGGATGGACGGACAGACAGACAGACAGACAGACAGACAGACAGACAGACAGACAGACAGACAGATAGATAGATAGATAGATAGATAGATAGATAGATAGATAGATAGATAGATAGATAGATGGGTGAATGGATGGATGGGTGGGTGGGTGGGTAGGTAGGTGGATAGATAGAGTACAGACACTTTATCAATTTAGGTATCCAGTAGCTCACATAGAGCAATTGACAAACGAAAAAAATTGACAAACAATTTTCAAAAATCACTCATACCTTTGTGATGTATCGTTGCCGCAGGTTGCTAGCAACTGCGACGTGCAACGAGTTTTCGTCTCCAAGCAACTTCCATCTCTTCTTGTTACTCTTTGCTTTCTCTATCGCCGAGGCAACTGGAACGTTGCCGCTGTTGCCGTTGACGTTGCCATTGGCAAAAGCAACGGCGGAACTTCTGGATTGCCATCGTGACGTGATGCGTTTCAGTTGGGAAGCTTTTCGATGTAAACGTTTTGATTTTGACATTTCTTCAATTGTTCGTTCAACGGTGTTACACTTTGCATCCTAAATAGATAGATAGATAGATGGATGGATGGATGGATGGATGGATGGATGGATGGTTGGATGGATGAATGGATGGATGGATGGATGGATGGATGGATGGATGGATGGATGGATGGATGGATGGATGGATGGATGGATAGATAGATAGATAGATAGATAGATAGATAGATAGATAGATAGATAGATAGATAGATAGATAGATAGATAGATAGATAGATAGATAGACAGACACACACAGACAGACAGACAGATACTTTATTCATCATCAGGTAGCCACAGTCAACAGTATATAATTGACGAACGATAAAATGCACAAACAATAAAAGTCAAAATCAAACCTTGGTGATTTCTTCTTCTACTATCGGTTCCACAGTAGTTTTAAGTTCAACAGGAAATGGTTTGGAAATTTGCTGTTGTTGTTCTTGTTGTTGCTGTGGAAACTCTTGTTGCTGCAGTTGTTGCTGTGGAGACACTTCCTTATCCAAAGTCAAGCTGCGAGCTGATTGGCTGATAGGATTTTGGGTTTGTGATGATGATGAGGTGTCTTGGGTTGAGGAGCTGTTAGCCATTGTGTTGTTCAGGTTGTTGCGATCGAGCGACGAACGTTTTGAAATCATTGTGGACGTAATGGTGGATTTAGACGTAGTCTGGAAAGAAGGAAAACAAGGAATTATACTCAGGAAAAATGCCCAAGAATATGTATAGAGGTTCGTAGCCCATTTAAAGCTATAGTGCGTAACTTTTTCATATTAATGAATGTCGGTTATACATTCAAGCCATCGTCAAACGAGTTGACACAAAGTTGATTAAGCCTATCAGCTCCCTACAAAACTCTCTCTGTATGTCTCAGTATGGCAGCGTTCACAAACTGGTGTCGAAAAGTTGAAAATGGGGAGACAGAGAGAGGATGACCTGCAGTAAAGGTCCACAGGTTGGATTTGAACCCGTGACCTCTGCAATGAGGCCCTAGCCAATATGGTACGCACTCTATCCACTACACCACCGGAGCACACTGACTTCCATAGACTCTTTAAAACAAATTTCCCCTGACAAAATATAAATCTGTACCTTGTTATTATCAGGTCAATTCTCTGCATGTCTTCCCCTCTTAGCCTCATTTCAACTCTGTCTCTCCAAGATATGTCTAATAAAGAGAAAATGCCCCAAAACAAAATCTTAAAAAGAAAAAAATATATAGAGATCTGTACCTTGTTAGAGTAGGTATTGTGTGGTGCGGATTCTGGCAGTGGCTTGGGCAGATGTGAGGCAGTGAGTGTGTGTGTGGGCAGATGTGTGGCAGTGAGTGTGTGTGTGGGCAGATGTGTGGCAGTGAGTGTGTGTGTTGGAGGGACAGAGTTCCTCCTCGGCTCGGCTCGGACGGGGCTGCGGATGTGACTGTTACACCGGAGGTTCTGAATCGTTTGTCTCCTGCAAATCACCGACTGGATCATCTCTGACGTCTGCAACAGGTCCTGTCAAGTCTGGCTTCTGTTGCTGCACGAAAGTTAAAGTCAAATTTATTTCTATGGCACATTTTTCAAAAACAACATCAGTTTTACCAAAGTGCTGAACAAGATACAATACAAAAGAATATATAGGACTAAGAAACACAGCAACAAAGAGCTCAACTTGTGTTAAAGGCCAATGCAAGAAAGTGAGTCTTCAGCAACGTTTTAAACTGGTCAACAGACTGGGCAGTTCCCAGACTCAGGGGAAAGAATAGAATCAAATTATGTCAAAAAATGTCAGTTTTCAGTAAAATATTGAAATTTCACTCAATTAATAGCGTAAAATAATAATAATTTTTCCATGTATTTCTGAAGAAAAAAAAAAGAAGAGAGTTCCAGTCAAGTTTGGCCTCTGTTCTGGATGACAAAATTAAAGGTGTAGTAAGTGATTCTAGAGAACGCTTGTTGTCAAAATCAGTGAATATCTCCTCATGGTCCATACTGTGTGTGTGCAAAAAAAAAACCCACAGTGTTAATACACAGCCTAGGCTCTGTAAACTGGTATGCTAGATACGGTGGGCACCTTTTCTTTTTCTTACACACCAGTTTACAGAACCTAGGCTGTGTATGAACATTGGACAGAAGTTACGCACTATATCTTTAAGATTGCCTTCATATGCGTCTAAAGATCAGCAAATCCAAGATATAATGTTACACGATAGCGTGCCTAAAACAAATGTAAAAGACCTACTTCACCGGTGGAAATATAAAGGTGTGTTGAACTCTGAGATCCTATGTAGTATAAATGAGCAAACATTTTAGAAATCGGTTCATCCTAGCCTGAGAAAAGACAGAAAGAGTGTTTTATGGTCTCACTGTCTAACCCTTCATTTTCCCATGCGTGACATCACATAAGGGAAAATGTAGGGTTAGGATTAACAGGACAGCTGGGCTAAGGGAAGACTGAGGGAAGACTGAGGAAAGAAAAACCTCATTCATTATATTATAATAGCGATTTTATAATGATAGAATGCCGGTTCCGTATGGGTGAAGTATTCCTTTAACTTTGCTTCTTGCTTGCTTAGTAGTCGGGCTGATCAGAGCCTACAGTGTATTATTACACATGTAGAGGATTGTCACTTAATCCTTTAAGATTAATCGCAGAAACACTAGAGTACATGAAGGATTACTGACTTGCTTCTGCTAGAAGGCTTAGAGACCAAGTTATTGTCCAGATGTGGCCCAGTAATGAGAAGTAAAAGTAAATTGCATCTTTCAAGTTGTGTGTTTGTGTTTTTGTTGTAAAAGGAAAAAATCCAGAAATAAAGTATCAAAAAAATAAAAAAATAAATCAATGGTAGTTGTGAAAATGTCTTTAAACAGTGTGATGTACTCTACACAAAGACGCACACAAACAAAACCAAATATTGGAATTATCCTAGGGTCAATTTTGAGTTTTTTTTTTAATCTATTTTGCTTCCATAACATGTCTTCTTTCATACTAGTATAAATCAAAGGTAAAAAAAAAAAATTAAATCATCTTTTCTATACTTGATGTATTTCATGCCCCTGTAAAGCACTTTGAACGGCCTTGTGTCTGAATCGTGCTATAGAAATACACTTACCTTAAAGGTGCAGTGTGTAATATGACATCATCAAGAAAGTTCTACAAAGTTCTAGAATGCAACGCTCCCTGGGTAACCCCAAACCTTTCGAATAATAACAGAAGCTACAGTGGCCTTCAAGGACAAGAACAATTCCACATTTTAAACAATGCACCCGATGACATTCCAACTATGACACTTTCAAGATGGCGGCACTAGGCCTTGGTCCAAAATATGCCGAAATATGGACATATATGAGACCCTTTCTAAGGGAAAAAATAATAATTCAAAACATTTTTGTCAGCTATTATGCACTAAATTAAATGTACTTATGGATATTATAATTACTTTCTACAAAATCTGCTAGGAAATAAAACCCAAAATTCTACACACTGCAGGTTTAAAGGACTATTATAGTTTATATATATTAAATAAAAAAAGTATTTTGCCACATAAAAATAATAATAATTCCATCAACATTTACCATTTTTCATATTTAGTTACCATTCGTCAAATAACCATATTCTTAACATATTTAATGTATATATATTAAAAGACAAAATCACAAACAACATACTTGTTTTAAATCATACCTTTAGATGAATGCAGCAGATGGGAAAACGTAACGTCCGTGTTGAAACCATGAGGTTTGACGAGACAGAGCCATGGAGTGACAGAGTGAGAAGCTGCTGAGACTGTCCAGCTGTTTGTCTCCTCCCCCTCATCCTCTGCTATGGACTCTTTATTGGCCTATTCACTTTTTTTTTTTTTACATACACAAACACAAACAGACCTTTGGACCATCTTAATGAGAATACAAGTTATTAGTTTAAAAATGAAACAAAAAGTTATAATAAAATATATATTAAAATAAAATAAAATAAAATAAAATAAAATAAAATAAAATAAAATAAAATAAAATAAAATAAATAATAATAAATAAAAAAAAGCCAAATTTATCTTATGTTTTCATCTGGACATTCACTTTAGTTTCCTTGTTAAAGGTGTAGTCAGTGATTCTGGAATTCTGGAGTCAATTTGTTGTCAAGATCAGCGAATATCTCCACACGATCAGATAAATAAATAAATCAAGAACTGGTGCCGATCGAACAAACAAACATTATATCATGTTGCCAATATCATCATTTTCTTAAAAAAAAAACACACACACAATTTGGCTTTCACACAAAAATGTCATGAGTACGGTACACATTAAAATTCCAACAAATAAAAAGCAGAGATTAAAGGTGCAGTGTGTAATATGACATCATCAAGAAAGTTCTACAAAGTTCTAGAATGCAGTGCTCCCTGGGTAACCCCACCCCTTTAGAATAATAACAGAAGCTACAGTGGCCTTCAAGGACAAGAACAATTCTAAATTTTAAACAATGCACCTGATGACATTCCAACTATGACACTTTCAAGATGGCGGCATTAGGCCTTGGTCCAAAATATGCAGAAATATGGACATATATGAGACCCTTTCTAAGTGAAAAAAAAATAATTAAAAAAAAAAAAATTCAGCTATTATGCACTAAATTAAATGTACTTATGGATATTATAATTACTTTCTACAAAATCTGCTAGGAAATAAAACCCAAAATTCTACACACTGCAGGTTTAAATAAATATCAAAATTGGAACACAAAATAAATAGTAAATTAAAAAAATAAATTAAAATAAAATAACTGGTCTTTTTTGACGCCCCAAAAAAAAGAAAAAAAAAAAAAACACAATTTGGAAAAAGGTTCTTGAAAAGTTGAGTCTTTTGGTTTATTTGGACAAGTAATAAATACATTATAGAAGAGTCAGTTGAATGGCTGGTACAATTGGGAATTCAATAACAACAGAAGCAATATGCAGAGTGTCTGTCAATAGTGAAATGGTCTTTTAGAGGCGTGTAGGTCCAAGAATAAATCACAAAAAAAAGCACGAAAAAAAACACAGATTTTTTTTTTTTCAAAAGTGAAATTTCATCAGTACAGAAAAGCTGTACTGATGAAATTTACAGACAAGCTATGGATGAAGTTCACAACGTTATTAACCTCCTTGACACTAGATCACATAGCAACAGATGGCGAGTCCCCGGCTACACAACCTCGTTAGGGCTTTGTCGTGGCCTTAGAAAGCTATACGAGTTAGTCGGATGTAAAGAAAGCTTTCTTGTAATCGCTGTGGGAAGTACTTGAAGATCGAAAACAAGCAGCTTAAACACTTCTGTGTGAGAAAAAAAATCTAGTCAACTTACAAACACATAAATGTACATACACATAAAAGGGGCAGTGTGTAGAATTAGAGTAAGTCTGATGTAAAGAATCGTACTTGTAAATCGCTGTCGGGAGTAATTGTGGTTTGAAAAGCAAAACAAATCCCTCAGATCGAATACAAGCAGCTTAGACACTTCTGTGTGACAAACTAGTCGACTTACAAACACATAAATGTACATATTTAAAGGGGCAGTGTGTAGAAATTATTATTTATTGGCATTTTTCAGAACAGACTTGGTAGAAATTGAACATAATATTCACAATTTTCTTATTTTTATGAGCTTAGAATGAGTCTTTTTTTATCTACAGGAGCGGGGCACTGAGGCCGCCATGTTGCACCGCCATGTTTCTACAGTAGCCCAGAACGGACAAACTTAACGGCCTTACACGTTTTTATATACAGTGGGCGTCCTGTTGGAAATGCACCTGTTGGAAGACCAAGAAGAAGAAGTGCTATAGAATAAATAACTAAATACATCTTCACCTCATCACTTGATATTGTGGAAAAAAGACTTGAGGCAGTGGTGGATGATGCCATCTTTAGTAACTATAGCTTCTTGTCCTTGAAGGCCACCGTAGCTTTTTGTGAAATTCTCCCAAAAGTTGGGGTTAGCAAGGAAGCGTTGACATCTGCAATCTAACCACTAAATTCCACCAAATACTACACACTGCACCTTTAATTAAACAGAAAATGGAAATGAATAAAGGCATGAATTCTAATTTTTTTTCCCCCACATAGGAAAAAGTGCTTATAGTATGGTTCCAATGGTGTTAGCTTTAGCATGTTAGCTCCCAGTCTCTTATTTGATCTTGGTTAAAGCTACGGCGCGTCGCTCTGTGTTCTGGAACAAAGCCCGGATCAGATTCTTCAGCTCAGAACTGGAGAACTCCAACGCTAGCGGACCTTTACCGTCAGCCCATCTGTGGAGAGAGGGGGAAGATAAATACATAAAATTAGACAATTGCGTGAGTTAGTGAGTGAGAGAGTGAGTAAGAGAGATAGAGAGAGAGTGTGTGTGTGTGTGTGTCTGTTCGTATGTGTGTGAGTGTGTGTGTGTGTGTGTGTGTGTGTGTGTGTGTGTGTGTGTGAATGAGTGCAAAAAATGATGACATCCCGTTTCCTCCCTACTTGTCTACAATCTACTGCGAGTGAGTGAGTGAGTGTCTGACTGTCTGTCTGTCTGTCTGTCTGTCTGTGTGCCTGCCTGCCTGCCTGCCTGCCTGTGTGTACCCCCTCCCTACCTGTCCACTATCATTCACACACATACATAAAACGAAAATTTGAAAATTAATCATATCCCAACCTGTCGACTATCTCCTGCAGGTTGGCTCTCAGTACGATGAGAGAGTGTCTGTCTGTCTGTCTGTCTGTCTGTCTGTCTGTCTGTCTTAGAGAGTATGTCCCCACACACACACACACACACACACACACACACACACACACACACACACACACACACACACACACACACACACACACACACACAGCCCTACCTGTCGACTATCTCCTGCAGGTTGGCCCTCAGCACGATGACCATCTCCTTGAAGCTGCTCCACCTCTTGACGTAGAGAGGAACCTCCTCCTGGTGTCTTCTGTTCTTCTGCTCCTCGGCCAGAGGCGTAAACACCAGCGGCCCCTCGTCTATCAGCGTCTGACACAACGTGTGGAGGTGCTCTCCATCCTCTGAAGAAATGTCCTGGAGAAAAGTGAGAATATAAGAATATATGGTGTGTCTGTCTGTCTGTCCCTCAGACCACCACCTCAAACATACAGCAGTCATACACATTCACACGAGGCAAGGTGGGTGGGTGAAGTGTCTTGCCCAGGGACACAACAACCATGACACAGGTGGCAGGGCGGGGATCGAACCGATAACCCTTGGATCATTGGCCGACCTGCTCTACCACCTGAGCCACAGTCGCCTACCTACACAGTCCTTAAAGGAATACTTCACCCATACGGAACCAGCGTTCTATCATTATAAAATCACTATTATAATATAATGAATGAGGTTTTTCTTCCCTTGGGCCAGCTGTGACCATAAAACACTCTTTCTGCCTTTTCTCAGGCTAAGATGATCCGATTTTTTTTTTTTTTGCACATTTATACTAAATAGGATCTCTGAGTTCAATACACCTTCACATTCCAACCGGTGAAGTAGGCCTTTAATGTAGAGGGACCGTAATATGAAAATAAGCTCAAACCTCCAGCATCATGATCTTGTTGATGACCTCAGCTATGGCGGTGCTGAGCAGGTTCCCCATCGCTTTACAGTAGATACTGACAGGCAGGACGTCCTGCCACACAACACCCAACTGCTTCAACTGGTGGATCACCTGAGAGAGAGAGAGAGAGAGAGAGAGAGAATAGAGGGGTAGTGAATGTGTGTGTGTGTGTGGGTGGGGGGGGGTAGTGAGTGAGTGAGTGAGTGAGTGAGTGAGAATCATTAGTGAAGAAAATTTATAAAAATTAAGTATGGAAGACCAAACTGCTATAATAAAAATAATAAAAAATAAATTACTCAATATATACATAAATATACAGTTAAAGAGCCAAAGATATAATATAACATATAAACTGCATTCATTAACTGATTACATTTTTTAAATAAATTGATCTATATCCCCCCCCCCACATACTGTATTTCCCAAAATGTTTTACTTTTACATATGACATAGACATATGTATAATTCACTGATGCCTCACCTGTCTCACTGCTTTACTAGCGGCGATGTAATTGTCTTCATCGTCAAGGTTACAGAAGTTGTGAGCGGTTGAAAGTCTCTCCAGCAGTTCGGCCCTTTGGACATTCATCTGGGCCAAGAAGCACTGGGCACCTGGAGGGGGGAAAAAGCATAAACATACATTCAGACATATTTCATAATTTGCAGGTTAGAGAGTGTGAGTTATTGTGTGTGTGTGTGTGTGTGTGTGTGTGTGTGAGAGTGGGAGAGAGTCAGTGAGTGAGTGAGTGAGTGAGTGAGTGAGTGAGTGAGTGAGTGAGTGAGTGAGTGAGTGAGTGAGTGACTGAGTGAGAGAGTGACTGACTGACTGACTGACTGACTGACCGACTGACCGAGTGAGTGAGTGAGCGACTGACTGCAAGTGTGTGTATCAATGTCTGATATTCTCTTACCCAGTTTCCTGAACCCGGGCACCATGTCTACGAAGGTGGCGACTCCCTCGCTGAGTGGAGGGGGCAGGTGGGCTCTGAAGTAATGGCCCAGGGTGAGCAGGTGGTGAGCCAGGTACATGCAGTTATTATGCTGGATCGCAGCGAGATGAGGGAACTTCAGAAGGTTCTCCCTAAAGCAGAGAACCCACAGAAAAATACCATTTACTTAAAAGGTGCAGTGTGTAGAACTTTGGGTTTTATTTCCTAGCAGATTTTGTAGAAAGTAATTATAATATCCATGAGTACATTTAATTTAGTGCATAATAGATAAATATTAATTTTTTTATTATTTATTTTTCCCTTATATTTCTGCATATTTTGGACCAAGGCCTAGTGCCGCCATCTTGAAAGTGTCATAGTTGGAATGTCATCAGGTGCATTGTTTAAAATTTAGAATTGTTCTTGTCCTTGAAGGCCACTGTAGCTTCTGTTATTATTCTAAAGGGTTGGGGTTACCCAGGGAGCGTTGCATTCTAGAACTTTGTAGAACTTTCTTGATGATGTCATATTACACACTGCACCTTCAACACCTTAAAATCCATGTAAAACCCAAATCCACAACATCCTTCTAACTACGTCATTTGGGGAGTTAGTTGCATGACACTAAAGAGTTATATATTATTTTTATTGTTATATTTATTGTAGTTTTCTTTCTTTTTTTCCCCCACAAAACACAAAAAACAAACACCTGCACCATCACAACATCCCAAAAATATAATAAAAAATAAAATAAAAAATTAACAAAAAAATGTATAATAAAACAAAGTGGAAAATCTATCCGAAACAACAATTGACTTTGCACACTTCTAGCTGCATTACGTAACTATGAAACAGTCACATGTGGTATTTTTATTGCCTCAGCCGTCATGTCTAAACAATGACAATACCAGTGAAAAATAGGAGTAATTCTTACTTGTGGTACGTTGGAACAACATCGTAGAACAGCTGGAAGATGTTCCTCACGGTGAAGAAGAGTTGTAGGGCACTGAAAATAAATGATTGTTTTTTTTAGTCAATATTCTGAACCAAAAATCTTCAACTTCTAAAGCACTTACATCAACTAAACTCTCCATAATCATTCTTTGCACTATTCTGAAGGTCATTACAGAAGGATTTATTCATATGTTAATGATTTATGGTACATTTTCCTCTTAAAAACACACCGAAAATGCATTTTTAAAAGACACGTACATTGTATTTTTAGATTCATAAAATGAAAAAGCGCTGTATCCTTGTAACGTAATTTCAATTATTTTACTGGGAGTTTTTTCTCAGCCGAGCTAAGGGTCTAAGGGCAGAGGGGAAAAGTGTAACACTGTATGGAATGTGAAGCCCACTGAGGCAAATGTCTATTTGTGATATTGGGCTATACAAATAAAACCTGATTTGATTAGTATGCATAAAAATAGTATGTAAATGTATCCGAGTATCGTACCATTGAGTGGAGCTCCCCACGGCTTCACACAGCGTATTGAGAGCCAGCTCCATCAGCTGCTGCACAGACTCACTGATACGACAGGCGGGCAGACACAGAGTCCAGGCTGAAAGCTGTGTGAGGGAGCAATGAGATCATAAGCTTTTTTTATTAAAGATTATTTTTTGGCATTTTCAAGCTTTATTAGACAGTACAGAGTTGAGAGGGAGAGAGTGAGAGTGAGAGTGAGAGGGTGAGAGAGTGAGAGAGTGAGAGAGAGAGAGAGAGAGAGAGAGAGAGAGAGAGAGAGAGAGAGAGAGAGAGAGAGAGAGAGAGAGAGAGAGAGAGAGAGAGAGAGATGACCTGCAGTAAAGGTCCACGGGTCGTATTTGTTATTTTTTTTCACAGTATATTTATTGTAAATGTTTTATTTTTATTATTATCATTATTTGTTTATTTTTTTAAAGATATGTTTTTGGCATTTTTTATGCTTTATTGATAGTGTAGAGACAGAGGTGAAATGGGGCAGAGAGGGGAGTGACATGCAGAGAACGACCGCGGGCGGGAATCGAACCCGGATCTGCTGCTGGGCCCGGCCAGGGGGGGACGCCCTACCAACTGAGCTAAGGACGCCCCCTATTATTATCATTATTATTATTATTATTATTATTATTATTATTATTATTATTATTATTATTATTATTATTATAATAAAGAGAGTCTTGAATGTGGGAAGGAAATGGCAGGGGGTGTCCGAAATACAGACAGTATAGACAGTAGAGACAAACAGGAATTTAATATCTCAGTATAGTATTATGCAAGAGACATTTACAATTCAATATGCAATAATTCTCATCTCACCTGCTTGGAGTTCTCCAGCGTGGTTTCATCTTTAGTGTTGTCATGTTTCACTTTCACCTCGGAGGCGGGAGCAGGAAGCTTGGGAAGGCGCAGCTTGTAGTCCGGAGTGATCTAACGGAGGGGGAGTATGGTAGGAAAAAAGATTTAGGATGTCCCGATTCTTGTGGCCAGATTTAGGATGGTTAGAAGTACCCGGATGTCCTACTTCATGCGGCCAAGATTGTTAGTGTTGAAAACTGCATCCAATTTGGGCGATTCTGACCCACAATCCAGTGCGCACGTGAAGTGACGTCACATCGACAAAGCCTCCATATGAAAACAAACGGGGATGCGACGGATATAAAGGCAAGAGGCAAGATCAAGGCGCAATGTTATGATGAAATAAGAGAGTAAAAGTATGTCCCAATAGTATGCCTACTGCATCCTAACTAGATTATTTTCATCGTCGGATGTAGAATGTAGAATAGAAAAAAGAAAGAGTATGAGATTCGGAACACAACCTAAGTGCTCCAAGGCACTTGTCTGATTCACCCATTCACAAACACACTGACACACCAATGGCAGCAGCTACCACGCAGGGTGCAAGATAACCATATTTGGGGTTCAATGTATCTTTGCCCAGGGACAATGTGGCTAGCCATAACCAGGAAGATCCACTGTAGCGACTATAGATGCACACTTTGTGGGTAAACCAGGACGGCTTGAAACTAGGCTACTGGAAAAGTGATCAAAACAGTCTGTCCCAAAGCTAAATAGGTTAATGGAAATGTCTTTTGTATATAAAAAAACCCCACAAAAAAACAACCCACATAAATATGTTTAAATATTTAAAGTCGTATGTATATACATCATCAAAAAAGTTCTACAAAATATGCAGAAAGTTATAGACATCCCCTTCGATATGAGACAATTCTACATTTTAAACCCCTGATGCTTCTAAGGTGAAACAAAATAAATAATTCAAAACATTTAGACCCTTTTAAGGAAAATTTTTCAGCTATTATGCACTAAAGTAAATGTACTTATCGATATTATAATTACTTTCTACAAAATCTGCTAGGAAATAAAACCCAAAATTCTACACACTGCAGGTTTAATGTATGTATAAATGTATAAAGTAAGGCTAAAAAAATCTAAAATAAAGTCTTATCATGAAGCATACATAGGTGAAACACTGCACCTACCTTGACGGTGTTGTGCATCTTAGAGGTCATTAGTTTGCGCGCGGCCACGATCACGTCTTTGCATTTCTTGCTGGCGAAGTGACAGTTCACGTCTCGGGCGTATTTCAGCAGGTCCGTGGAATCGCCCTTTAAAAAGTCCAGTTCCTTCAGACACTTTTCAAACTCCTCCGTTTCCTTTATGACCTTTAAAGCACACAAACAACGATGAAATATAGTCAGGAAAATGTATTGGATGATGTTACACAATTTAAAGCTATAGTGCGTAACTTTTTCTGTAAATGAATGTTGGTTATACATTCAAAGCAATTGCCAAAGTTGATTAAGACCTATCAGCTCCCTAGAAAACTCTCTCTGTATTTCTCAGTATGGCAGCGTTTACAAACTGGTGTTGCCCCCTCGCTGACACTGGTGCAGGAGCTCAGAAAAATCCCAAGAAGAGCCCAAGAAATGTTTCAGATGTTGATTCTACTGCTAAGAAAAAACCTGGACGTACAGCAGAAGGAATAAAATCCATGTGCCATCACTGAAGGCTTTACCTCATGTAGATGCACCGACAGTGTTGTTGTAATTACTCAGAATTCCTCATGGGGACAGAAGTTGCGCACTATAGCTTTTAATAAACAAGCCCCCCCCCATATATATTATATACAGCTCCGAAAAAAGTCGTTGTTGAGTCTGCTCAAACAGATAGCCTATAAATAGTAAAACAAGAGACACTAAATATTTGAAATGGTCTCTTAATTTTTTCCAGAGCTGTATGTATATTATAAGTTACGCACTATAGCTTTAAATAAACAACCCTTTTATATATATTCATATGTTTCTTACGATGTTGTATTCCTCCAGTTGGCTGCTGTTTGTGGGGATGGAGTAGAGCAGACACTCGTGGATGATGCACTGAGATATCTCTTCCCAAATCATCTCACCAAAGATCGCAGAAAGATTCTTATCACCGATGGACACATCTGAAAAAAACAAAAATACATACGTTGGTAACTCAAACAGATACCAGCACATGAACAAACCCTTCTGTAGTAACCTTCAGAATAGCTTTTTACAGAGCAGATTTTGGATACCAGACAGACAGACAGGATGACAGACAGACAGACAGACAGACAGACAGACAGGCAGACAGACAGACAGACATAGTGCTGAGAACGATTATGGAAAGTTTAGATAGACAGACAGACAGACAGGATGACAGACAGACAGGCAGACAGATATAGCGATGAGAATGATTATAGAAAGTTTAGTTGATGTAAGTGCTTTAGAAGTTGAGATTTGTTGTAAAAAATACAAATGTTGAGATGATGTCCGTTAAAGATTTATGGGCCGATCGATTAACTCGGCCAATTATAGCACATCTACGACAAAATTTCTTAAAAATGTATTTTCAGCATGTTTTCAATAACAAAATGTCTCATAAATCAGACAGTTAACACCATATGAACAAATCCTTCTGTAATAACCTTCAAAATACCCCCAAAAAATCCCATACAGTACCTAGCAGTTGTGCGTGTAGTGTCTTGAGCACCAGCAGTAGTTTGCTGTAGACTTGAGAAGGTGTGGACCTCTCGTCGCTGGTGTCTAGACTCTGCAGGGCGAGGACCGTCCCCTCTCCGGGCTGATCCGTCACTCTCACACACAGACACGGGAACATCACCAGAGGCTTCAGCATCCACTTCAACAGGACCTGGCCTGAAATACAACGAAAGTAGTGCTTGAAGGGACACTGTGTAATGTGACATCATCTAGAATGCAACGCTCCCTGGGAAACCCCACCCCTTTTGAATAATAACAGAAGCTACAGTGGCCTTCAAGGACAAGAACAATTCTATTTTAAGCAATGCACCTGATGACATTCCAAAAACATGGATTCCTCCATAAGACTTGCCCGCTCAATGGACAAAATGTAACACTAATATTTGTAATTGTCCGCTCAGGAGGATAATTCAGATTATTGGCAGAGGAGATTTTACACCAATGAGGACATATTTATGAATGAGGATATTGATTTGAGCTAATGAATTACTTAAAATGTTACACAGTGTCCCTTTAAGGCCATGTCCACACCTACACGGTATTTTCATAACAGTCACTTTTCCTGTGAGATTTTGCCCTTTTTCCCCCACTTACAAACATCACAACCGGAATCAACAAACGGAGCATTTTGAAAAATGCTTTTTGGAAAACTGCATTTCTGTATTGGTCAGAATTTTCAGCCTTTTTTTGCTTTGCCATGTGTACGGAGAGATATTCTTGACGTCATTAATGATCATCAGAGGAAAAATAACATTCAGAAGTCACTCTTAGGAGGTCAAAGTGTCTTCAAGGGATGAAAACAAACCTGTAATACTTTATCAAAGTGCTACATATTCAACAGTAAGTCTAAGCAGTGTAGCGCTGTCTTACTGAAGAGTTTGATCTTGTGTTGTAGGTCTCCCTTTGGTTAACATACCATTTTACAGCGCCTAGGCTATGTTTTAACACTAGATTCACAGAGCCTAGGCTGTGTATAAACAGTGGATTGTCTTACTGAACAGTTTGATCTTGTGCTCACCGTACTCTCTCTGTACGGCGAGCGCCTGTAGGACGCAGCGCAGCAGGCAAGATGGCGACGCATCTTTACCGCTGTGACTTAGGTTTTTATTTTATTTATTTCTAAGCTTAAAGGTGCAGTGTGTAATATGACATCATCAAGAAAGTTCTACAAAGTTCTAGAATGCAACGCTCCCTGGGTAACCCCAACCCTTTCGAATAATAACAGAAGCTACAGCGGCCTTCAAGGACAAGAACAATTCTACATTTTAAACAATGCACCTGATGACATTCCAACTATGACACTTTCAAGATGGCGGCACTAGGCCTTGGTCCAAAATATGCAGAAATATGGAGATATACGAGACCCTTTCTAAGGGAAGAAAAATTATTCAAAACATTTTTTTCAGCTATTATGCACTAAATTAAATGTACTTATGGATATTATAATTACTTTCTACAGAATCTGCTAGGAAATAAAACCCAAAATTCTACACACTGTACCTTTAAGTCATTACGAACAGAAACCAGCAGCAGGTTCTGAGCTTGGATATCTTGGGCTTTGGAGCAAGAGCGATAGATCAAAATGCATGAGTACATAAGTTACAAGAAACTGCATTTAAAAGCTAGAGCGCGTTACTTTTCCAATGTTGGTTACGTTCAAGCCATTGCCATAAGGAGTTACGCACTATAGTACCGCGTACCATATTGGCTCCGGCCTTCGTTGCAGTGCTCTCTCTCTCTATCTCTCTCGCTCTCTCTCTCTCTCTCCTAATAAAGCTTGAAAATGCAAAAAAAATAAAATTAAAATAATAAAATGGCAGCGCCAGTAGGCAGTGGTGTATTGTTGTCTTACTGAAGAGCTTGATCTTGTGCTGCAGGTCTCCCTGTACGGCGAGCGCCTGCAGGACGCAGCGCAGCAGAGCAGAGGGCGACGCCTCTCCCTCTTTACCGCTGTGAGACAGGTTCAGCTCCACTTTGAGGAACGAGTTCACACCGGGGGGATCTGATGGAGGGATGGATAGATAGACAGACAGACAGACCGACAGATAGATAGATAGACAGATAGATAGATAGATAGATAGATAGATAGATAGATAGATAGATAGATAGATAGATAGATAGATAGATAGATAGATAGATAGATAGATAGATAGATAGATAGATAGACACACGCGCGCACAAGCACGCACACGCACACGCACACACACACACGTTAATGTAAGGTCTTATTTTCAGACTAGCTTTATTGTTTTTTAAATAAACAACAAACGTATGAGACGGTTCAGAAAATGCATCAATTTGAATGTTATTTTGTTTAGGAATAGTTTGAATATTCTACTATTTGTTGGGTAAATGTTCGAAAGCTCAACTGTAAATTATTATGAATAAAAAAAAATAAACATAAAACTTGCACCAATATAAACAAACAATTTCTCATACATTCATGCAATCTGGCTCTTAAACTGAGTGAGTGAGTGAGTGAGTGAGTGAGTGAGTGAGTGAGTGAGTGAGTGAGTGAGTGAGTCTGTAGATTAAACTCACCTTTAGAAGACGGCAGCTTCCAGATGACAAGGCGCTTCCACTCGTCTCCTAGGTGATAGATTAAGTTCTCTCTCTGCACCGTTAGCTCAGAGCTCAGGGCGCTAAGCAACGGCAGCTGAGAAGACTTCCAGTCCTTTAGGGAATCCACACTGGACCTCGCCTGGGGAAAAATAATATAACATTAAAGGTGCAGTGTGTAGTATGACATCATCAAGAAAGTTCTACAAAGTTCTAGAATGCAACACTCCCTGGGTAACCCCAACCCTTTAGAATAATAACAGAAGCTACAGTGGCCTTCAAGGACAAGAACAATTCTAAATTTTAAACAATGCACCTGATGACATTCCAACTATGACACTTTCAAGATGGCGGCACTAGGCCTTGGTCCAAAATATGCAGAAATATGGACATATATGAGACCCTTTCAAAGGGAAAAAAAAAAAAAAAAAAAAAAAATGTTTCAGCTATTATGCACTAAATTAAATGTACTTATGGATATTATAATTACTTTCTACAAAATCTGCTAGGAAATAAAACCCAAAATTCTACACACTGCAGCTTTAAGAACGATTTTGAAAACAGGGCCCGATTTTTCAAAACACTACACACAATTAGCCCACCAAACACTCAATTACCAAAACACCTCAGACCCTTTGCAAAATGAAATACTGTTTTCAAAACTATACACTATTTTATAAAAAACATATTTTGTTACCATATGAAACACACACTTTTCATATGACTCCATTCTGTCTGAACCAGTTAAACACTGCCGTTGCTAACCTTGAGGGAAAAAGAAATTACGAAAATTCAACTATTTTACAAGCTAAAGTTGTATAAACATATATTTTTTTCTTAAAGAAAGAATATTAGACTTGTATGGTCATAATGCAGCAGGTCTCACCCGTTCCAGCTGGTTGGCTGCGTCCACATACTTCTTCCCCAGTAGAGCTTTGTTGAACGCCTCCATTGCATTGTGAAACTGAGACACAGAAACATGACAACATTTACATTAGGGAAGCTCAAAATTCCCCTGTAAGATATTAATTTAAGGCAAGGCAAGGCAAGTTTATTTCTATAGCACAATTCAAACACAAGGCCACTCAAAGTGCTTTACAGGGGCAAGATTAAAATACATAAAACACATTAGAAGACATTTAAAAGCGAATGAAAAGAAGTAAAACATTTAAATAAAATAAAAAGTACAGGTTAAAATGGAAACAGAAAAGTCTTCAGACTCGATTTAAATGTATTAATGTATTTTATATATATTTATTTTCCTGGACAATGCATATCATACATCTTAATATTAGCTTGTTAGAGGAATAAATTAATAGAAAATCATTCAGAATTACAATCCCTTTTTCTCAAAACAGAAACATTGGCATCCTTATGATGTCACAATGTAGAAAAGCAAGTTTTACTATTAGTTTATACTAAATATAATATTATTTCTTAATAAATTGCACTGCATGTTGTTTGAATCTTGTTGTTGGAGAGCTATGTGGAAACTCGCTAAAATTACAAATATAAAACTACATGTTCATATATAACATAACTTTTTTTCGGTATAAATGACCATGAATATATTCTACCTGTTTCAGGTGTCCGAGCATTGCGATGATGATGGTGTTTTTCTCCAGTTGCTGCTTCAGCTTTGCGTATTCGGCCACAGCAACGTGGATATTCTGCTGCACCTACGATAAAACACACACACACACACACACACACACACACTTTTTGAAAACTATGGCACCTTAAAGAGAACTGAATCCAGGATCTTAAATATTATAGGTTCATGGGTAATAATTTTTTTGTGTACTCGCTACTCGCATACATAACAACAGTTTCTCCCGTCCAACATTAGACATAAAGGGTAAAATATTACAAAAATACAGCGAACCCGGGTTTGATTCCAGCCCGCGGTCGTTCTCTGCATGTCACTCCCCTCTCTGCCCCATTTCAACTCTGTCTCTACACTATCAATAAAGCATAAAAATGCCCAAAAAATATCTTAAAAAAAAATAAAAATAATAATAACTTTTCGATTAAAAAAAGGGTAAAAACAATAGAAAAGTGCCACAGTTAGTAAATCTCAAAGTGTTAAAAGTGACTATTGAGGGTGAAGGTGGCTGGTGTAGTGCAGACTATAGGTGGGTTATATTATAAACAGTTTCTCCTCACATACCTCGTTCTCGATGCAGTTTTTCAGCGAGTCCATTTCTTTAGAAACCTCGTCCACCTGAAGGATCAGCTCCTCGGCTCCCTGGAGACTCGGCAGGAAGTCACTGTACCGCTTGTTTATCATGTCACACACTTCCTCCTATAGAACAAAAACAAACAAACGTAAAAGGACATACAACAAGTCTGTGACCACCTTTAACCTCTATCATTGTCTTGTGCCTTTGGAATTGCATTTTATTTGTAATTTGTCTTTCTCTGTTACCTGCCTAAGGGACCTTTAACAGATGGAAACTAGCTTTTCTGCTCTAATCTATAATCTGGCATTTTCACAGCTGTAATTGTTACAGCTGTTAATTAAATATGCACCGTCCCTAACAAATGAATAAATAAATAAAAACTTGTTTCAACGTTTCACATCGGTTATTGTGAATATATTAGAGCCACGTAGCAAAACAGTATGCCTATGTACATTTTGCTAACTGGCTAAAATACTTCCCAGCTTAATAAAATTAGCCGTATAAAAGTATCTATGTATCAATATTATGCTGTTAATGTCTATTTGTACTTGTGATATTTTAACGTTTGTCAAATAACCGGTGAAGTTGCACAGCTGTCAGTGGTAGCGCTTAAGAGCAGCTAACAGCTAGCACCCTAAGTTCAAACTTTAACTGAACGTAATGCTACGTTGCTATTGCTAAAGCTAGTCGAGAGATATTTACCTTTGTATCTTCCACCTTTCGCGACATTTTGCTTATTTTACTGGACAGGTCTTCTTTCTCCAGCTTCCCCGAGCTAGCGAGCACTTCGGTCACAAACGACGCCATGTTTCAGACGAGTTAATAAATGATTTAATATTTTCTTTGGGAAAACTGTGACTAGAGTAACAACAACCGCTAAGGGCCCGCCAGCTGCTCTGATTGGTCGTCTTCTTCTTCGGTGGTTTTTGGTTTATTGGCGGTTGGTAAAGTAACTTGTAGGCGCATTACCGCCACCAACTGGATACAGAACTTCTATAAAGTTAATACTGCGAGTTTGTTCTACTAGTTGTAAGAATTATAATAGAATTTATGTAAAATGTAATTAAAAGAACAGCTGTCCAGGTTTTGTTTTAGCTTCAAGGAGGGAACAGACAACTGTAGAAATCAAGGTAAAGGCTCTTTGTATGTCCATGTTGTTAAATCAATAATGTTTATTGGTTGTCATTTCCAAACTAGTTTTTCTTATAATATGACGAAAATAAACATTTTATGTCGTGTATTTTGAGTAGTCTATATTTAATGATAACTTATCAGCATATGTAAAAAAAGAAAAAAAAATCACACAGTCATTTCCATTTTAATGTGAAAAACAGTTGTTATAAATGCATTTTATTTGGCTTGTATCACAAAAAATATACAAAGTATATTATTAATACAAATAATATTAATGGATTGGATTTATATAGTGCTTTTAAAGGCACTCAAAGCGCTTTGCAGGGTTCCATTCATTCACACACACTCATACAGGTGGTGGTAAATAGTAGCCACAGCTAGCCCTGGGGCAAACTGACGGAAGCGTGGCTGGCATTCAGCGCCTACAGCCCCTCCGACCACCACCTCAAACATACAGCAGTCATACACATACACACCGGGCAAGGTGGGTGAAGTGTCCTGCCCAAGGACACAACAAAAACATACATTGATCATCATTTAATATCACAACGAAAGATAATAGTTTTGATTAAAAAGCACATTTTTGCAGTGTGACAGAAATTAACACAACAGTATTGTTTTGCTTTGTTATTGCTTATGGGTCAATCTTCAACAATTTTGAGATGTTTTAGTTTAAAAAAGACAGTTATTTTGTCAAAAAATGTATTGATAGTCGCTGTGCTTAAAGTATTTAAATAAAATATGTTTCCATTGTATTCCAACATTCATAAGAAATTGTAATTTCTGTCACACTGCAAAAATGTGCTTTTTAAATCAAAACTATTATCTTACGTTTTACATATGTAGTGGATTTAAATGGCCTGTATTCACCAAGAGTTGCTGAGCAGACAGACTAAAGGTTGGGGCACTGGGGAAGAACGAAAACACCTATGTAAGGACATGTATTCGACTTGTTGTCATGAAACGATCTGTCTATTTGTAGAAGTTTAAGACACGCGATAAAATCCTCTGTTCTGTAGCTATCGTCCTCACCCTGCTGCTACCATGCTCCATGAAATCCTCTGTAATGTCCTTTGGAATCTCCTTCAATAAACCTGAAACACTGTGAAAACTCCAGACAGATGCCACAAACTATGCAATTATCCGAAACTTCACTTAGGCAGTAAACATACTCTGATCCAACAAATGAGCAACTCAAATAACATTGTTCATCTTCAAAAAGCGGCAGGTAGTAGCTTCTCTGGTCCTACTGGTACTCACTGTTATTTATATACATTTTCATTGAAAATAAAAATTCAGTTACAGTCATCAGAATAAAATCAAAAATACTTTTTGTACTGTGATACAGTATGAACCAAAACCTTCAAACAGTTCACAAACAAGAATTATCCAAAATCTTTGCTCCAGTGATCTATTCAATATCTGGTCCACTATCTAACCACTACACCAACATACGCTCAGTCTCCAAAACCTATGTGAGTGATGTCACTTTGGTGGTGATGTCACATGGTTTCATGGCCTTTACGAAGGTGTGGCAGTCTTTGGGCTCATCAACAGCAGGGTCTGTAAAGGACAATGCAATAAAACTGTTGGTTGACTGCATCTGAAGGAGAACCACTTTATTTGGGGCTGTTCACACGGTTCCACGTTTTCAATGCCATCCTCTTTCACTATTGGCCTGGCTGTCGAATCTCCACAAATTTGGGAAATAGGCTGTAAACCCAGGACTTATTACTTACGGAATTTAAAATTTGGCCGGACCGGTGCTTGTGTAAACGTGTCTTCAAATCAAACAAATATTTAAACAACATCTGCAGCTTTGATTGTTCAAGTTCAGACAGCAGCTTTACTTTAGTATTACCATTACCATGTAAACATCTGGTCAATGATCAAATTCCTTTGTGATTTTTCTCTACTTATGACATCTATTGCAGTATGTCTGTCCTTTTTAATCCCGGTAAATATTTTTTTTACTGGGAGTTTTTTCTCAGCCGAGCTAAGGGTGTAAGGGCAGAGGGTGTCATATTGTATGGAATGTAAAGCCCACTGAGACAAATCAAATGTCTATTTGTGATATTGGGCCATACAAATAAAACTGATTTGATTTGAGCAGCATGGCTCTATGGATGGAAATGTTGATTATTGCATCACTAACTGACTTCTACAGAATCAACTTACCTGTGACCTTGAGTTGACAATAAGCAGATCCGCCAGCAGCCTCTGTCATAACTTGACACTTGAACACGCCAGAATCCTGAATCCTGAGGTTGGACACATGAAGTCTGAGTAAACCTTCTCTGAGGAGATCTGTGTCACATTGGACCCGTCCTGCAAACGGTCCTTTCTGAACCTCTGGGACACCGTTGTTTACCTCTAACAAATATACTGGGACGTCTTTGTTATCCAGCAGCACATCACAGAATATAACCATAGAGGTGGAGGGGCTGTCAGGTTTGGTGGGGAAGGTCCATTCCAGTGTTTGGTTCTGGTTCTCCTCTGCCTGATAGAAGCTCTGGGCCACTTTCACATTTCATGCTGTTGGGGAGACAGACAGAGAACTTTAAACGTTGTGTGTGTGTGTGTGTGTGTGTGTGTGTGTGTGTGTGTGTGTGTGTGTGTGTGTGTGTGTGTGTGTGTGTGTGTGTGTGTGTGTGTGTGTGTGTGTGTGTGTGTGTGTGTGTGTGTGTGTGTGTCAGGGCTGGACTGGGACAAAAAATCGGCCCTGGCATTTTTGGCCATGGCAGCCCACCATGATTATTTATACGATATGTGGAGGCAGGGGCATTGCACCAAATTCTGGGCCCCCATACAGGAAGTCCTGATGGGCGGTCTTACAATACAAACATGTAAAAGCTATGTTTGTCTATAGTCCAAAACGTATGAGTGACTGGTCCCTCTCTGAGCCAGATAACAACACAATGTTTCTATTGATGAATGACCAAATCATTACGCGTACTTGAACACAACCCCTGGTATAATGACTCTTAATAACCATGCACACACACAGTGTTTCTCACAGGAATTTGGGAGACTGTGTCGTGGACCCTGGACCTTAGGGGGATCCGGGGGAGTGCTCCCCCGGAAGATTTTTTTTAAAATGTTAATGTAAAATTCATCAATCTGGTGCACTTTGAGGAGAAAACTAAGGCTAAATCAACTGTTTCCTATGTAGGCTATTTAGTACTATTTTCTGGAATAATGTATAGACACAGAATGACCAAAAAGCAGAAAGAAGGAATGTACATGTTTAAAAAATTCAGTCAGCTTCGGGAATTGTTTCCCTTCGTTTGTATTTTTTATTGGCCCAATATAGTCCCCTGATCTTCATAGCCCGAACAATGTTATTTAAAAAATAACAAATTTACTGACGAATGAAAGGCCCCTGATATCTGTTTTTTCTGGGCCTTCAAAGACCAGGGGCCTATATTGAGCCAGTAAAAATAATAAAAAATTAAAAAAATAAGTTTTTATTTTTTCGGGTGCAGCCCCGCTCTGCCTTGGGCCCCCCAAGCCTGTCCGCAGTCCGACGGCCCTGAACGTAACTGACCATCGTCAGATGCTCATAATTACAGAGTAGAAGTTGAATGCGATATAATACAATTCAATGCAGCCTCTGAATGGGCGGCCCTCTGCTGTTTGTGTGATTGGGCCAGGCCCAGCCTAGAACCACTCATAATGAGTAATGGCCTGGGACAAAGTTTTATTTAACTTTCAGGTGAAGTTGACAGCCTGCACGCACATTTATATGTCCACGGCACTCCCGAGAGGGAAGGGACCTCGGCCATCGGCTGTGTGACTTGGCCGGGCCGAGTCACACAGCCGACGGTCCATTTAAATTATTATTATTTTTATTTTTTTTAAATGGACCCAGCCCGGCCCAAAATGCCTGCCGGCCCACCGGGCACTGCCCGGTACGCCCGATGGCCAGTCCAGCCCTGGTGTGTGTGTGTGTGTGTGTGTCAATAAGTTGTCCCTGGACGGGACAACTTATTGAGGTTGAAACTGAGCATCAGAATGGGGAAAGAAAGGGGTTTTAAGTGACTTTGAACATAGCAATGTTGAAGGTGCCAGAAGGGCTGGTATGAGTATTTCAGAAACTGCTGATCTACTGGGATTTTCACGCACAAATATCTAGACGTGTCAAGGTGTGTGTGTGTGTGTGTATGTGTATATATACCCGCACACACACACACACACACACACACACACACACACACACACACACACACACACACACACACACACACACACACACACACACACACACACACACACACACACACTCACGTCGTATATACATGTATAAATATATAAAGTAATCATCATAATATTAAACTAACCGCAGACAGAGGAGACCAGGTTGATGAGCAGTAGGACCCTGAAGATCATCTTTCTGTGAGAGGAGACAGAGGGAAGAGTCATGAACACAGGGCCATAGATATATAGATGATATACAGGTGAAACTCGAAAAATTAGAATATCGTGCAAAAGTTCATTTATTTCAGTAATTCAACTTTATAGGTGAAAATAATATATTATACAGACTCATTACATGCAAAGTGAGATATGTGAAGCCTTTATTTTTTATAATTGTGATTATTATGGCTTACAGCTTATGAAAACCCCAAATTCAAAATCTCAGAAAATTAGAATATTACATAAAATCAATAAAAAAAGGATTTTAAATACAGACATGTCGGCCCTCTAGAAAGTATAATCATGCAAATGTACTAGGTACTTGGTTTGGGCCCCTTTAGCATGAATTATTGCCTAAATGCGGCTTGGCATGGATGCTATCAGCCTGTGGCACTGCTGAGGTGTTATGGAAGCCCAGGTTGCTTTGATAGTGGCCTTCAGCTCGTCTGTAGTGTTGGGTCTGGTGTGTATCATCTTCCTCTTGACAATAGTCCATAGTTTCTCTATGGAGTTCAGGTCAGGAGAGTTGTCTGGCCATTCATGCAGAGTAATACCATGGTCAGTCAACCAGTTACCAGTGGTTTATGGTACTGTGGGCAGGTGCCAAGTCTAGCTGGAAATGGAAATTGTCATCTCCATAAAGCTTGCAGCAGACAGAAGCATGAAGTGCTCTAAAATCTTCTGGCAGATGGCTGTGGTGACTTTGGACTTGATAACACAGTGGACCAACAGCAGCAGATGACATGATACCTCAAATCATCACTGATCCAAATTAAATGTTGCGTTTCATTTGGAAATCAAGGTCTCACAGTCTAGAGGAAGAGTGGAGGGGCACAACATCCAAGGGGCTTGAACGCCACTGTCAAGTTTCAACAGTCAGTGATGATTTGAGGCACCATGTCATCTGATGGTGTTGGTCCACTGTGTTATCAAGTCCAAAGTCACCACAGTTGCCAGCAGATTTTAGAGCACTTCATGCTTCTGTCTGTTGACAAGCTTTATGGAGATGCTGAATTACTTTTTCCAGCAAGACTTGACACCTGTCCACAGTGCCAAAACCACAAGTAACTGGCTGACTGACCATGGTATTACTGTGTTGATTGGCCAGACAACTCTCCTACATTTGATCTGTTATAAAGTGCTTGAGATATTTGGCGTATACTGTAAAACACAAAACAAAGCTTAAAAAAAGTGCAAAAGGACAAAAAAGTCCACACGAACACTCGAGGGTTAACGGAGCGAACAATCCAAACATAAAAGCAGATTACACTACATACCTGTGCTTCTTCAGTCCTGACATGTCAAGACCAAACCACGAGACCAGAGGACGTTGGAATACTGAAATGGCCAGTTGAAACAGAAACACACAGGTAAGTTTATGGTGTACCATTGTAATAAAATACGGTTGACTACTTCAGTCAGAAAGGACTGAAGTACACTCTTTTATTACACTGGCAGTCTGGCACTGTGCCCATCTCTTTCATTGTTGGCGCTTTTATTAGCAAGTGCTGTAGATATTGTGCGCTTTTATTAGCAAGAGCCGTAGATATTGTGCGCTTTTATTAGCCTACCTACAGCCCTATGTTGCACACTTGAATAATTCAACTCAAGAGTGGCTTGAAGAGTAGTTTCTTTTTAATGAGTTCTGTAAACATACACAGGCAAAGTACACATTTGGTTATGACACGTTCTGTCCGCCATGTTTCAATACTGCTTTACTTACAGTTTTTTTTTCGATTGCTTAAAGGTGCAGTGTGTAATATGACATCATCAAGAAAGTTCTACAAAGTTCTAGAATGCAACGCTCCCTGGGTAACCCCAACCCTTTAGAATAATAACAGAAGCTACAGTGGCCTTCAAGGACAAGAACAATTCTAAATTTTAAACAATGCACCTGATGACATTCCAACTATGACACTTTCAAGATGGCGGCACTAGGCCTTGGTCCAAAATATGCAGAAATATGGACATATATGAGACCCTTTCTGAGGGAAAGAATAATAATTCAAAACATGTTTTTCAGCTATTATGCACTAAATTAAATGTACTTATGGATATTATAATTACTTTCTACAAAATCTGCTGGGAAATAAAACCCAAAATTCTACACACTGCAGGTTTAAGAACGATTTTGAAAACAGGGCCCGATTTTTCAAAACACTACACACAATTAGCACACCAAACACTCAATTACCAAAACACCTCAGACGCTTTGCAAAATGAAATACTGTTTTCAAAACTATACACTATTTTATAAAAAACATAATTTTTGTTACCATATGAAACACACACTTTTCATATGACTCCATTCTGTCTGAACCAGTTAAACACTGCCGTTGCTAACCTTAAACACTTTTAGGGTGTATTCACACTGCGAAAGTCCGCTAGTTCACTTGCTTTGGTCCAGACCAAATAGAGTTTTGATTTTTTTGTTTGGTGTGGTCCACTTTCATATTGCCCCTTTTGAAAGTGAACCAGCAATACGAAGCAAAACCACACGTGATCTGAGGTCATTCATTCATTGGACAGACATTCTGGGGTGGAGAGAAGCAGGAAGCACGAAGTGGAAACTGCGAAATATATCATTGATATAATGTGGGGTTAAAAATAATAAAATGGCCTACATCTAACCTATAAATAAAGAGGAAAAACATAAAATTATTGTTGTTTCATATGGTTATAATACGTAGCCCTATGTCAATGCCACGTTATGTGGCTTGTAGCCTACAATGTGAAACATATTTTTTACTGTATTGTTGGTGCTGGACGCGCGTCACACGAGAAGAATAGGCTCAAGCTGACACTCAGCTGATTAAGCTGTGTATCAGCTGGGTCGGCGCAGTTCAGCTCCAAACTGACACGGGGTATTGACGGTCCCGTACATGGGAAGCAAAATAAAAACACACACTTCTTGCGCATCGTGAACCTGTTGGCACTGTGCGGGAGACGCTCCCCTCTCCTTCATCTGATCGCTGAACACATTCAGCATGTTTATGCGTCCTCTCGATCAAATGTAATATATTGTTCTGGGCTCCCGGTCAAACCACAACTTATCGTCCTAACAATGGCGACAACAACACTTTCCCATAATGTGAAGCTGACGGCTATTTATTAAAAAAGAAAAGAAAGAAAAGGCACAGTGCCTCCTGCATTTGGGTCGGATCGAGTCCGGACAAATTCACACCACAAACGAACTGCAGCAGAGTGCGTTTGGAAACGCACCAGACTACCTCTTCAGCTGGGTCTCGGAGCGTTTGTTTGGTCCGCCCCCGAGTGCGATTGCTGTATTCACACCTGCCTGAAAGATGCGCACCGAAGGCAGAAGTGCATCTGAGTTCGTTTCAACCGAACTAAACACGGCAGGTGTGAATACACCCTACATCTAAGAGGCGGACTTTAGTCAGAAATTTCAAAGTGCTATCCCCGTCTTCAACGGGTGTCTCCCTCTCGCAGACATAATGAAATCAAAAGCACATTTCCTATTTTTAATGTTTGTCACACTTAATTTACACTAAAATGACTATTGAAGAAATAAATGGTGCACCAGTCAATATTATGAATAGGCCTATACAAAAAGTTGTGTTTAATATGTGGTTTTGGCTATATATCCTTTGTCCCTGGGTCCAGTTTGGGACGTTCAACCTGGCTTTATTGTAACATTCAATACTGATATAGTGTTACATTTACTTTAAACATTTAATAATACACAACTATGTGTTTAAATAAATGTATGACGTATTTTAAGAAATATGAGTATTTGATGTATTATTTTATCAAAATAACACCTGTCCCTTGGGTTCACCGTCATTTCCATCACACTGAACAACATGTGTTTTATGGAAGGTTTCTTTAGCGTTTGTGTACTATGTGATCACAGCATAGTCATGTGACAGTCAGAGCACATGATATGTTATCTAAATCATTTCAGCTCAGTCACTATCAGGAAATGTTTCTACACAAGATGGAGAACTGAAACATATCAATACATTTCTAAAATGATTAGGCCTATGTTAGATTTCTTTTTAAACTTTCAACACCAAAAGCGCTCTAGTTGAAGAATGACCCATGTGTAACATTTTACTACACTCCTCTCACTTCTTATAGTCTGGTCCTCAGAAGTCAGCGGTGACAGTTAACAGGAGTAGGCCTAACTGACTGTTATGAACCGGCCTTTTATTACTTTATTTTTTATTTATTTTTTTTTTATTTAAATGTCACCGGTTGGAATATGAAGGTGTATTGAACTCGGAGATCCTATGTAGTATAAATGTGCAAAAAAAAAGAAACATAGGATGGAAAGGATAAATTCCTAGATTAGTTGTTAGAAGAAGATGGCTAAATATTATCTAAAACATTTCAGTGGACCAATTTATGTGGTCTAATAAAAGACTTTAGCAGACAGGTTCAATAAAACACTTCAGTTCAAAAATCCGCTCCTTTTATTAATGTATAAGATAAGATAAGATATCCTTTATTCGTCCCACAGTGGGGAAATTTCGGTGTTGCATCACACATTAGAGCAGGAATAAGAGCACACAGGAGTAAAGAGCACACAGGAGTAAAGAGCACACAGAGGGCACAGCAATAGCTGTAAATGCTTATTTAGCTTTAGACTTTGTATAAGCTTATGTTTTAGCTTTAAACTTTGTATAAATATAAACTATAACTATGTGAGTTAGCAGGATATGGGCAGAATAAGTAATAAAGTGACAGTGACACATGTAGCACCATTATTGCACGTTCTTAAGTTACAGTATTGCATGATTTCAGTATATACAGGTGAATGACATGTACAGGGTCAGCAGTTCTCATTGTACAGTCTGACCGCAGCAGGAAGGAAAGACCTGCGGAATCTCTCCTTCACACAGCGAGGGTGAATCAGTCTGTCACTGAAGCTGCTCTCCAGAGCAGACAGAGTGTCCTGCAGGGGGTGACAGTCGTGGTCCAGCATGGATGTTAGTTTGTCCAGGACCCTCCTGTCCCCCACCTGCTGCACTGTGTCCAGGGGGCAGCCCAGGACAGAGCTGGACTTCCTGATGACCTTGTCCAGCTTCTTCCTGTCCCTCTCTGTGATGCTGCTGCTCCAGCAGGCTACTCCGTACAAGATGGCTGATGCCACTACAGAGTCGTAGAATATGGCTGCACAGAAAGGTTTGTCCGTTCTTATTATGTCAGTCACTGCTGAAAATACGCTCGTACGTTGGGCCTCATGTGGGTCAATTGGGTGATTTCTTTGTCTCCCTCTGGCAGATATAATGAAAACAAAAGCACATTTCTTATTTTTAATGTTTGTCACACTGAATTTACACTAAAATGACTCTTGAATAAATAAATAAATGGTACACTAGTCAATATTTTTATTATACAAAAAGTTGTGTTTTATACAGTATGTGGTTTTGGCTTTATATCCTTTGTCCCTGGGTCCAGTTTTGGACATTCAACCTGGCTTAACTAATCGTAAAATGAAATACTGATATAGTATATTACTTTAAACATTTAATAACACAAAAAGGTCTATTTTAATTAAATGTATGATGGATTTTAAGAAATATAAGCACTTTATGTATTATTTTATCAAAATAACACCTGTCCCTTGGGTTCACCGTCATTTCCAGCACACTGAACAAAATGTGTGTTATGGAAGGTTTCTTTAGCGTTTGTGTACTATGTGATCACAGCATAGTCATGTGACAGTAGAACATGATTTATTATCTGAATAATTTCAGCTCAGTCACTATCAGGAAATGTTTCTACACAAGATGGAGAACTGAAACATATCAATACATTTCTAAAATTATTAGGCCTATGTTAGATTTTTTTTTAAACTTTCAACACCAAAAGCGCGCTAGTTGAAGAATGACCCATGTGTAACATTTTACTACACTCCTCTCACTTCTTAATGGTCTGGTCCTCAGCAGTGACAGTTAACAGGAGTAACGTGTTAAATGGATGTTATCTACACTCTGTGCCTTTTATGAGCTACTCTGTGCCTGACACACTCTTGTAGATATTGTGCGCTTTTATTAGCCAACACTCCTAAACTGTGTGGTCTGGAATCCTCTGAAATAAACCTGAACACACTGATGGAAATCCAATCTGCCACTTCAGTCATATTCAAGTCATGGGGATAATTCGGCTAACACAGTTTCTTATAGGTTTGTGTACTAAGTGATCACAGCATAGTCATTTGACAGTAGAGCACTTAGCTAGAGGAGAAATTCAGCTCCATAGTGGGAACAGACAACCGTAGAAGTCAATGTTAAGGTTGCTTAAATCAAGAATATGATTGTCATTTCCAAACAAATCATTTAAATGACTAAATGATGAGAAAATAAAAATGTTATGTTGTGTATTTAGTGTATTTAATGCTAATCTAAAATATAAGCTGATACTTTAAGAAATGTGACAAAATGTCATTTCCTCAACAGTCATTTCCATCACCTTTTTCATGTTTTGAAGGGACTGAGATGGAAATGACAATGGCGTCGTTATAAATGCTTTTCAACTGGCTTATATCACTGAAACATATGCATATTAACAGTTAAAAAAACATGTTATAAGTTCATTCACATACACATTATTCAACATTTGTATGTTGTCGCGATGTAAGGGGTCCGCAGCAGTGACGGTCACAGGAGGATTGTAACTAACAGGAGTTGGTGAAACACTCTTTGATTACACTGCACCACACAGTTCAAGTGCTTAGGGCGGCGGGCCTCATGTGGGTCAATATGGTGATTTGTTTGCGTGCCTGGCAGATATAATGAAAACAAAAGCACATTTCTTATTTTTAATGTTTGTCGCACTGAATTTACACTAAAATTACTCTTGAAAAAATAAAAGGGACACCAGTCAATATTTTTATTATACAAAAAGTTGTGTTTAATGTTGTTTTGGCTTTATATCCTTTGTCCCATGGGTCCAGTTTTGGACATTCAACCTTGCTTAATTAATTGTAAAATTAAATACTGATATACACTCACCGGCCACTTTATTAGGTACAGTGGTTCAATTTCTTCTTAACACATATAACTAATCAGCCAATCACATGTCAGCAACTCAATGCATTTAGGCAAGTAGACCTGGACGGGACAACTTATTGAAGTTAAAACTGAGCATCAGAATGGGGAAGAAAGAGGGTTTAAGTGACTTTGAACATGGCAATGTTGAGGGTGTCAGGAGGGCTGGTCTGAGTATTTCAGAAACTGCTGATCTACTGGGATTTTCACTCTAAACCATCTCTAGGGTTTACAGAGAATGGTCCGAAAAAGAAAAAATATCCAGTGAGCGGCATTTGTGCGGACGTAAAATGCCTTGTTGAAGTCAGAGGTCAGTGGAGGATGGGCATACTTGTTCGAGATGATAGAAAGGCAACAGTAACTCAAATAAGCACTCGTTACAACCAGGGTATGCAGAATACCATCTCTGAACGCAAAACATGTCCAACCTTGAAGCAGATGGGCTACAGCAACAGAAGACCCCACCGGGTGCCACTCCTGTCAGCTAAAAACAGGAAACTGAGGCTAAAATTCTCACAGGATCACTAATATTGGACAATAGAAGATTGAAAAATCATGCCTGGTCTGATGAGTCTCGATTTCAGTTGCGATATTTAGATGGCAAGTTCAGAATTTGGCGTAAACAACATGAAAGTCACTTAAGTCACCTAAACCCCCGTTCTTCCCCATTCTGATGCTCGGTTTGACTTCAGTACATTGTCTTGACCACGTCTAGATGCATAAATGCATTGATTTTCTGCCATGTGATTGGCTGATTAGCTTTTTGTTTGTATAAGGCATTGAACAGGTGTACCTAATAAAGTGGCCGGTGAGTGTAGTATTTACTTTAAACACTTTTTACATGTCTGCTTTCTAATGAGCTAAAGCCACCCAGTGGTCACAACACAGAACAACATGTCATCAAATAAATCAAAAACAAAAGAGTAGCATTATGCAAATCTCCAATCATATTTCTATTCTAACCCTTTTTAAAATATGAAGAAAATAAACACGTCATGTTGTGTATTTTGAGTAGCCTATATATTTAATGATGAAAAAATATATATCTTGAATCACACAAATCTGGTCACATTTGAGTGTGAAGTTTCATTGGATATTTTAATATCAAAACGAAGGATAATAGTTTTGTTTAAAAAGCACATGTTTGCAGTGTGTCAGAAATAACAATTTCTCATGAATGTTGGAATACAATGGAAACATGGAAACATAAAGTATATTATTTTAGCACATCGACAATCAATAAAACAATTTTGACAGAAAAACTGTCTTTTTTTAACTAAAACGCATCAAAATTGCCCATAGCTGAAGATTGACCAATAGGCAAATGAGGAACTCAAATAACACTGTTCATCTTCAAAAAGCGGAACAGGAAGTAACTTATCTGTTCCTACTCACTCTTATTTTTATACATTTTCATAGAAAATAGAAATTCAGTTACAGCCATTTAGAATAAAAACAAAAATACTTTTTGTATTAAGATACATATATAATGTACTTTATTTATACAGCCCTTTACAACAGTCCTTTCGGTGTACCAAAGTGCTTTACAGGGTTGATAAAAATAAAAAAGAGAGAATAAATAAAAAATATTTAAAAAAAAACAAAAATTAAAAATACATCAAAATCAAATACGATAAAATAAAATAAGATCAAAGTGTCATCACGCCACTGTGTATTAAAAGCCATCCTGAATAAATAGGTTTTTAGCCTGGACTTAAAGAGGCCCAGGTCAGAGATGAGACGCATGTCAGTGGGGAGTTTATTCCAGAGCCTGGGGGCAGCAACAGAGAAGGCTCGGTCACCCCAGTGCTTATATCTTGACCAAGGCACTTCCAGCAGCAGTTGATCAGTGGACCTCAGGACTCATATGAACCAAAACCTTCAAACAGTTCACTAACAAGAATTATCCATCTTCACTTCCAGGAACCAACATAAACGCCTCAGAATTCTCCAGTGTCGGACCGGGAGATTTCACATGTTTTCTGTAGAATGCGCAGATCAGAAGGCAGAGCAGAGTAGACACAGTGGTGAACGAAACCATGACTACCGGCAGGATGACGTAGACGGTGTGCCGACTCCGAGGTGGTGATGTCACTGCTGGTGATGTCACTGCTGGTGATGTCACTGCAGCTTTGTGCTCATCAACAGCGGCTGTAAAGGACAAACAAGAAAAATTGGGTGATTGTTTGAAGGGGCACTGTGTAATATGTATAGATAGTATAATATAAGGTAATATGACATCATCAAGAAAGTTCTAGAATGCAACACTCCCTGGGTAACCCCAACCCTTTTGAATAATAACAGAAGCTACAGTGCCCTTCAAGGACAAGAACAATTCTAAATTTTAAACAATGCACCTGATGGCATTCCAAAAACATGGATGCCTCCATAAGACCTGCCTGCTCAATGTACAAAATGTAATATTAATATTTGTAATTCTCCGCTCAGGAGGATAATTCAGATAATTGGCAGAGGTGATTTTACACCAATGAGGACATATTTATGAATGAGGATATTGATTTTAGCTGATACATTACTTAAAATGTTACACGGGGCACTGTGGCGCAGTGGGTAGGGCGGGGGTAGAGAGGGGGGGGGGGGTGGAGGACCAGACAGACAGGGAACTTTAAACACCACCTTAACTCCATCCATTGCTACACCTGAAGATAAAATAATATCGTATCTGTAGATGTTTCTGTGAAGAGTTCAGTGATGCTTTAAGAGCTGTAGAGGCAGATTATAAGAATAATATAATGTATATATACTGTGTGTGTGTGTATATATATATATATATACACACACACACACACACGTTGTATATATAATCATAATAATAATATATATATATATATATATATATATTTAAAGTAATAATCATAATATCAAACTAACCGCAGACAGAGGAGCTGAGGTAGATGAGCAGCAGGACCCTGAAGATCATCTTCCTGTGAGAGACAGAGGGAGAGTCATGAACACAGAGCCAGAGAGAGAGAGAGAGAGAGAGAGAGAGAGAGAGAGAAAAGAGAGAGAGAGAGGAGAGAGAGAGAGAGAGAGGGAGGGGGAGAGAAAGAGAGAGAGAGAGAGAGTCATGAACACAGGGCCATAGATATATAGATATAGAACTGCCATAGCTCTAAAAACGTCCCCACCTATAAACTGCCATAAAAACATGATACAGTTTTTCTACTTTTTTTATTATTATTTTGTTTACAAACCATCTATCCCACCGCTCACATCAAATATTCATTCACTTTTAGTTTTTAACCGTTTTAATTCCCGTTTCTGTGAGGATGTGAGAAAAGTAGTGAACCTGCAGCCACCTGAAAGCCCCAAATTGCACCACATACAGACAGTGCTGCTTGAAAGTATGTGAACCTCTTGAGCCTTTTAGAATTGTCTTTAGTTTAGCCATAATCAATAACTTTTTATCAATACCAGTATTCTTTATATTAGATAACAGGTGTGTGTTTATTAATTCAACAAGTTTTCCCCCGGAAATCAATTGTGTATAGTCGAGACTCAAATTAAACCAATTATTTGACCACTTTTGTATGTGCAAAAGTTAGTGAACCCTGATCTGCATCGAGCCATATGTTACTTTGCAACCTGATTTACAAACAAGGTCAAGGTCACTTTTATTTATATAGCACCTTATAAGAACCTAAATTCACCAAAGTGAAATGACCAAAAACATTGAACTAATCTATCCAGTTATTTTGAAATGACTTCAGTTAAATTGAAGTAGTACAGCGGCCGGTGTACACGGTGTAGTTACTATCAATATACGCCTTGGAGTAGCAGACACAGGTGAACGTTTGGCTTTATCTGGAACAAACTCCCAGAAAACCTGAGGTCTGCTGCAACCCTCAGTTCTTTTAAATCGAGTCTGAAGACTTTTCTGTTTCCATTTTAACCTGCAATTTTTATTTTATTTTAATGTTTTACTTCTTTTCATTCGCTTTTAAATGCCTTCTAATGTGTTTTATGTATTTTAATCTTGCCCCTGTAAAGCACTTTGAGTGGCCTTGTGTCTGAATTGTGCTATAGAAATAAACTTGCCTTGCCTTGCCTTGCCTTTATAAAAAAACAAAAAACAAAGCTGTAAAAAAGTGCAAAAGGACAAAAACACACCTGAGGGTTAACGGAGCGAACAATCCAAAGTTCATATAAAAGGAGACTACATACCTGTGCATCTTCAGTTCTGACATGTCAAGACCAAACCAGGAGACCAGAGGACGCTGCTACCGCGTACGGTCACAGGAGAAGTGACTAACGTTTTACCTCCTGTACTCTTTATCTAAGAGGCGGACTTTAGTCAGACATTTCAAAGTGCTATCCCCGTCTTCAACGGGTGTCTCCCTCTCGCAGACATAATGAAAACAAAATCACATTTCCTATTTTT
The DNA here is from genome assembly GCA_026929865.2 of Hyperoplus lanceolatus. Lineage (NCBI taxonomy): Eukaryota > Metazoa > Chordata > Actinopteri > Uranoscopiformes > Ammodytidae > Hyperoplus > Hyperoplus lanceolatus. The sequence goes on from CM049407.1 coordinate 3,224,574, forward strand.
AATGTTTGTCACACTGAATTTACACTAAAATGACTCTTGAAGAAATAAATGGTGCACCAGTCAATATTATGAATATACAAAAAGTTGTGTCTGATATGTGGTTTTGGCTTTATATCCTTTGTCCCTGGGTCCAGTTTTGGACATTCAACCTTGCTTAATTGTACAATTTAATACTGATATAGTGTTACTTTAAACATGTAATAATAAAAAATTATATTTTAATTACATGTATATAAGAAATAATAGTAGTTTATGTATTATTTTATCAAAATAACACCTGTCCCTTGGGTTCACCTTCATTTCCAACACACTGACCACAGAGAGAGAGAGAGAGAGAGAGAGAGAGAGAGAGAGAGAGTTTTATGGAAGTTTTCTGTAGGGTTTGTGTACTAGGTGATCACAGCATAGTCATTTGACAGTAAATACTGATATAGTATTTACTTTAAACACTTTTTACATGTCTGCTTTCTAATGAGCTCCATCCAGTGGTCACAACACAGAACAACATGTCATCAAATAAATCAAAAACAAAAGAGCAGCATTATGCAAATCTCCATTCATATTTCTATTCTAACCCTTTTTAAAAATATGAAGAAAATAAACATGTTATGTTGTGTATTTTGAGTAGCCTATATGAAATGTTCACTCTATAAGTATATTGGCATTTTAATTTATCAGCATATTTAATAATCTAATAATAATAATAAAATTAAAAAAAGTCACAAAGTCATTTCAAGCACTTTTTAATGTGAAAAACAGTTTTTATAAATGCATTCTATTGGGCTTATATCACAAAATATACTTATTTTCATATACTCATAAACACATTATTCAACCATTCTGTTTTGTATGTCATATCCACCACACAGACATTACCATCCATTTTTTTAAAATGGAGCAGCAGTTTCATTGGATATTTTAATATCAAAACAAAAGAAAATAGTTTTGATTAAAAAGCTAATTTTTGCAGTGTGACAGAAATGAAAATTTCTTGTGAATGTTGGAATACAATGGAAACATATATTATTTAAATACTTTAAGCACAGCGACTATCAATACATTTTATGACAAAAGAACTGTCTTTTTAAAACTAAAACATATAAAAATATGAAGAACAGACATAACATGAAGATCATACATCCCACACTACAATACACTATACACCTTTGGACATGACCAGGCCAGCTGGACATGGCTTATGTTTTGATTTAACCTCCTAGGACCTGGCGTCCACCTGTGTGGACATTTTTTGTGGACAACTTTTTGGGCTGTCTAGACCGCAATGTAAAATGTTGTTCTAAAAAGGGCCTGGGGTCCACATACAAGGACATTATACTGCCACTTAGTGGTGGCAGAAGAGTATAATACATTATACATTAGATTCAAGATGGCCGACAACACACCCAAAAGTTCATCACTCCCAAAATGGAAACTCCCGATCCAAACTTCGACCAGGAAAAACATCTAACCAAATTTCATGGCTGATTCTTGTTCAGATTATGTATAAAAGTGTTCAATGTTTGTTATGGAAGTAAAAAATTTACAAAAGCTAGTAACTGTAACGATTTACCATGCTGCTAAACATGATGTACACATATGTGGACGGGAGGACTTCATTCTGTTAGTTTTATTGAAAAATCCTTGTATGTGGACAGCGGGACTTAGTTCTGTTGAAAATTTTTATATGTTTTCAATCAATCAATCAATCAATCAATCAATAACCTTTCACTTTTCACTCAAGAGACACTTAGGTTGCCCTCATTTACAGTTACAATGAGTACATTTCAGTAAATTTCAACCCCAGGGCCAGGTTTCCGGCTCCTTACCCAAGGGCCGGGGCCAGGGCTAAGGCCCGGTTTCCGGCTATCAGGGCCAGGTTTCCGGCTACCAACCCAAGGGCCAAGGCCAAGTCTCTGACAACCAACCCAAGGGCCAGGGCCAAGGCCAGTTTTCCAGCTATGATCCCCAGGCCCAAGGCCAGGATTCTGGCTACCAGGGCCATGTTTCCGGATACTAACCCAAGGGCCAAGGCCTGGTCTCCGACTTCCAACCAAAGGCCCAGGGCCAAGGCCAGTTTTCTGGCTACCATCCCTAATGCCAAGGCCAGGACTCTGGCTACCAAGGCCATGTTTCCAGCTAACAACCCAAGGACCAAGGCCAGGATTCTGGCCACAAACCCAAGTGCCTGGGCTAAGGCTAGTTTTCTGGCTAGGGCCCCCAGGGCCAAGGCCAGGATGCTGGCTACCAGGGCCAGGTTTCCAGCTACCAACCCAAGGGCCAGGGCCAAGGCCAGGTTTCCAGCTACCAACCCAAGGGCCAAGGCCAGGTTTCCGACTACCAACCCAAGGGCCAAGGCCAGGTTTCCGGCTACCAGGGCCATGTTTTCAGCTACCAAGGCCAGGATTTTGGCTACTAAGGCCAGGATTCTGGCTACCAACCCAAGGGCCAAGGCCAGGATTCTGGCTACAAACCCAAGGGCCAAGGCCAGGTCTCTGATTACCAACCCAAGGGCCAGGGCTAAGGCCAGTTTTCCGGCTACCATCCTTAGGGGCCAAGGACAGGATTCTGGCTATCCGGGCCAGGTTCGGGCTACCAACCCAAGGGCCAAGACCATGGATTCTGGCTACAAACCTAAGGGCCAAGGCCAGATAGCCAGCTATCAACCCAAGGGCCAAAGCCATGGATTCTTGCTACCCGGGCCAGTTTTCCGGCTACCATCCTTAGGGCCAAGGGCAGGATTCTGGCTTCCAGGGTCAGGTTTCTGGCTGCCAATCCAAGAGCCAAGGCCAGGATTCTGGCTACAAACCCAAGGGCCAAGGCCAGATTGCCAACTACCAACCCAAGGGCCAAAGCCAGGTCTTTGACTACCATCCCCAGGGCCAAGGCCAGGATTCTGGCTACAATTCAGGATATACATCTTCCTGCAACTGTTAGCAGCCTTTCTAATGAGCCATATTGCTCAAAGGGGCACAATTGTTGTTTCTCATTTTGTTTTTAAACTCAGGAAAAATGCTGCTGTGTTCAGGCACCAAAAAAAGAGTTTTGTTCATGATTACTCAACTCTGACTTTATTGTGTTTTATCTCGATTTAAAACTGCGGTCCTCATATGTGGACATCATTTTTCTCAGAAACTACATCATGTAAAAAGATAATTCTTGGTTTGTACACTCATTAGGTCCCAATCAGCCTAAATAGCAAAGAGAAATTAAAAATCCATGCCATGGAAGAGTTCGGGTCCTAGGCTTTTCTGGCTTGTGGTAGAAAAGAGAATTTGGATCTGTCCTTGGTCATAAGGGGTAGGCAGAAACGACGACCAGATAACAAAGCAGAACAACTGGGATCCTCAGCAACAAATGAGCAACTCAAGTAACATTGTTCATCTTCAAAAAGTTGTAGGAAGAAGTTAATAACTTCTCTGGTCCTACTCACTCTAATTTTTATACATTTTCATAGAATATAAAAATTCAGTTACAAAGAAAAACTTTTGGTCAAAATAATGGTAACATACGGTGTGAACCAAAACCTTCAAACAGTTCACAAACAAGAATGATCCAAACTTCACTTCAGCAGGAAAATCCTCCAGCTCATAGTTAGCCTGGCACCGTCCTCATACCTACTTCCAATCAATGTTAGTTTCCCTTCAGTAGTCAGTCTGGGTCCGCGGTATAGTCACAGGTTTTCTCCATTTTAGTTTTAAACTGACTAAACAGACACCCGCCTTCAAGTGAGTTAACGTTTGTCAATCGAGCGATTCCAGACCTTCTGTACAAATGAAATGAAGTACGATGCTATACAAACATTGTGCTATTAGCATTAATTTTTGTTGATTATAGTATGTAATCCTGTGTCGAACCAGGTGATTTACAACATATTCTGTAAAATACGCAGATGACAAAGAATAATAGACAAACCGCTACTACCGGCAGTAGGATGTAGAAGATGTGCCGACTCCGAGGTGGTAATGTGACTGGTTGTGTTGTCACTGGTGGTGATGTCACTGGTTGTGATGTCACTGGTGGCGGCCTCACTGTATCTCTGTGCTCATCAACAGCAGCTGTAAAGGACAAACAATAAAATGTTGGTGACTGTCTGAAGGAGAACCACTTTATTCGGGGCTGATTACACGGCCACGTTTTCAATGCCAACTACTGGCACTGGCTGGGTACGATTTTTTAAAATGTAAAAGGAATTTTTTTTTTTCCGTTTTTAGCGAGACCGTTGTTGTGTAAACGAAGCATAAAATCAACTTACCTGTGACATTGAGCTGACAATCAGCAGATCCGACAACAACATCTGTGCTCACATCACACGCATACAAGCCTGAGTCCTGAATCCTGAGGTCGGACACATGAAGTCTGAGTAAACCTTCTCTGAGGAGATCTTTGTCACACTGGACCCGTCCTGCAAACGGTCCTTTCTGAGCCTCTGGGACACCGTCTTTTACTTCAAACAAAACTACAGGGGTGCCGCTATCAGACACGACCTCACAGAATATAAAAATGGAGGTGTTGGGGTTGCCAGGTTTGGTGGGGAAGGTCCATTCCAGTGTTTGGTTCTGTTTCTCCTCTGCCTGATAGTACTTCTGTGCCACTTTCACATTTAATGCTGTTGGGGAGACAGACAGACAGACAGACAGACAGACGGGGGGGGGGCAGACAGAGAACTTTAAACGCCATCTTAACTCCATTGTTACACCTGAAAATAAAATAATATAATATAATGTATATTATACTGTGTGTGTGTGTGTATATATAAATATCATAATATAAATATAAAAAAATCAAACTAACCGCAGACAGAGGAGATGAGGTAGATGAGCAGCAGGACCCTGGAGATCATCTTCCTGAGAGAGACAGAGGAAGAGTCATGAACACAGGGCCATAGATATATAGATATAGATCTGTTATATATACAGTATATCTATGCACAGGGCCATTTGACCTAGGATCGATATCACAATTAATTAAAATGTTTACCTCCATTAGGATTTATTTTTTTGCCCTCACAGTTCACTGACAAGGTTTGCACTGTTAATATGCTCAGCTATTTAAACTGAGATATTTCATCTAATGAAATAGTATATCTTATCTTTGTTATTATTTAATGGAGGAAATGCACAGATTACAGTAACTGTCTATGGTTATTTATTGAATATTTCCAACTGAAAACAAAGCATGCTTGGAATGAAAATGTCACATTTCAGTTTTGTAGTAAAAATCAAGTTATTTTAAACAATAGAAAATACTTTGGTCAGTTGTGTGTTACTTATATACACCAACATATCATGGTCCATGATATGTACGCCACGCCCCTCTCAGCCGGAACCCTGGCTGAGAGGGGCGTGGCGTAGGTTATCTAGTTGTGGTGGTGATGCGCATATTTGAGTGGTGTCCGGCGGAGAAGAGAAAACCAGACGGTGCAGTTGTTGCGGCGAAAGCTGTGACCTGCCAGAATGTGTGACACTAAAGGTGAATCCTCTGATTTCAATAGACTGTAGTCATATAACAACCCAGTCTCACAGTGAAATGTTTTAATAATAATTATATTGGTCCACAGCTCAAAACAGTAGTTTTACAAAAACAGCTCTACAATTGAGCGATTACTAAGTTGTTTTCTCCCAATGTAAATGATTGTTGAACAGTGGAAAAAGTAGGCCTATATCCTAAACATTTCACTGTGATGGGTAAATGGGTTGGTTATTCACCTTTAAAACATTTTTGCATTCGTTTCTTTACAATTTGCGCAATGTACCAACGTTTTTACATAGCCTTTATTTCACTATGAGACTGGGTTAATCAATAAGAACAGCGCTCTCTAGGGTCACACATTCTGGCAGGTCACATCTTTCGGCGTAACACCAGTCTCATAGTAGTCTCGCAAAGCCAGACCAAACTACAGTAGTAGTAGTGAAATAAAGGCAATGTAAAAACGTTGGTAGCAGTCAGACTGTTGAATGGGTGGATTGTATAAGGCTATTGTGTTAGAGCAGAGTGTCTTCCTGGGGTGTCGGTAAGAACACACAGTAGAGTATAGGATGCAGTCATGGGCTTTAATAGCAGACTTTGGTGGGTTACAACACAGCACAGCAATGCACAGGATAATTAACTTAGGCTTTGGGGTTATGTCTGCATAAGTAACAGAGTGTGTGTGGTCTGAAAAGGAAATAGACAAGAAACCACACTGGCATTAATATCGAATAATATGGCTATACAGTATGTTCACAAATGTGATAAAAGGAATAACAGTATTGCCTGTGCATTAGGGCTGCAACTAACGATTATTTTGATAATCGATTAATCTGTCGATTATTTTCTCAATTAATCGATTATTAATCGATTAGTGTTTTGGTCCGTAAAATGTCAGAAAATGGTGAAAAATGTTGATCAATTTTCCAAAGCCCATGTTGACGTCCTCAAATGTATTGTTATGTCCAAAACACACAGATATTTCAGTTTACTGTCATAATAGGATTAAAGAAACCAGAAAATATTCACATTTTAGAAGCTGAAATCAGTGAATTTGGACATTTTTTATTAAAAAATGACTCGAAACGATTAATCGATTATCAAAATAGTTGGCGATTATTTTAATAATCGATTAATAATCGATTTGTCGATTAATCGTTGCAGCTCTACTGTGCATTACAACAGGTAGGCTAAACAAATCTCTTTAAAAAAACAAAAACTCTTTCACTAACAATGGTGAAACACAAACCAGTGTTAAGTGGTCAAAGGCGGGAAACATATAGAACAAAGGGCTTAATGGCTCATTAACGTGACCGTTACACTAGTAAACGACCTGCGACACACACAAAAGATTGTCGAAATTGCACTATATGTAGCGAAATAACATCAATATCAGGGGCTTACATATAATAGTGTGACACTAGGCTAGTAACTTCAACTAAGGCTGCATAAATTAGGATAATGAAGTGGGCAAAATCGCCGTTTTCTACATAATAATTAGCAGGGTTCTCAACTTTTGGAAATTGTTTAGAGTGAGACAGAAGCGGATTTCCCATGCGAGCGCAATTTTATTGTGTGTTTATTTATTAATTTAAAGCATAATAATGGTTTTTAACACAAGTTCAGTTCAATATAATTTCTTTGTTTTAGTTAAAATATAGCCTATTGTAGTAATTTTATGATGAAAGTATAACTGGATTAATACCAAATGCCAGACTAGTGAGATGGGTGTAGGCCTAGGGTAGTTCTTCGGGGTAGTTATTTCAGTAAAACTCTTAGTTCAGTTCAGCAAATATGGATACTGGATATTACTGATGCTCACTGTTGTAGCTTCGAGTGGCAGATTTTGAGGCCTTCAAGGATAGGGGTTTTCTGGCTCCCACTTGAAGCACTGTGGCTCCACACCAGCCATTTAGACCATCATAATGGAGGACAATGTTCCTTCTAGGGCTAGTCTGTTTCTGGTGCTGGTGAAGCCCAACCATGGAGAAGACTCTTTCGGCGTCCGCATTTGAATGTGGGAGCACTAAAACCAACTTGGCCCCTCAACTAGTAGGTGAAAAATCGAAAAGCAAGTGCAAAACAAAAGCATTATTAGTTATGTCTTATGGGCTTCATAAGGGCCCCACACACATACAGGAATAAGCTTTATACATGTAAATGATATACTGTTCATAAAAAGTAGCTTTCCACCCTGTATCTGTTGCAATAGGCCCCTCCATCATATAACATGGGTCTGCAGACCAATCCTCTGAAATGTTTTTACAGTTGCAGAGTAAAGAGTGCTGCCTGTTTAAGAAAAATAATGTTCCTTCTGCAGCTCAAGATTTGATTTAAATCTAAATTTTCCAGATTGATTTTTCAGATTGATGCATTTTACTTTAAAACTGTACCAATTTTCTTCCAGGGGGGCATGCCCCCGGACCCCCCAAGGTACAGGATATCTCCCACAGTATCCCAAAATCCTGTGGGAAACACTGACTCCCTTAATATGTTTATGCCAGTAAACGTATGTATCTTTGCGGAAAAGTCAATGTAACTGACTGGATAGGGAGGGGGGCCTATTATCTCATAATCCGTCTATGAACCAACTAGTTTCCACAATCTTTTTTATTTTTGCGGGGAGCATGCACAAGCATTATTCATAGAAAAAAATAAAAAATAAATGTGGGGGGCCACACACAGGGTCTTGAAACGGGCCCCAAGATCGTTAGGACCGCCCCTGCACGCTTGTCGTGTAGCCTGACGAAACGCTGCGCCTTCTCTCTGCCCGCTCGGCTCTCACAGAATGCATTAGTGGGCGCAACAAATGAGAGGCACCTATTTGCAGACCCATGGGGGAAACCATTGAAAACGGAAGCCACGCCCCGAACTCATTTCATTGGTCAGAATTGTAACCTACTCTGAATTTGTTGTCTTCTTTTTGTTTTACTGCCGGAGTTCACCTAGCGGTGAATAATAATACACAGTTTCCACCGGTTATGGTGCTAGTACACAGTAAAATACGTCAGTTTGTTAAGGGTCCCACGTGGCCAGGACGGTGGTAAAATGTAGATGTTGAGGTAGAAGATGAATGAAGCAACGAAGCTTTGGGTACATCTTCTAAAATCCGTCTCTTTAATTCACAATTATCACACTAGGTCAATCACATACAAATAGAAACTCTTATAAATAAAACACAAAAAGTGCCACCACATTAAAATAAACAGCTCATTTTAAAAAGCGGGGTGAAAGGCATAACGTCTGACACATAAGGTGACAGTTTCCATTCTAGATCCTGATTGATTTATTACCAGATCCTTTGTCCTCTAGTGATCACAGTTTTAATTATTATATAATTTCTATATTCATATTAGGCTATTGAACGATCGATGCTCGTCTGTGACTTTGTGATCACGCAAATGAACGTAACAATCGTGTGCAGCCGCAGAATTACATTTCAACCAGACATAAATAGCCTATGTTCATATTAGGCTATTTAACGAGGCTCGTCTGTGACTTTGTAATCACGCAAGTGAACAGTAACGATCGCGTGCAGCCGCAGAATGAGATAGGCTACAATACAATAGGTTTATTAATCCGAACACAGTTAGCATTAGCCTGCACTGCTGCAACAAGGCTCCAACTGACACTACGTAAAGGCTATTTACAGCTTCGTTTAAGAGGAAAAGACAAGCATTTGTTTCCAGGACTTCTAAGATAAAAGTTCAACTTTTTGTGTTTCATTTATAAGAGTTGATATTTGTATGTGATTGACCTACTTGTGATAATTGTGAATTAAAGAGACGGATTTTAGAAGATGTACCCAAAGCTTCGTTGCTTCATTCATCTTCTACCTCAACATCTACATTTTACCACCGTCCTGGCCACGTGGGACCCTTAACAAACTGACGTATTTTACTGTGTACTAGCACCATAACCGGTGGAAACTGTGTATTATTATTCACCGCTAGGTGAACCCCGGCAGTAAAACAAAAAGAAGACAACAAATTCAGAGTAGGTTACAATTCTGACCAATGAAATGAGTTCGGGGCGTGGCTTCCGTTTTCAATGGTTTCCCCCATGGGTCTGCAAATAGGTAGGGGAGCCCGGGGGCAATTGTAACACTTTTTGGTTTTAGTGTCATTACTCAAAAACCTCTTGAACTATTTAGATAATTTGTTTTAATTAAGCAATTTGTATCTGTACTCTACTTGTAAACAATAATAATTTTCTTTTACAGGCAATGTTAGATTCACAATATCGATCTAGAAATTGCAAGTCAAACGTTACAATCGCCCCCTGGTACGGGGGCAATTGTAACAACAGATCTCAAAGCTTCATATAACAATTAAGGACCACAATAATCTTCCTATTAATGCAGGGAAATATAGGGGAAACTATTTAATATCAATTGGAAAATTGATTTCATATCAAAACAATAAATATTAGACATCGACAAAGTGCGTTTAAAGAATTAACATTACTGGAAATGCTTATTTCATTATATTCGTATTACATGCTTTAAAAAACAACAAACAGTTAAAAACAAACCAATTTCAAACCATAACTTCAAAAACTAACAATCAGATAGCTTTCCTATTACAATATAATTATTATTTTTTTTTTTGTATTTTAATGTATAGGGTCGGGGGCAATTGTAACACAGTGTTACAATTGCCCCGACCATAACAACTTGACACAAACTACCCTGATGGCTAGAAACAATGAAGCTAATGTTTAACAAATATGTCATATCTTACACAACAGTAATGTCATCAAAACAAAACAGAATTCATTTAATTGAAATTAAATATTAAGACTTTATGAGAAAAATACTGTAGATTTTACTTTTTACTTTCGTACCTCAGAAACATGTTTTTTCTGAAAAAATACTTTAAAAAGGGAATATCAATTTTTCCTTTGGTATGCAGAGAGACATCATCAAAATACATGTGCAAAATAAATTTGGTGTATCTACTTTATTTCCTATTGGTGCAATTTGATTTGTTACAATTGCCCCCTGTTACAATTGCCCCCGGTCTCCCCTACTCTTGGAGAAAACGCCACGGCCAAATCAAATTAGTTTTTCCCCAAAAAAACGAATGAGTTTTTCCCCAAAAAACGGGACAAATTGTGTCCCGGGAGAGATTTTTCTTTCCTCGGGACAGCTGGTGAAAAAAGAGAACAATTTCGGGAAAAACGGGACGGGTGGCAACCATAGATAGTATAAATAAGGTGGCAACACTAGGTGATGGTGGTGAAGGCCAGGATTTATCGAAGCTATGGGCTATATATAAAAAAAATAGTTTGGCAGAGTTATAATTTGCGTGAGAAATGCAAGGTGTGGCGTGGAGCGTGTGAATTGCCTGAAATGCGTCTCACTCTCATTGCGTGAGGGTTGAGAACCCTGAATTAGCTTAACACAGGCCGTGACAAACAGGTAATAACCTCACTTTAAACACTCATAAAGCTCACGAAATATATAAGTCACGGTAGGCTTAACTTAAAACATGTTATGTGCCGTTTACAATGGTCAAACTCACGTTTTGGTCAATAACGCACACAAACAGACACTACTCCTCCGCTGAACTCTGCCCCGCTGTGCGCACCGAATGTCCACACTGCGCCGGACATAAAACAGGGTGCATGAGGGAAGTGGCCTTTCCAACATAGACTACTACAAACCTGTGCGTCTTCAGTCCTGACATGTCAAGCCCAAACCAGGAGACCAGAGGACGCTGCCATTCTGAAACAGGGACTTTAGGAAGGCCAGGAAAGATTCCGGTTCCAATATCACCAACTCTAACGGTGATTTGCAACCGTTTGCGTAGTGCTCCGCGGTTCAATTAAACTGACTGCTGCTCTGACTCATGCGAGGAAAGAAGGCAGTCATTTCAAAACACACAACTCAAACACGCCCACCGTCAAAACCACGCTGGTCTGAGCTGTCTCTGTGGTGTAATTCCGGGTTTCCACCCATTAGCCTTGATATAGCGCTGTTACCCCGCAGGTCAGAAGTTACAAAAAAGCCTCGATATCGAAAATTCCTGAACATTTCATAACACAAACAGTACATAGACAGATAACAACAGTATAGCTTTAAGGAAAGCAACATAGCCTATCTGTTAAAAGCACGCTTTTCTTAAGTTTGTAAGCTTTATAAAAATCTCTTGTTGTCACGATGTATTAGAGAGCTAAGAACCCCCCTCCCAATAATTAATAACAATAATAATAATAATAATAATAATAATAATAATAATAATAATAATAATAATAATAATAATAATAATAATAATAATTATTATTATTATTATTATAGGAGGTAAATGTGTCCCCCTCATAAAAGTATGAAACACAACCCCATTCTCCCCAGAAAAGAGATCAAAATAACAGTTCAGGATGTCGAAGCACATACATCCATCCTAAGGCTAATTGTACCAATTAGTCACTAATTTCAAATTAGTTTTGTCGTAGGCCTACAATTACTTTGTTGGGCTACCGTATTTGTTCTTGATATAGCCTAGTGTTTAGGCCTAGCCTACTTGCTAAAGTGATTTCTACCATAGATAGGCCTTCTGCTAATTTGTTTACCACTTTTTCATCTTTTGTTATATATCGGTAGGTGGCGGTAATGCTCGCTTGTGCACCGGCCAAAATAACGCAGAAGAAGAAGGAGGCTTGTATCTCTATGGCAACAACAACTATCCATTTAGCCGAGCCGTTGTTTATGCTAAAACCATAGCCCTAAAACGAAGCTAAAAGTGCTATTTAAACATCAAAACAGTCGCTAAATAACATAATCTTTAATACTCATGGCTGAAATTTGGAACACAGACACCGGAGAAGCTGTGTTTCGGTCCCGGGATGCTGTTAAAAACCTAAGAATAAAGTAAGTTACGGTAGCATTAGCTTAGCATTGGCATTATACACACGCTATTACATTATGTAAACATGCCCTGTGTTCCAATCCCCATACTCCCCTACTATCTAGTGTGCCAGAAAAAGATTTAGGATGTCCCAATACATGCAGGTCAATTGTAGTATGCTGAAAATAAATAAATGCCCCACTAACCCCAATAGCATTTTGGAGTATTCCTCTTTATTCTTGACATTTCTCGACATAATGAAAAAAAAAAATCTTCCATATCTGATTTTTTTTTCTCCCTCGGCTGTGGCCCTAAAACTCTTTCTGTACTTTAGTATCTAACGCATGGATGGTATTGTGTTTGTTTATAACATTGTAGGGTTCGCATTGAGAGGGTGACGTCCACCGCTGCTTTCGCCCAACATCTTCAGAAACAAGTTTTATCTCGGCAAGAAAGAGGAGACATTGAACTGGAAACGCTCACTTCACAAGGACAGAAAGGTAAAATAAAAGTATTGATGGATGGATAGATAGATAGATAGATAGAGAGAGAGATAGATAGATAGATATATAGATAGATAGATAGATAGATAGATAGATAGATAGATAGATAGATAGACAGACAGACAGACAGAGACAGAGAGAGAGAGAGAGAGAGAGATAGAGAGAGAGAGATAGATAGATAGATAGATAGGCAGACAGACAATGTTCATAGTGTTCATGTTAATAAAGGCAAGACCTTTTTAGTTTGGCTTTTCATTTAATTCGATTTGTCCAACCTAATACTTTTATTTGTATGTTAGTGTTTTTATAAAGTCTTAACCTCATGTAGGCTGCTGCTCTTTTTGTGGATGGAGGGTGGTTGGGTCATGGCTATTGTTTTTTTTATGTTAGGCCCGTCCTTGCTACCTTTTTTTGTGGATGAAAAGTGTCTTATAAAGTTGTATTTAAATAAAGTGTTTGACATTTCTGTGACTGTTTCATCAGGTGATAATGAGGAGGAAGTGGAGGTGGGCTGGCAGGAGAAACTCTTCAGTCAGGTAAAACTTTTGAGTGTGTAAAGATGAAAAGTTTCGGGACGATCGTGGTGTTGTGGTTAGAGCCCACCCTCCCCCATAGAGTCTCAGTCCTCTTCACAGCAGACCCGGGTCGTTCTCTGCATGTCATTCCCCTCTCTGACCCATTTCACCACAGTCTCTCCAAATCTGTCAAATAAAGTGAAAAATGCCCCCCCCCCCCAAAAAAAAAAACATTAAAAAAAGGATGAAAAAGTTTCAGCTGAATTTACTTTAATAACTTTTCCTTTTTTTCGTCAGTATGAGACGGAGTTGTTCAAACACACAACTGAAAAAGTGAACACACAAACAAAAGCCTCTACGGATGTACAAAAACAATGTAAAGTGTTTTGAGTCTGTGAAAAACCAGGGAAAAGAGCTGTATAAGTGGAGTCCATTTACCATTTACCCTCCTTAAAAGGTTTCTAACATTGTTTAAATTAAAGGTAAATGTAAGAAGTGTCATGAAGGTCACTTCAGCGCTGCGATATAGCCGAGGAAAGGCTGCCATATCTATTTACATTTTTCTGCTTTTCTTGAAATGTTTAAACGGATTTTCTTCATATTATTATAGACAAAAACATCAATATAGGGGGGTGCCTTTAGCTCAGTTGGTAGGGCGTTCCCCCCATGGGCCTCGGCCAGCAGCGGACCCGGGTTCGATTCCAGCCCGTGGTCGGTCTCTGCATGTCACTCCCCTCTCTGCCCCATTTCAGCTCTGTCTCTACACTATCAATAAAGCATAAAAATGCCCAAAAAAATATCTTAAAAAAAAACAAAAAAAAAACATCAGTATTCAACTAAATTTGCCTTTCTAACTTGCCCTCTCTGTCCCCAGTATGAGATGGAGTTGTACCAGAGTGATGGGGCCTGTCAGACGCCTCTGGACAGACAGTACCACACGGAGGTCAAAGCTCTGAACAGAACCAAGAGCAGGAGGAACCAGAGAATCTTCAGCTACACCGACCACGACAGATACACCAGCTGTCGCCCTCTGCACCAAGCTGTAGGTGGATGGGTGGATGGATGGGTAGAGGGAGGGAGGGATGGACGGGTGGGTGGGTCGATGAATGGGTGGATGGATGGAGGGAGGGATGGATGGATGGGAGGATGGATGGATGGATGGTTAGATAGATAGATAGATAGATAGATAGATAGATAGATAGATAGATAGATAGATAGATAGATAGATATCAACAAATATTTTGGGGCGACTGTGTCTCAGGTGGAAGAAGAGCCACTTGTATCATAGTTGTGTTGTGTCCTTGGGCAAGACACTTCACGCACCTTGCCTCATGTGAATGTCGATAGTTAGCCTGCTATCTGTATTTGAATGTATGTCTGTGTGAATGTGTGTGTGTGAATGGGAACAGGTCTCCCTTGAAAAAGAGTCTCCGGTCTCAATGGGATTTACCTGTAGGCTATAAATAAAGGTTAAAAAAAACAACTAAATAACTCTTTTGTGTTTTGTCTCTTGCAGCGAGACTCCAGTGACCTGTTGATCGCGAACAAATCCCAACCGACGTTCCTGGCTGAGCGAATGGCCAGTGTGAGACACAGACGGCAGGAGAGACGCACCATGTGAGTCCAGCAGCACAGCAATCAGTTAAAATGGACTGATTGATGGATGGATGGATTGATTACATACATTCTATTTATATACAGCCGCCGCGGAAAAAATTAAGAGCCCATTCTGGAATTTTCTTCAATCTTCATCTCTACATTACTTCATGGAAATGCTCTTTAATGACAATATTTTTTATTGTGAATGTGATATAAATGTTGTCAGTAGTTTATATTATAAAACCAAAATGTTCATTCTACTCAAACATATGCCTATAAATAGTAAAACAAGAGACACTGAAAATTTGGAGTGGTCTCTTCATTTTTTCCACAGCTGTATATAGTATATTGTCGTTGTATTGTTGATATTGTCGTTTTTATATTTTTTTATATTTATATTGATATAACTGTGCAGCTAGAGGACTGCTCCTACAAAACGTCGTTGTCTTGTGCCATGACAATAAAGATAATTCTGATTGTGATTGTGTGTATTGTTTCAGAGATTGCAGCGTCCCAAAGACAAAGATCATCAACTTCGAGCCGACAGAAGAGTTTGTGAAGAACAGTCACGTGGTGAACAACACCATGCAGACCATGCACATCATGGCCGACCTCAGCTCCCCTGGACGGTGAGAACAAAAGACCATTGTGGGGCGACTGTGGCTCAGTTGGTAGAGCGGGTCGGCCGATGATCAAAGAGTTGGAGGTTCGATCCCCGCCCTGCCACCTGTGTCATAGTTGTTGTGTCCTTGGGCAAGACACTTCACCCACCTTGCCTCGTGTGAATGTCGATAGTTAGCCTGCTATCGGTGTATGAATGGGAACAGGTCTCCCTTGAAAAAGAGTTTTCGGACTCAATGGGATTTACCAGTATAAAGAAAGGTTAAAAAAAAAAAATTAACAAAAAGGCCTTTATAATCCAGAAAGAAAGAAAAAAGTTTTATCTATTAAAAACCTGTAAAATAGGTGAATTTGCAATGATTAACTAAATGTCCCATGACCTCTTGTTTCCTTTATTATGTGTGTGAGACCATCAGACCATTAACAAAGTATTTTATCATCCAGAAAAAGAAAAACAAGAGTTTGGTTTATCGTTTAAAAACAAATCAAAATGCATACGACTACAAAAAGCATCAAGTGAAAAGCAATAGGGAAACGTTTTTTTTCTTAATAGGCTAGTCAGAAGTTCTCGTTAACATTGCTGTTACGGTGTGGCAGACAGGCAGGCAGGAAAGCAGGACCCAAATGCAAGACGTATCAAATAAGGTGATTTATTGGCTCAAAAAGGCAACCAAAAAACACCAACAGGCAAAAAAGGCAAAAAGTAAAACAGAGTCCAGGAGCACATGAAACAAGGAACAGAGGGAACACACAAGACAAGGACTCACTGACAGGACAAACCATAATGCACAGACAAGGAACAAAGGAACACAAAGGAGTATATATATTAGACGATAACGAGACACAGGTGAAACACATCAGAGGAGAGGAGAAGAGCTAAACTCCTACCCCCCCCCCCCCACACACAGAGGAGAAATAAAGAACTCATAAAAGACCAACATCATAATAGTTATTTTCGTAGCACATAATTTACACCATAAGAAAATAAAATACCAACTTCTCATTTATAAGTTACTGGGGGAGTTCATTTCAACATCAACACAAGAGCCTCTTTTATTCCACATGGAATTGGGATATAAGTTCTCACTGTTGCACAACCTACCAAAATCAACCTTGTTGGTCATTTTCGGAGATAGACAAGACAGGACCATGACTAATTGAAAAGACTTCCTTTCCTATGTCCGATAGGAAGCAATTTCCTCTCCTTACCCCGATGACGTTTAGGGGTTAAGGTATAGGAAAGGAGGTATAATTTCGAATGATTACTTTTCGGATAGGCCCAAGGACTCACCGACACTGACAGGACAAACCATAATGCACAGACAAGGAACAAAGGAACACAAGGAGTATATATATTAGACATAACGAGACACAGGTGAAACACATCAGGGAAGGGAACAGCAATCAACAAGAGGGACGCTAGACAGGACATGGGGAGGAAACAAGACAGACAAACCAAAATAAAACAGGAAACCACCAAAACAAGACAGGACAAGACAGACCATGACAATTGCTTCGTGTACAATTTACTTTACTATGTGTGTGCTTGTTGTTTGTGTATTTTGTCCTGTATAGTTTTTTTGTCCACCCTTTGTAAAAAAATATTCTTAAAAAATAAATACTTAGGAAATAAGTCTTGCCACTTAGGAATTGACTAATTTAATTGAGTAAAGAGACTTCTTGTGGATGTCAATGCCAGCATGAGTGAAAATCTAACAATGATTTTTAGCAGGGCAGCTGTGATTTAGTTTTTCTCTTTGTAAGGCAAGGCAAGAACCATTCAGACACAAGGCCATTCAAGGTGCTTTACAGGGGCAAGATTAAAACACATCAAGTAAAGAATACACATTAGAAAAGCAAATGAAAAATATGATTAGAAATAAAACATTTAAATAAAATAAAAATTACAGGTTAAAATGGAAACAGAAAAGTTTTCAGACTTGATTTAAAAGAGCTGAGAGTTGCAGCAGACCTCAAGTTCTCTGGGAGTTTGTTCCAGATATTTGGTGCATAACAACTAAAAGCTGCTTCTCCTTGTTTAGTCCTAACTCTAGTATTGTATTATGATCTCTCCTCAGACTGGGCCAGAAGGAGAACGAGTGTTTGCTGGTGACAATCAAAACGGACGGCACTGGAACCGTCATCATAAAACCAGACTTCAACAAAGGCAAAGAGCCGTACAGGCAAGTTCAATCACCACACCACTGGAGACTGGGGGCCTGATTTACTAAAGCTTCCTTCCTCTTTAAATGCAGGTAGAATGCCGACTATGAGCGAGTTATCCAGGTGTTCTTATCCGACTTCACTTGTCCGTTAATGTGCCGATGTGTGTGCGAAGTAGATCGGATAAAGAACTTTTTTATATTTATTTTATTATATATTTTTTTCTCCCATTGTGTTGAAGAAAAGACAATAAACATATTGGGGGGAAAAAAACTATGTGTATTTTAATGAATGCATGTCTTTGAGTGTGTTTCGTGTCTGTGCTGTTTGTACAGGATTGTAACAGACTGCGAGCGGAGAGAAGTTTGGCGTCTGACGATAGAAAACGTTTCTACGGCGATGAAACCAGAGGAGCAGGAGAGGGAGAATAGCATGTACAAAGACGTGAGTTTGATTTGATTTGATAAATCTGTATTGTCCCTGAGGAGCAATCTGTTCTGCATTCAGTAGGAAAAACAATGTCACACAACAAACAAAGAATCACAATAAATACAAAACACAGAAAATAAAAGCATAAAAGCATACGGGAGAGTGAGATCATGGAAGTCTAATAAAAATAATGGATTTGTTTAAGAAGAGACAAAGCTGCTACCCTAGTTTGGTAGATAGTTAGTTAGGTAGTTTAGAGTTAACGAGTTCAACACTTTATGAGAATAGAGAAATAAATCACTCGGTAAATACATGAATATGCCGTGAAACTCACCAAAAACACAATATTTAAACTTACTGAAAGCATTCATTTATTGATAAAAAGTGACATAAATTAATATTTATTTTTTGATTTGCTTCTGTATTTATTTACCATTGTCTTAATTTGCATTTCTTATTTACTTTCACGGTTGGTTTTGCATTTTATTATGTTTTCGTGTTGTCCCGAATTGAAGAGTTTAGCTTTTAATGTTCATATCATTAGTAATGGTAAAAAAAAAATTCTGTTTCCAGCTGTACGTGCGACACAAGGAATATCTCAACAGCCTCGTAGGACAGGACTTTGAAATGGTGAGGGATTTCACACAAACATTAAAAAAAAACATCCTTTTTAATATAACCAGTTTGGAGTATAAAATCTCATAAAAAACTTAACTATATATCTGTTGAAGTGAATCGTCAATGAATGCTTACCATGCTCAAAATATTTATTTTAGCTTATTTATTTATTTTTTTAAATGATTGATCAATTATTTACCCTGCACTATAAAAAAACGTAAAGTTGAATGAGCTAACTAACACTTTTCATGGTGATCTGTTCTCAGCCTCCATTAGGGATCCTACGTTACGTGATGAACGGGGAGATCGGTAAGTTAGAAATCTGTTCTTAACACATTTGAATATACACTCAGTGCGTTTCCATGGCACAACTAGATTGGATTATCACATATATCGAACTAGACACTCGAACGGACCGTGTCACTTGTCTGAGTTTACATGGCCTTTCAGATATCGGATAAATGTCCGATGCATGGCTGTCTCCACTATGCTAGGTGGCGCTGTAGCCCTTTCAACCATGCTTTCAACAAGTGTTGAAAGAGCCACGTCCGGTTCTCTTCCGGCAACAACCCATGGTGTAGCCTATCACGCGCAGGCACACAAGCACAGAACGAGAAGTCCGATATGCGATATCCGATCCCTGTATACATGCAGAGAGAAAGCCGACAACGAACGAATTATCTAGGTGTTCTTATCCGACATCTCTTGTCCGTTATCGTGCCGATTTGTGTGCGAAGTAGATCGGATAAAGGTGTTTACATGCAGTTTAAAAGTCCTGTTGAGGTCTTATTCGTTTAGTTACCCGATTATGAGTCTGCATGTAAACGCACTGAGTGTTTCTCCTAAGATTCAGACATAGCAGCGGGGCATTGGTGGGTGCACGGATGTTGTGGATATTAAACAATTTGCAATGGCGCCCTCCCGAGACAATTCAAATGTGAGTTTCTATCTGTTAATGGCTGAAAGTACAAAATACATGTTACACAGGGATAAACAGGGAAATGTATGTCTAGTTCAGCAAATCAAGCTTTCTCCAGATTTAGGAAAATTCAGTTTTATTGAACATAAATACATGTATATAGTAAAATGAATATAAGGCTTTAAGGCACTGCTATATTTATAAAATCTCTATATCTGTGCCATTCAAACTTTCTCCTCTGTACTCAGTCTCAGCCAAAGGTTTTGAATACGACAACTTATACATCCACTTCTTCATGGAGCTGCCCAACAGTGAGTCACAGACTGAATATGACACCTTTGTCACTTGAAAAACATGTAATTTCATACTAGTATAAATCAAAGGTCCAAAATGTACGTTGAGGTGTTTTATTTGACTAAACCTTGTCTGTTTGCGTCTGTATATGACGTGTTCTATGAGTGTTATGACTGAAGGATTCGTTCATATCAATCAATGAAAACCAAAATCTGTTCATTAGAAACTTTGGACTCTTATATGTTGTAAAAAGGAAATAAAGATTTTAACTAAGGTTTTATCCAAGATCTATATTGTTGCTTTTTATGCTTTTTATAATAAAAAAAAAATGTATGTCACTTATCAAAGTTTCATGAGGATATCTACAGTATGAGTTAAAAATCTTACCCTATTCACCTCCAGTGTTTGGTCTTAAAGGGACACTGTGTAACATTTTAAGTAATTTATTAGCTAAAATCAATATCTTCATTCATAAATATGTCCTCATTGGTGTAAAATCACCTCTGCCAATACTCTGAATTTTCCTCCTGAGCGGATAATTACAAATATTAATAATACATTTTGTACATTGAGCGGGCAAGTGTTATGGAGGCATCCATGTTTTTGGAATGTCATCAGGTGCATTGTTTAGAATTTTGAATTGTTCTTGTCCTTGAAGGCCACTGTAGCTTCTGTTATTATTCGAAAGGAGTGGGGTTACCCAGGGAGCGTTGCATTCTAGAACTTTCTTGATGATGTCACATTACACACTGCACCTTTAAATACATTTTCCATTTTAACTTATATCATTTTTTGTGTTGTAGACTGGTCCAGTTTGCCCTTTCAGTCTCTGTCCAGTGTCACACAAACCTGCCGGAGCAAAACGTTAGGGAAGGTGTGTAAACTCTTCTTTTAATTTTAATTTTGTTATTTTACCTTCATTTTGGTACCTACTGAATGCACTATGTACAGCACTTTGGTCAATGCGAACTGTTGAATATAAATACATTTCACTTACTTACTTACTTTACTTCAACTGAGTTTTTTTATTTATTTTTTTTAATTCAAGTTTTAATATTGAATTTTGGTGCATGACAGTACAATGTGTTACTAGAGACATTTGTTATTACAGATACATACATTTGTTAGTACAAATATAGCCTTTGTCATTAAAAAAAATTAAATAAAACAAAATACTTGTATCCATAAAATCAAGAGAAATCAAGAGCAGCTCTAGGGGCACATTCACAGTGTAGTGTTTAGAATGGTTTCGTATGCAACAATCAAGAAGCATCAGTACATTCCAGCTTAAGATTTCTTAAACTAATCGACATTCTTTCTCTCAACAGGAGAATGTGTCTTTCTTCAGTTACCCCTTCAGCTTTGAGGCGTTCTACATGTGTGAAAAGGAGAGCGAGGGTTAGTATCAGACAGTTATTTGTTTTGAATAGTTAAAGCTATAGTGCGTAACTTCTGTTCTGAGTAATTTACAACAACACTGCCGGTGCATCGCCATCTACATGAGGTAAAGCCTTCAGTGATGGCACATGGATTTTTATACCTTCTGCTGTACGTCCAGGTTTTTTTCTTAGCAGTAGAATCAACAACTGAAACATTTCTTGGGCTCTTCTTGGGATTTTTCTGAGCTCCTGCACCAGTGTCAGGGGGGGAGGGGAGGGGACACCAGTTTGTAAACGTTGCCATACTGAGAAATACAGAGAGAGTTTTGTGGAGCTGATAGACTCAATCAACTTTGTGTCAACTCATTTAGCGATGGCTTGAATGTAACCAACATTAATTTTTATGAAGGGGTTACGCACTATAGCTTTAACTGTACGTAATGTAGTTTATTTCTAAATCTAAAATGTGATTTTTCTCCCTGTTTTCAGAGTCAGTGCCTCAGTGGCCGGTGCTTTACTTCAGAGTTCTGTCTCTGGACTCGTGGCAACGCTACCGGACTGAAGGCTACGGGTATCTGCTGTTCCCCGCCATACCGGGTAGGATGCCCTACACACAATGTTCTTACAGATCTGCAAAAAGTTGAATTAGTAAATCTAAAATGAAGGCCTTAATTGGTGTTAGAATGTCTGAAATCAATCTGTTAGAAATCTTAAAAATGCAAAAAAACATTAGCAGAATAATTTTAACAATATTTTTTATAGATAAAATTAACATACATGTGTGTGATGAGATTCTATGCATATATATATATATATATATATATATATATATATATATATATATATATATATATATATATATATATATATATATATATATATATATATATATATATATATATATATATATATATATATATATAGACACTATATATATATATATATATATATATATATATATATATATATATATATATATATATAGACACTATATATATATATATATATATATATATATATATATATATATATATATATATATATATATATATATATATATATATATATATATATATATATATATATATATATATATATATATATATATATATATATATATATATATATATATATACATTTTTTTGGCTTTCAACAAATCCTGTTGTACTACTAGGTCAATGAAAATAAAGCTTTCTGATTCTGAAAATCATTTAGATGTTTCGTGTGTGTGTGTGTGTGTGTGTGTGTGTGTGTGTGTGTGTGTGTGTGTGTGTGTGTGTGTTTACTCTTTGTGTGTTCCAGGTAAACACACAGTATCCTGTCACACATGGCGTCCGCTGCAGATCGGGGCAGTTTCGTCTTTGAGGAGATTCTTCATCGGAGGATCACCGGAGCTGGAAGACCACAGCTACGTCAGGATACCAGGGACATTCAAGGTAAATATATCAACTAAACTCTGTGTGTGTGTGTGTGTGTGTGTGTGTGTGTGTGTGTGTGTGTGTGTGTGTGTGTACAGTATGTGTGTGTGTGTGTACAGTATGTGTGTGTATGTGTACAGTATGTGTGTGTGTGTAATGATATTCAGTTTGAAATCATGCAATAAACAGACAAAATAGGCAATTTACAACATTTTACAAAACTAGGGAGGAAGCTCTCTGTAGATGAATATATGAATTAATATGAAACTCTCATTGTTTTAGGAGTAATAAAGCTTGATCTGTGTCTCAGATTATGACATATTGGGTCCTTAAATTTTAGGGAATTTGAGGGGAACTCATGGTGTAGCTATGTCAGAATACCAGAGACATTCAAGGTGAATTCATTAAGGAATATAGAAAGAGTTAATATGGACAATTTACACCACTCCAAATATGCACTGATTCCTCTGGCTGTCAGACTATGACGATGAACATTTAAATATTTCTGAAAAAGTCTAAGGGAACCAAGATTCTGTCTTTTGTCACCAAGAAGCATTGATGTGTTTCTGTAGAGTAGTTTTTTGAATATGTTGTAACCTGCCTTGTTTTATCTCCATGTCCACACTGTGTCAATAATGATACTAAATTCTTCCTTCTATGTGTGCAGGGAGAGAGGCTGAGTCGCTTTGGTTTTCGTACTGAAACCACCGGGAGTGTCACCTTCAATCTGCACTGCATCCAGCAATCCAGGTCAGAACTGGGTGAAATCATTTACTGTTTTTTATTTTACAGAACTCCTTAAGCCCGGCAATTTTTATAAATCATAGGTTGTATTTTTGTATTTGCACCTCGTCATTTTACTAGTTTTACAGGTAAGAAACAAATAAACATTAGGGGGGCGCCCTTAGCTCAGTTGGTAGGGCGTACCCCCCCCCCATGGGCCTCGGCCAGCAGCGGACCCGGGTTCGATTCCAGCCCGCGGTCATTCTCTGCATGTCACTCCCCTCTCTGCCCCATTTCAACTCTGTCTCTACACTATCAATAAAAGCATAAAAATGCCAAAAAAACATAAAAAAAACAAAAAATATTACATTACATTACATTTTAAATCTTGACTTAAATTTAGCATAATTAATTTAGTACAGTGT
The DNA here is from genome assembly GCA_026929865.2 of Hyperoplus lanceolatus. Lineage (NCBI taxonomy): Eukaryota > Metazoa > Chordata > Actinopteri > Uranoscopiformes > Ammodytidae > Hyperoplus > Hyperoplus lanceolatus. Next base: position 3,248,494 of record CM049407.1, read on the forward strand.
GGTTTTTAATATGTGTATCCATGTTGTGTGAGTCTCAGGTCTCAATGGGATTTACCTGTATAAATAAAAGTAAAAAAAATAAATCTTGAATTGAATTGAACCCTATTAGTTAAGTACAGTGTTGTTGTGTTAATGTGTATCCATGTTGTGTATGTTCCAGGGCCTTTGTCGATGCCAGTGTGATGAAGAAGAGAAGGCAGAAAGTGTTCGATCATTTGGGAGGATTCAGTCAGCAAGGAGCAGTTTGCACCATCCTGGGTAAAGAGTTCAACACAGAATTTCATCATCATTATTATTTTTTTTTTAACCTTTATTTATACAGGTAAATCCCATTGAGACCAGAGACTCTTTTTCAAGGGAGACCTGTTCCCATTCCCACGTTACCATTCACACACACATAGCAGGCTTACTATTGACATTCACACGAGGCAAGGTGGGTGAAGTGTCTTGCCCAAGGACACAACAATCATGACACAAGTGGCAGGGCGGGAATCGAACCTCCAACCCTTTGATCATCAGCCGACCCGCTCTACCACCTGAGCCACAGTCGCCCATAATCATCATCTTCAACCGCTTATCCGTAGTTGGGTCGCAGGGGCAGCAGCTTGAGCAGGGAGCCCCAAACTTCTCTTTCCCGGGCCACATCAACCAGCTCTGACTGGGGCATCCTGAGGCGTTCCCAGACCAGTGTGGAGATATAATGTCTCTCCATCTAGTCCTGGGTCTTCCCCGAGGCCTCCTTCCAGCTGGACGCTCCTGGAATACCGTTCAATTAATTCAGTATTTAATTTTGCTGAGGTTTTTGGAAGGTTTTGGAAATATTGGAAAGCTCCTCTCCACTCACTTATTCTAATATTGAAAGCATTTATCCCATGGTCATCACATAACAAAATTGTATCATGGAATATTTTGAAAATACAGTATATATACATGAAAATGGCTGCTGTAGGCTTCCGTAGTTTTGAGATCGTCATTAAATATTTATAACTAACTAGAATGTTTTATTCTCTTCATCAGAGGCGTTCCAGAGGGCAAGGAAAAAGATGCAGGACGCCAGAGAAGGTCTTCCACAAGATCTGATCAACACAACGTCTCAACTAACGATTCAGTCCAATGCTTAGCTGTGACACAACTCCGCTCTGTCACACACATACACAGACAATTGGCTTCGACATACGACTTTAAAGGTGGAGTCAGTGATTTCTGGAGAACGCTTGTCGTCAAAATCTGTTAAAATCACCTCGCGATTCGCTGCCTGGACGTAATACTTAAAATAAAGAGGCCACTGTAGCTAGCAATATACCCGTTTACAGAGCCTAGGCTGGGTATTGACACACACACACACACACACACACACACAGTGCTGACAGGTAGCGGATCGTGATCAGATATACACTGATTTTGAAGTGATATTGACAACAAGCGTTCTCCAGAATTGCTAACTACACAGGAGACATTATGATTGCTGCATATTTACTATGTTTTTCAAGTAACCTATGATGCATTTAAAAAAGTCAGAAAGAAGAAAACATTGTATTTTATTTATTCAATTGTAAAGACAGTGTATATAGTGTGTGGGGAGGTTACATTTTATTTTGAAATATGGTTAAATAATAATGAATGAGCAGCAGTAGTGTATATAGTGCAATAACGTATAATCACCAAACATATTGTTATACATGTACAGACAGATTTGAGTTATACACAGGGAAGATTGCTTTTATTTTATTTATTATATTTGCCATTGTTATATATTTTTTAAACACTACAATCATGTTTTCTGTAAAATAAACTTTTTATATGAACGTTAACCTCTTTTTTTTTTACTGTATTTTATTCCTTGTGTTTAAACACTTTATTGACCGTACAACACTTTGGCTCAACTTAAATCTGCTTCAGAAATAAAGTTGGATTGGATGGATATAAACATCAATCAATCAATCAATGACATTTATTTTTATTTTTTTTCGAAATAAAGACGAAATTAATGAATGAATGAATGAACATGAAAAGCTTTATCTCTTCAATTCTGTGGTCAATAAACCAATGAATAAAATGCGAAATTAAAATGGAATTAATACATTCATTAATACAAAGGTAAATATATGGAGTAGCCAATTAAAAAAGAAATATCAATTTATAGGCAAGGCAACTTTTTTTTGTGTAGCACATTCCGTACACAAATGCAACTCAAAGCACTTAATGCTTTTTTTTTTTTTTTAAGATATTTTTTGGGGCATTTTTATGCTTTATTGATAGTGTAGAGACAGAGTTGAAATGGGGCAGAGAGGGGAGTGACATGCAGAGAACGACCGCAGGCTGGAATCGAACCCGGGTCCGCTGCTGGCCGAGGCCCATGGGGGGGGGACGCCCTACCAAGTGAGCTAAGGGCGCCCCAATGACCTTTATTTTCACTCGAAAAAGACACTGAGGTTTCCCTCATTTACAGCACAGACAAAACACAATGACAAAGATAACATATAATGAGCAGAGAAATAAAATAGGGTAAAACTGACGATAAAATATATCTACAAAGTTTTATTTAACTTTTATTTATCCTCGAGAGACCAATTGAGGGGTGACCCTCATTTACAATGACGTCGAGTTCAAAACAAATTCAAAGGAAAAACAACAATACATAAACAATATTCAATGCAAATACATCAAATACACAACAACAGGTGAAGAGAGAAACTATTGAAAAAGTTCTTAACACACGTAACGTAATGTTAAGAACATTTGGTATAAATATAGGCGAATATAAAGATATATTAATTGATTCAATCTTTATTTATACTAGAGATCATTAACAATGACATCTGGTAGTCTCCAGATGTGTGGCTATACCGTCACCTTGTGGTGGAGCGGAGGAGGCGCGTTCAATAACAGTTAATAACCTGGGATTTTTTTTTACTGTGATGCTATGAACTATTTAACGCAGAGTTGTGCTTTTCACATACGAAAGCGGTTAGTACATAGCCTAACACACACACACACACACACACACACACACACACACACACACACACACACACACACACACACACACACAGTTAGCGGATCATGAGGAAATATTCACTGATTTTGACAACTGGCATTTTCCAGAATCACTGACTCCACTTTTAATGCGGAAATTGCACAAATCAGTCCACAAAAGCCAACAGAATGCTGAAAAATTAAGTGTTTGACGCTCTAAAAGAACTCCTACTTAGCCTTATGTATCCCACCCTCCCAATATATAAACGAAATCTTCGCCCATGATAATAATAATAATCCAAAAATTCAACTCTACGCACCGGGAAGTGTTGTAGTTTCCGATTACCAGTGAACGCACCATCACGGATTCTCCATCTTCCTCCAAACGAGCAAAACGGACCAAACTGCGTCTGTGAAGCCACCGCCACATTCCCCCCTGATTTACAAACACTCCAAAAGGTATTTAAAACATCTTATATTTGGCAATTTAACCTGTAAATAAGGCTATTATTGCTCATTTTAGCGTGGCATCCTGCGTTTATTAGTAAGCTGGTGCATCGTTAACGTTAACGTAGCTTCTTGGAGACTATAAACTGGGCCTTTGAGCACTTGATTGCTGTTTTAATGTAATTTTTAATACCTTAACATTATGATTAAGACCCGATTTAGACAGCTGTCATGCGCGGCTCCTATTTATACTTGTGTTTTCAATGTTATTTGGTCGTTTTGATAGCGAGCTAGCATCGTAGCGCGATTCATTGAAATGGTTAGCATGCAGCAAGCTAACGTCAACGCTAGCCAAGTGAAACTGCTGTGTTATGGATTTATAGGTCACGACTAGTCTAAATCTAGTAAATTGTTTTGATTTCACACAAAGCATATGCAGTTTTTATATGCTTATCTACAAGTACAGGGTATCTACAGATCCGTAAAAGGGCTAAAATAAAGATAAGGCCTTCATTTGTGTTGGAATACCTTCACTCAATCTGTCAACAGTCGTTGAATAATTGCTAGCATGGATTCTTTTATATGATTTATGGTTTACTGATGTTGATCAGCATGACATGAGCCGATATAGTCATATAGCGCATTTAAAGGAGCTACGAGGAACTTCTAAAATATTTCTGAAACAGTCTCATTTTTCCCTCTGATGATCATAAATGGCATTTAATAGCAAACGAGACCATCAGTTCAAAGAATGCTAATGTGATGTTAAAATATGTTAAAATATAAAGATCAGTGTACAAGTTGCATGTATTGCTGATGTAAGTTGCGTCATAATAAATGCATAATCTTCACTGAAATCTATCACGCAAATATATATATATATAGAGAGAGAGAGAGAGGGTGTGTGTGTGTGTGTGTGTGTGTGTGTGTGTGTGTGTGTGTGTGTGTGTGTGTGTGTGTGTGTGTGTGTGTGTGTGTGTGTGAGAGAGGTTGTTCCTGCATACAGTTTAACATGTGGCCAAAACACCAGCTAGAGATTATAAAGTAATAATAAACAGTTATTTAAGCAGCTTTCATACAAGGAATAAATTCTACAAGGAATGTGTCTTAAAGTAGCCAAGAGGAACTTTGAAATATTCCTGAAACAGTCAATTTTTTTCTTCTGATGATCATAAATTACATGTAACAGTAAATGAGACCATCAGTGCAAAGAATGCTATTTTTATATAGTTTTTCTTAATGCCTTTGACATGGGTATACGCTCACCCAGGAACAACAGCTGGCGTAGTAAAAACACTACCGCTTTTGGTCTGAAGGGGTGCGCAAGAACTAACACAAACTGAAAGTTCCTCTGAGCACCTTTTACTATTTCTTTTCAGAGGAATAAAATGTAAAATCAAGAATATATTGTTGATTATATTTATGTTAATCATTATATTATGATTTTACTGTTAAAGGCCTACTTCACCGGTTGGAATATGAAGGTGTATTGAACTCGGAGATCCTATTTAGTATAAATGTGCAAAAAAAAATTTAATCGGATCATCTTAGCCTGAGAAAAGGCAGAAAGAGTGTTTTATGGTCTCACTGTCTAACCCTACAGTTTCCTTCTTGTGACATCACAGTAAGGGTCAGGATTAACAGGACAGCTGACCCAAGGGAAGACTGAGGAAAGAAAAACCTCATTCATTATATTATAATAGTGATTTTATAATGATAGAACGCCGGTTCCGTATGGGTGAAGTATTCCTTTAATGTAACACTTTGTATTTTTTTCTGCACAGACTTCAAGGACCAAAATCATGACGGACTCAAAGTATTTCACCACGAACAAGAAAGGTGAGTGAGGACAGTTGTTTTTTTTTTTTTTTTTTAACCTTTATTTATACAGGTATATCTCATTGAGTCCGAAAACTCTTTTGCAAGGGGAGACCTGTTCCCATTTATACGTTACCATTCACACACACATTCATACACCGATAGCAGGCAAACTATCGACATTCACACGAGGCAAGGTGGGTGAAGTGTCTTGCCCAAGGACACAACAACTATGACACAGGTGGCAGGGCGGGGATCGAACCTCCAACCCTTTGATCATCGGCCGACCCGCTCTACCACCTGAGCCACAGTCGCCCCAAATAAATTCTTGTAATAAATTCCTCTTCCATTTACCCAAATTCCTACCAGTAGCTTTTAATGTTTCAAATTCACTCCTCTGTGGGGGATTTCGGTGCATTATTACTTTTTGTATAATGTCAGATTGAATAAAAAACAAACTATGGCTGTCATTTTTCTTCCAAATTCCTTAAACTGGAAGAATTAATTTAATTTATCACTTCCACTTTTAGTTGTCGTTCATTCCTACCAGTAGCCGCTAGCTTTTAATGTCTAGAAAAACGATTATTTTTTGTTTATTTTTGTCATGGTCAAGCTTTATTAGACAGTACAGAGTTGAAATGGGGAGACAGAGAGAGAGAGAGAGAGAGAGAGAGAGAGGGGGGATGACCTGCAGTAAAGGTCCACGGGTCGGATTTGAACCTGCGACCACTGGAACGAAGGCCGGAGCCGATATGGTACACGCTCTATCCACTACACCACCGGAGCGCCCTAGCCACTAGTGTTTAATATCTAGATAAATTTTAATGTATTTCACATTCAAACGTTCGCTGTCTTCTCTCCTCCAGGGGAAATCTTTGAGCTGAAGGCCGAGCTGAACAATGAGAAGAAGGAGAAGAGGAAAGAGGCCGTGAAGAAGGTCATCGCCGCCATGACGGTCGGGAAGGACGTCAGGTAAAAATACAACTCTGAATCAAAAGGTTTCTTCCTGCATCTGTAACTAAGACCACATGAAGTTTACTAACACACATGGTTCAAAAATTACCCATCTGTTTAAGTCTGTTTTTTTAAACATACAGCTCTGGAAAAAATGAAGAGACCTCTCCAAATATTCAGTGTCTCTTGTTTTACTATTTATAGGCATATGTTTGAGTAGAATGAACATTTTGGTTTTATAATATATACTACTGACAACATTTCTACCAAATTCACAATAAAAAATATTGTGATGAAGAGCATTTCCATGAAGTAATGTAGAGATGAAGATTGAAGACAAATCCAGACTGGTCTCTTCATTTTTTCCAGAGCTGTACTTCTTCGGGCAACAAATCAGAAAACTGACCCTTTTCACCATTTTACTCGTGATCTTAACACAAGATGGTAGCAGCAGTGATCCCCCCCAGTATATAACCCTCTGACCTCTCCCCTGTCTTTGTCCCCTCAGCTCTCTGTTCCCTGACGTGGTGAACTGCATGCAGACAGACAACCTGGAGCTGAAGAAGCTGGTCTATCTCTACCTGATGAACTATGCCAAGAGCCAGCCGGACATGGCGATCATGGCTGTCAACAGCTTCGTCAAGGCAAGGGCTAAAAACATCTACTTTATTATTGATTTAACCACCATTTTCTAGTGTGTTTTATATGTTTCAGACATGGTTATAACCTCCAGAATAGTGCTGAGAATGATTATGGAATGTTTAGTTGATTTAACCCTAAAACAGGCAACGTGCACTGGGAGATACATACTCTTTAACATCCTGTAGGGGGCTTGCTGGAAGGTTTTCACTAATCTAGTTAGCATTTATCAAAAGACTTGTCTGTTATTAGCATCTAGGTGACATGATTTGGTTCAAGTTATCTTTCATTGTTTAGTCAGCCTGATCAGAAATCAACATGGACGCCAGTGGTGAAGCGCCAGCTTCCCAGGGTGTAAGTAATCATATATTAGACATACTTATTTTTGTTAAAATAACAATCTAAATTCATATATTGAATTAGGACATTTGTCTTAACATGCTGATGAAGGAAAAAAAAATCCATCTGTGTTTGTGGGTTTTTTAGCAGAATTTGAAATGTATGTATCCCCGGAGATACGTTGCCTGTTTAGGGGGTAGAAATTTGGTCAATGTTCATTATTCTGAATTTTATTTAAAACTTGAAAGCATGTTGATAATGACTGCAGAACCATATATTATCATGAACAGTTGTGCCCATTACAACATTATTACTGTATTTCACTTTTAAAATGATCTTTCTATATTTATGTATACTTAGGGCAGTGCTGCCTGGAAGGCCCTATCCCTAACCGTTGGGGGAGGGAGTGCCTTCCAGGCACAAAACACAAACTTAACTGCCCAGGGATGGCCAAAGCCACTGGCAGGGAAAGTAAGCTGCTGTTAATTAAATATATAATTTCCAGCTGGTGGCTGCTGGTCGTTGTAGGCCACAGTTAGCATCATGCCTGCATCGGCTTCAGAGGAGCCTCTGACGCACCTGTGGCAGCTGTTTGAAAGGATCAGGGTGCAGTGACTAATAGTCAATCCTGCTTAGTTACAGTTTGGCCTGTCATCCATTGCTTTCCTTGGGCACTGCTTTCCACAAAAGGAGCCATTAAACTGGTACACAAGTAGGACACCGTGCGGTTCATGCACACGGCACCATAAAGTCCCTACATTCCTGTTGGACGGCCTCCATTTCACTGCCTTCGTGGACCCAAGCCGTATACTAAGCTGGTGGGTGTTACATTTGTCTGGCCCCGCCTCAGGAGTGATGTAAAGACCTGGGCTAGCTTCAGTTTGGCTGTCAGCGTGTTCAAGGTACACATGATACCAAAGCCCCCTTGGCGCCGATTCTGGTCCCCGAGAGGCATTTCGACCAGGTCAAAAAGGACCTGGTGGGCCCCTGCCTTCCTCCCGTAGGTTCACTGACCTCCTCACCTTGGTGGACGCACCACCAGGTAGCCGGAAGCCATTCCTCTGCATTCGCTGAGGTGGACTGGGCGTTCCTCAGGTCAGAGGTGGCCCGTTTTGGTATGCCGGCTGACCTCACCTTGTACAGAGGCCCACAGTTCACATCCGAGCTGCTGGTAAAGGGTCGCAACTGGGTTGACGCCTCCTGTGGTTGTTGGTGTTTGGCTCTCTGCCCCTAAGGAGGACCTGCAGTTTTCATCTGCTGAATTGGTTTACAGACAGCCACTGGTGGTCCCGGGAAGTTCCTTCAGGACGCTGCGGTTCTGTGGATGGGCGTCACTGGACTTTTCCCTGGGCAACTCCAGCCCCTTCCTCGGTCCCCCTGAAGACTCCCCTATGATGGGCCCTTCTGTGTCCTGGAGGGGGGAACCAAGAACTTTGTGGTGGACATGGGGGATAAGCTAGAGCGGGTCACTATGGACCGCTCAAGCCTGCCCATCTGGATGTGGCTGATCCAGTTTGATGAAACTAGATTGGTAAAACTGAATAAAATGTACTTAAAAAGTAGTATTTGTAATTTAAATGGACAAGATAAACAACAATTTATCATTTCTGTTCATCAAATTAAAAATTTATATTTTTACCATTTCGGCTTTTTTACCTCTTAATAGGGCATCCTGGTCCTGGGGTACACTCGTAAAACCCAAAATATACAAAGTATAAAAAAATTTGATGTGGAAATATTTTTCTTTGGTCTTAAAGAGATAAGTGATAACATGAAAATATTTTTAGAAACTCATTTTCCACTGTTGCCTGTTTAAGGGTTAAGTGCTTGAGAG